>CM021103.1:134252258-134339466 GCA_007115665.2 Sequoiadendron giganteum | reverse complement strand
ATTTACTTCTTAACTTAATTAATTCCACTATATCTTGAATTTTTTATTAAGTGTGAACATGAAATGCAAATAACACAAACACAACACCAAAGGTACCAGATTTATGTGGAAAACCCTAATAAGGGAAGAACCACCATGAGGATTAACTCACAGTATAATAGTAATGCAATACCAGATACAGAAGGCTCATTGTTGGAGGGCTCACTGCCTTAGGATTCATTGTCTAGAAAGAGAGGCTCACTACCTAAAAAAAAAATACAAAGAAATAGATAAAGATCCACCACTAGGAGTTCCACACACTTTGCAACTTGATTAGATGATTATAAATACAATGTTGCCATAATTTTCTCTTCCACACTCTACCTTTTGCACTTGTTCATACACTCTTCTCTTGCTCGGATCGAATGATGGATGGATATGAAATTCACTACATATTTAACTTGTATTTATACCATCTTCAACCTCAAGAACATTCTCCAAGATTGGCTATACAATTTCATTTACAAATTCAAGCTAGGTCAGCTACTCAACATTCCTGGAGTGGATAAGAATGTGAGGGGACCAAATTCTTATTTAATTTAGGACCCAAATAACATCTTGAAGCTCACACACACTTCCTCAGGTTGATGCAAAATCCAAATGTAATGTGTAGACACCAGGTTAGCTAAACCTAATAAAAACACCAATGATATTTGAAGTACATGCATCTCCAACAAGATAAACACACATGGATTGCTCAACATGCTTCACCAATCATTTTACCATATCTTAGAATAACTCAGATACATCCGCAATAACTTCAACAAACTTCATTCGTAGAGAACACTTCACCGGTTCAACTGGGAAAACCAAAAAAATATACAGACTCGGGAGTAGGTTTTCTAGAGCGCCAAACCATAAGAAATTTTTTCATAATAGAAAAATCATCAGAAATAGTCATCTCTCATATCCGCAAGATCTGAAACCAAATATGAGAAGATTGCGGAGCTAAAACATTTATCCCAGTCCACAAACAAATAGTTCTGACAAACCAGTTCATACATCGGTGAACATATCTTCTTCTCTTCATCAAACCAAAAGATGAAACTCATAAAATACAATTCATTTAAACTTATGAACACACCTAAAAATCCGCATAGGCATATTATTAACACAGAAAAATGTGGACCACAATATCGGAGCACACTCATAACACACTTCAACACAACTTTCATTATTTCTCAAATTTTCTCAAAAGAACATGGAAAAACCCAACTTACTCAACCTGTACAATGTTGATATCAATGAAAATATTAATGACTACACCACCAAACACATCCATACTTGCAACAATATTCACACATATATCAATACCTACATGATGATATTTTTCTAAACCTAGTACAAAAAATAATTGTGCTCATCTTCAAAAACTTGTAGCATGATATATAATTTTGGCTAATGTGTTATACCAAAGATCATACAGTGGTATCCTTCTTCATTGCTTGAGTAAATTTGAGATCCCTCTGGCCCTCAAAGAAGCCCATTCAAGTTGGGGGACACTTTGGTGGTCAATATTTTGTTCAAAGGCTAATCCGTATGGGATATTATTAGAAAAACATGGAACGTGAATCTTCCTTTGCCTTTGTTAAAAAATTTCCTAAGTGCCAACAATATAACAATTTGATTCATGATCCTAATCATGAACTTCATGCCCAATTAGTTGTTTGGCCATTTTCTATGTGGGGTTTGGATCTTATTAGAAATATTTCTCCTTCCTCATCTTTAGAACACTTTTATGATCACGACTACAAATTTCTTCATGAAGTGGTTCAAGGTAGTTCCTCTTTGTTCCATGATGGTTGAGATTATTTTTTGTTTTATCTTAGACAACATAATATTATGATTTGGTCTTCCCTTATAATTTATTATGAATAATGTTGCATCATTCAAAAACAAAGATGTAAAGAAGTTCTTAGAATAATTTTGCATTCAAAATCATTTTTTTACACCGTACCATCCTCAATTGAATGGAAAAGCGAAAGAAACTAACAAAACAATTGAGAAATTATTAAGGAAAACTATTAAAAAACATGGAAAATATTGGCATACTACACTTTGTTACGCATTATGGGCTTATCAGATGAGTGTTCACATGGATAAATGTAATACTCCATACAACCTTGTCTATGGTGCAACTGTTGTTATGCTATTGGAATTATAAATTACTTCACTAAGACTCTCTTTAAGTGGTATTATTTATGATAATTCTTATAGAGAAAAAAATCTTCAACAAATTAAGATGCTTGACGAATAGTGTATACATGCTCTAAAAAATCTTCAAGCTATTACAAGGGTGTTCAATAGAAACACAATGAAGGAGTTATTCATCATTATTTTAAGAAAGGTGATTTGGTGATATATGAAAACCAATGTAATGGCAATTCAACACCATGAGAAAAAGGATAATTTAGTCCAAATTGGATAAGACCTTATCTAATAAATGTATATTTTGGATCAAGAGCATACAAATTTTTTACGATAGACGAAACACCTCTCAAAGAACCTATCAATGCTAGGTACTTGCATAGATATTACACTTAATTTTTTATCATCATTTTTAACCGATAGGATTTTATTGTGGACTTTCTAGTCCACAAGTGATCAGAATTCTTGTCTCACACATGACATACCATTTGACAACCCTGTAAACCCCTCTCTAGAAAAATCTTTCTATTAAATAATTTTCCTTGAAGTTGGTTGCATTGGTGGAGTGAGTAAATGTAGATCGATCATCTTGTACACCTGTATTCTGTGACTAAATAAATTCAAATCATTCTTGTAGTAGATAAGTGATTTGGTTTGATCTTTTTTTCGATATTATTTTAATGCAATACTTACCAACTACTATCGCGGCCTATAATGTCTTCACTGCCTAAAATGTGTATAAATACATTGCATACTATAAATGAGCACCTCATCGCTCATGCCTGGAACCTTTGATCTTTGGGAGATTCAAAAATAACAAAAGAACATAAAGATTCTCATAAGGAATTTGCCTTTCCAAAGACTCGTAAGAGAAATTACACAAGACTGCAAGACCGATCTACACTTCTAGAGCTCTGTCATTTTGGCATTGCAAGAGGCTTCAAAGGCATATCTCATTGGTATTTTTGAGGATACCAATTTCTATGCCATCCATGCCAAGAGGGTCGCCATTATGCCTAAGGATATTCAACTTGGTCATTGCATCTGTCGTGAGAGGGCTTAGATCTCTCTATTCTTTTTTGATCTAATGGTGTGTTCTCAAACCACCTGTTGTGTTATTTGTTGTTTGCCTTTCCCCGCGATTTCAAAATATGCAATGTTGTTATTATTGTTTCTATACAAAATTTGTGTGTCATTCCTTAAAATTTTCTAAACTTCTATGGAATAATCTTGTTATTGTGCTGTTGTATCTCATTGGTATTTCTTTCTCTGATTTTTGACAAATAGCTGCTTGATATCAATTGTGTTTAGTTTCATAAATATTTAGATACCAGGAGATGATTTGTAGCAATTAATATTTTTGGGAATTTTGCTAAACAAGATAATTGTTTGATCAAATTAGGTATCATATCTAGTGCCAAAATTAAGGATTGGCTAATATAATTTTTATGTGGCTACTATACAGATGTGCTAATATAATTTATATTTTTTTTACTAATGTAAGACCATTATCTCAAGACTATATTGGAACCAAATGTTTGACAACAATAATTACAATGCTATGAGAAGAAGGAATCGCCCAAAACTAGCTATGAGAACACGAAATGAAATCCTTGGAATTATGGAAAGCCTGCCAAAGTCAAATAGTGAAATTTGTTATAATGAAAATAACATAGAACAATGCACAACCAAAAGAACCCCTAACGCCTCTGTGCTGATATATTTTCTTACAATGGATCAATGCAATAGGACTCTCATTCTTTCAAGAGTTGTTCATATTTTATGGATTGCATGTTTAAAGTATAGATGTTTGTAAAAAATTTAAGCCATGCGCTGATAACGAGATATTTTTAGTAATAGATGTTTTTATATGTAGATCAATATGCTTTACTGAGTTTGATGATTTAAAGTTTTAATTATTGTAGTTTGTTTTAGATCTATTGTTTTTGTGTTATATGATATGATGCAATTTTATTTTTTCTGGCATATGTTAAAAAATTAAAATGTGTTTGTTTCTATTGTACATATTCAAAATACTTAAACAGTTAGTCTATTTGACTAAAATTTCATTCTTAATCCTGCACTCAATTAATTGTTAACCTTACTAAGTTCATGGAAGTTTATTCTATTTCTAATCCTAATGTAGGTGATTGAGGAGCTTTTTATTTCATATTGATAGCCATGTTTTTGTATGTGCACCAATACTTTGGTAACTATAACTATGTTTTGAGGATATGAAATCCATTTCCTTTATGAGGAGTTTCATTTTTTAGAGAAGAATGTTACAAGGATTATGCCCTTGGATAAGATCGTGGAAAAATTCTAATGACGGGAGCTTTCCTAATCTTAGTATTGCATGAAATAATAATCATTTTAAGGAGTAGAAGTATGTATTATGTATTTCATGTGAGTATAAAAACTTGTGGGTTTATCAATGATCATTGTAATGGATGGAAAAAAAATTATATTTTCTAAAACTTCATGGATAACTATGAAGGAAAAATACACCCATGAAATCATATGGGTAACTCTTCCACAAGATTAGATGCAACATTGTTGGATTTGATAAATAAATATGTAAACATGTTGTGGTTCCAGTTGGGAGAAGTGAAGCATAGAAATTATGTGTCATGAGTGATGCAAAAATGAGCAAAGGAGATGAGGAGTTGCAACTATGGAAGACTCAAAGCCTTGAGGTGTTTATGATGAGTGTTATAAAGTTGTCTCGGTTTTCCCTTAAGTCGTAGAAATGTGTATTTTGTTCTTTGAATCTTGTGCACCTTTGAATTAGAGTAATCTCTCGATTGTCTTTAGCTTGAAAGCTTGTAAATGGGTCCTTGGAGGATCCTGACTTGTAAATATAGTTAATTTGTCTTATTTCTTCTATATTTTATTATTATCCTTTTGTGGCTAAATTGTTTTATTTCCATTGTAACATTTTATAATTATCCTTCTGTGGCTGAATTATTTTATATCTACTGTAACATTTTACAAATTATCCCATCTTACCATTTAATAATTATCCTCTTGCAGCTAAATTGTTTTGTTTCCACTGAAACATTTTATAATTATCCTTCTTGAGCTTGTGTGCCAAACTTGAATGCATTTTTGTTAGGTAATAATTCTTGCAAATTATTCAACGGATGATAAATAAAGCACATTGCAAGTGTCGTCAAGTAAGGTGATCTTGGAATTTTAATTTTATATATAATGGTCTACAAGTAATCAATGAGGTAAATAGGATGGTAAAATAAATATTTTAAATAAAATTTTGTAAGGAAAGAAAGATAAATTATAATTTTATTTTTTTGTTTGTATCTTTTGAAATTGAGGTTGAATTGAAATAATTATATTTATGAGATTAGATGGTTTATGGGACAATTGATTATATTAATAATTTTAATTATAAGAATGGTGACATCTTTTAGAAAGAAATTTGTTCTTTCTCTTGTTGATCTGATTTAGTAGTCCTAAATCTTTTAGTGTTTTCTTTTTTTATTTAATTTGTTTTCCTTACATAATTCTATTTCTTTTTTAAAAAAATTCTCTCATAACTCTATCTTGGTATTAAATTTTGGTGTTTTCTCATACTTAGTTTAGATGTTTGTGTACTTCTAATCTTCAAGGATAAAATGCTTCTTTACTTTCTTCCCTTGTGGTTCAAAAATATAAACCTTCTCTTCTCAATATTTCTTAAGTATAGTTCGTTTACTTGTCTCACATCTAAGCATATGTCAACTAGTACTTAGTTGAACAATAAGAATCTTTTCTCTCTTTGATTTTAGGTCTTAATAATAATATTGATTTTAAAACTAATGATTATTTTAGTTCATTAATTCTAACACTAATTCTAAATCTAGCATATATAACATTAAGTTAAATTTATTAAAATTATATAATATTAACACTAATTGTAATTGTAATTCTAATCCTATCTATAACATTGACACAAATTTAACTTAACCTTAATTCTAAATTCAAATAAAACTCAAACCATAATCGTAACCCTAATCCTATAACTAGCACTAATTTTAACAGTAACACTAATTTCAAGCCTATCCCTAACTTTTATTCTAACACTAACACTAATTTTAACCCTAACTCTAACACTAACACTAATTCTAATCTTAAAAATAACTCTAAATTTAACTTAGTTTTTCTTAACTTGAATGATATCAAATGAGATGTTTTTAAAGTAAAAGTATTACTTTTATTTCAATTTTGATGATTTCATGATTTATCATAACGAACTAATTAAGTAATATTAAAATAAGTTTAAACATTACCTTTAATTTCCTATTGGCATATCCCTTGAACCTCTTAAAGGTGCAAGTGCTAATGAATAGTATGTTGTATTTTAAAGCATGTTGATTAGATTGGGTATATGCTATATTTTTATCTCGTACTATTTCATTCTTGACAAACATTTACGTGTCTTGAATTATTTGATTAGTTTTCATAATTTATTATTCTTAGTATGCATACTATTCAATAATTTGTGTGGCATGTTAAATTAGATCATTATAAGCATTTATTTTTTCCAAATTAGATCTCAGTGGCATTGAGCTTAACATTTATACACTAAGTCAAAATGTGGCATCTAATTAGACAATTAAATTTTATTGTTTAGTTAGATCACATCATTCATTTGCATATATCAATTAGATCATTGTAGTATTTATCAAATATTTTTAATCAGATTGTTTAATAGATCACAATTGTATTCAATTTGACATATATGGAAATTTAATGTGTGTTATTACAATAAAAATTACATGTAGTACTAAAAATTAGTGTATAAGATAAATCAAGTAAAGCATTCTCATATATATATCAAGTTGTTTTTATACATCATCATATCACCACACTGACAAAATGTGGTGTGTCCTACAAAGAGTACACCATCATATAAGTAGGCCTATGGCTACTAGACTCATTGGGACCTAGTGGTGGTGGTTAGCATGAGATTGTAGATTGTGAGTAGCTCTTAGAGCTACTCCATGCAAACATAACTTGAAGATCACCCCAAATCTTAGAATTAGCCACAAGGGTTGTTATGTGATGCTCCTAGAGACGATCTCTTTTTGCATATACGTTGTCAAGATCCTTGCATAATATGGCTTGCACCTCACTCAGAACAAGAGATCGATCTCTCTTAGCTATCAGATCCTCATTGATGGATCTAGATAATGGCTATTTTTTACTTCATTAGTTATAATTTTATCATTTCATTTGCTAAGTTTCAAAAAAATTGCAAGACTTCATACATCTTCCATATGCCTTTTATACACTTTGATAGACATAAATATGTGGGAATATAAATATGATATATTGATTTATGCTTGTGTGGATGAATGAATGTTCATACAATTTAGTATGTTTTTATGGTTTAATTGTGATTGTTAAAGATGTGAATTCCTTGGTAGAAAAAATAACATCTTGTAGCTAAGAAGACTATAGCCTATATCAAAGGATTATGGATGGTTGCAGGAGAGACAAAATAATTGAAGAAAAATAGTTCTAGAGGAAAGCGAAGATGCTTATTGAATAGTTATCCATGAGTCATCACAAATACACTTTTATACACTAATAATACAACTAGAAGAAGAATTTTATTCCAATTGGGAGTAACCCATAACGTGGTAGTTTCTAGGAAACATGTTCTTGTCATTGAAATTAACTATTAGAGGTAGAGTCATAGTTTTTTCTTCCTTTTATTTTATATTTATGGGTTTTTATTTCAAAGACTTATCCTCTTCCTATCCTTGAGGGAGAGTGGACATATGCATTTTAGTGTCAAGAAATGTAACCCTTTACATTTTCTCACTTGTTTGGGCCCTCCTTATTTAAATTGGACTTAATAATGCCTTAATTTAGTGTTTTTAAATGCATCTCTTTACATTTACATGCTTATTTAGGCCCTCTTAATCAATTGAGCTTAATTATGCATTAATTTACCCTTTAATTCATTTCTAATCCTATTTAATTATATTTTCTGAAGGAGAACCTGACAATAATTAATACCTAAACATAACACTTCACATTGAGCAATGTGTGCCCTAGGTTTATGGACCTGGGACCCATTTTCCCATGGGTGAATGGGTCCTCCCTAAACCTTAGGACCTAAATTTAAATTATGTTTTTGGTGGTATTTTAACGATTTCAAATCTATGATTCAATGTCAGCTTGTGATATTTGAATTTTAGGAAATTAAGGATACATACATATAAATACAAGGTCATTTCACTAAGTTTCACCTAGCAATTTTATGATATTTCAAGAGCACTTTAAAGATAAATTAAAGGCATTCAAGAGAAGAATTATTAGATATTTGTTACAACATTCAAGATATATCCATAATTTCAAAGTCTTCTTGCATCATGCATGCTTTTGGAGCTAACATTGTGATGAAGTTTTCATAATCAAGTCAAGCATTCAAAGCATCATTTCAAGCAAGATATAAGTGTCAAGATCCACATCCAATTCAACCATCTCATGAAAGTTGAAAACCTCCTAAGATCTCCATTATCAAGGTTTTATTTAAGGTTTTTTTGAGTGGTAAAATATCTTTGTTCATTCCTCATTCCATCTTTCATGCTTTATTTCAATTCAAGGTTTGATTGCCAAAATGATGTTTGACCAAGGAAAACCCCCATTCACCCAAGATTTTTTTTTTTCTCTCTTGTATGCATAATTGTAGATTTAGGTTGAAGAATACTTGTAGATCCTTTAAAATGAAAGATTTACAAAGTTTTCATCTCATGGAAACTAGGATCTCGAATTCATTTTCGACATTTTAATGAATGTGAAACTTGGGAAAATCGGAAGATTCGTATTTGCATCAAAGGCTCCTAAAATCTACAAAAAAACCCTGTAGTGTTAGAGTAATAATTTATTACGCTTAATTAATTATATCATACTAGTTAATTAATGAAGTCACTTATTCCTCTAGTTGCTTAAGCTAAAATTAGGTGCATTAATAATTATTTATTAATTATTAAGTGTGCACACTAGGGTTTCATTTAGGGTTTCCCTTTTAGGGTTTCTTGATCTCCTTCATAAGGATTGATCTCTTTGTAATATTAGAGATTCTCATAATGCATTTTACACTTTGAGGTTTATAGAACATCTTGTTGGTTTTGCATGTCTTTTGCATGTGACAGGTATCCATTTGCATGCAGGTGATCTTGGATTCTAACATGTAGTTGGACCCATTCGCCCAAGGTCAAATGAGTCCCAGATCTAATTTTGAAAAAACACTTTTGGTGACTAGTACATATGTTTTTTCCCTTCTCTAATCTGCAATTTTTTTTTTATTCTATGAATATTGAGATTAATAATTTTGTTTCAAGTGTTAAATTGCATTTTGGTGCTGATATTCTATTTTTATTTTTTCTCCCCAAAGTGTTGTTTGACCTTGAGCCCCATCCTTCAGTCATAAGGAAATCTAAAGATTCTCACTTTGACTTGATTCACCTAAGGGTTGTTAATAAATTCATTGTGTGGATCTCATTTCCTAATGAAATAAAGGAAGATAGGTCTATTGTGGCTCACCCCACCTTTCTTTAAATCCAACCTATTTTTCATCATTTAATTTTGGTGAGCCTAACTTTTGAGCATCGTACCTCACTGATTTGGAGTCCATTTTCAGCCCTACATCTAGGTGCTGCGTTAATTATCATCTAATTTAGGGATCTTAATTTGCATTATCTTGCATCTCATTTAAGGTTTTAGGTTTTCACTCTTTAAAATTTGGAAAATTCAAAAATATCAGTCATTTTGGAAAGCATTTACATAACATTGCATGATCAGAAACTTAAAATAAAAAATTGAATCAAAATTGCATTTCAAATTAGATTTTTTTTCTTTTCATTTTACACTTTTTTTCATTTTCATTTAGACTTAATTTTATAGAAATATGAAACTGTAACCACTTGTCTTAGTCTAGAATCTGAAAAACAAAAAGAATCAACTCATAAATCTGTCAGTACATTTTTCAAAACCCTGAACTAGGACCCACTTTCCATTGGCGAATGAGACCCTAATTAGGGATTTCTCTTGCATTTCTAGGCATTAAAATATCTATTTCTGTACTCTATTTTTCTATTTTTAGTTTACTATTTCAGTTTGCAAATTTTTTGTTATCTGAAATTGATCATATTAAGCATAATTTGTCAAATTCAGTGCATTGTTTGAATTCAAATTTTCATCTAAAAGACATCATTTTTCATGTTTTTACATAGCATAATAAAAATATTATCTTGCTTTAAATTTGAAATCTCTTTGCATTTCAATTAATTCTTTCATAATGGACATGTGCATTGGTAATATATGGAATTATTTAACATCTTTAGTTGATGTATCAAGTTGTGTTTTTGGTAATGACCGTAATGCAATAGGGCCTAATCATGCTCAACCTACCCCTAATGAATGTCCTCATGAAGTTGAAATCTTAGGTGAAGATGATGAAAGCATGCACAATTTCATACATAATTGCCTTGACAACCTTAAGAACAATGCAACATTTTACCCTTCCATGCAACAACCAACACCTCCTACCATTTCACTGCTAGAGATGTTTTCTCTTTTACATATTGAGATAGAATAAAAAACCAAGCCTAAACCTCCAAAAATGAGTGAACCTAGTTCCTCTAACACAGTGCATACCAATCCATCCTTTGTTAATAAAGTCACCAACACACCCATCAACCTAGAAGAGAATTATTCCTAAGGTTTTATAATCTTAGCTAGACAAGGATGTGATACAACAAATGAGCATGGGATTCATAAGTTGTTAGAACAAGTACCTATTGAAGATACTAAAGGTTTAGGATATCAAGATCCTTTTCCCTTCATATCTTCTAAGGAAACAAGTATCCTCTGTCATAATGAACAAAACCCTCACAAGGATGATATGATCATTTTAGGTCCTTCTCCTTCCAATCCACCCCAACAAGATCCTCAAACAAGTAGGAAATCCAAACCTTATAAAGTCAAAAAAATTCCATTCCTAAAAACTAAAACAATAATTGAACAAAAAATGGAGGAAATTCTTCATCTAGGATGGATTCAACTCTCACGTCTTAGTAGAAGCAAAAAGCCAAAGAACATGAATTATTGTGCATATTATAGAACTCTTAGGCACCTTACTGATGAGTTTCATGCTTTAAATAAGATTATTGATGAATATGGACTAATTAAGACAATCCATTAAATAATGAACATTTCTCCTTGCCATCTAATAGTTGTAGGATCATAAAATAATCACTATTACATGTTTTACATTCATTTAAAATTATTTTATATCTTTCAAGGATCTCATTCTCACCACCCATATCACCTCATCCTTGTTTTGCACTTAGTGGGGGTAAGGAGTTGGATAGCCTTGTAATAGTTTGGCACTTGATGTTTTCCCTTTGGCTAATTGTCTACCTTCTGCATATGATGAAAAATATTGGGATGTTGACAACCTACCATAGGTTAACTTGCATGTGCCTTACTAGTTTTATCTTTATATTTATGTTGTTTTTATGATTGCATGTGTGTAATGTGATCCCCTGTACTATTATGTTTGATGTATCTTCATGTTCATTCCTCTATTTGTACCTTAATTCTTCAATATGTTCTAAACCCTTTCCTTTTGTCTTATTTTTTCATTTTGGGGATGATGCAAGGCGTTGAGACATTTAGGTCTCTTCCATGTTGATCCAAAAGGCGTTTCTTTGTTTTTCACTCTCTATGTTTCATTCTTCCTATTCCATGAGTTATTTCGGAAATGATGAAATTTACGATCTCTATAATATCATTGTAGAAAATACATACACTGACCTCGAATCCATGGATCCCTTATGTGATTTTGGGACTTCATTTTGGGGGCAACCCCTTCCTTTTTCATGATGTAGCTTTATTTGGAAAAATATGACTTGGCATAGGGCTTTCCAAATAATATTTCATGTCTTGTTAGAATTTATCAATTTCTACTTTAAAGTAATTTCTCACAACGTAGTGTTAGTAATTTCTTTAAAGTGGGGGCATACATTGGCATTATCATTTTTGTAGATCTTGTACTTTTCTTATGTTTCATTGTGTGATCTTCTTACTTTTTGTGAAGTGTATTCTTCTTGGTGGTGTCATTGGGTTTGATTTCCTCCAAGAGTGTGAACTTTCTTGGCATATGACTTTCCTCTTAGTGGTGATGCTATGCATTGCATTCCAAAAGTTGTGAATATTTTATTCTAGAATTGTCCTCTCTTGGAGAAATTAGGCACAATCTTCCCTAAGAGAAGACCTTAAATGAGCTAAGAAAAATCCCTTTGAACATATCTTATCCTATTTTCATTTTGTTCATAAGTGTTTAGAATAATAGATCTTGCTAACCTTGTGAAGCTCAAAATTACAACCCTTTTTAATGGCCACCAAGCATAATGCAACTTGCCAAGCCTTATGGAGCTCAAAGTTTGCTTTATGTAGTGCCTTATTAAAGTTATCAGAGTTATAACTTTGGTATGATATGGGATCCTTATAATATTCTCTCATTTTCTACCCTTGTAGGCTCACCTAGTGGATAGCCAGAGTTTCACTAGCTCATGTGAGCGTGCATTGTTGTTTACATAGTGGACATCGGGTTCCACTTGTAAATGCTTTTGGATTAAAAAATGAGGCATGTTCCACATCATGTTGGATAGTCGAGGTTTGATACACTGTTTTTAATTTTCTTTGAGTCTTTGTCATTTTATGATTGAGTATCTTGTCATTCTACATACATATATGTGTTTAACATAGGCATGTGTCTCCTTGTTCCTTTATTGGTTTTACCATGAGATCATAGATCTTGGGGGCTTGATAATCATCCTTTATCTTTTTCATCTTATCCTTCCAAAAATTATATAATCAAACCTCTTGATTGTATACTTTAGTGTGAGTTTGACACAAGGTCATCCTCTCACTAAAGTGGGTGCTAAATGTAACCCTTTACATTTTCTCAACTTTTTGGGCCCTCCTTATTTAAATTATACTTAATAATTCATTAGTTTAGTGTTCTTAAATGTACCTCTTTAAATTTAAACACTTGTTTGGGCCCTCTTAATTAATTGAGCATAATTATTCCTTAATTGGCCCTTTAATTCATTTCCAAGCCTATTTATTTAAATTTTTTGAAGGGGAAACCTAACAATAAATAATTCCTAAACATAACACTTCAGATTGAGCATTATGTGTCCTAGGTTTATGGACCTAGGAACCCTTTGCCCATGGGCAAATAGGTCCTTCCTAAACCTTAGGACATAAATTTAAATTATGTTTTTGGTAGTATTTTAATGATTTCAAATCTATGATTCAATATTGTCTTGTGATATTTGAATTTTGGGAAATTATGGATATACACCTATAAATACAAGGTCATTTCACTAAGTTTCAACTAGATTTTTTTTGAGATTTCAAAAGCACTTTCAAGAGCACCTAAAGGCATTCAAGAGCAGAAATATCAGAGATTTATTACAACATTCAAGATCTATCCATCATGTCAAAGTATTCTTGTATCATGCATGTTTTTGGAGCTAAAATTGTGATGTATATTTCATGATCATGTCAAGCATTCAAAGCATCATTTCAAGAAATATTTAAGTGCAAATATCCACATTCAATTCAGCCATCTCATGAAAGTATAAAACCTCCTAAGATCTCCATTATCAAGGTTTCATTCAAATGTTTGTTGAGTGATAACATAGCTTTTCTCATTATCCATTCCCTCTTTCATGCTTTATTTAAATTGAAGGTTTGAACTCCAAAATGGGGTTTGACCAAGGCAAACCCCCATTCACCCAAAAAAAAAAAATTCTCTCTTGTATGTGTGATTAAAGATTTAGGTTGAAGAAGATTTGAAGATCCTTTAAAGTGCAAGATTTAAAAAGTTATTGAAGTTTCAACAGTTGTCAAAATTTATGCCATCTCACAAAAACTAAGATCCCAAAGTCATTTCTGAAATTCTGACTATGAAACCTGAGAAAATAAGAAGATTCAGATCAACATTAGAGGCTCTTACAAGCTACAAAAAATCCTACACTTGGACCCATTCGCCCAAGGAAAAATGAGTCCCAGATTTTCTTTTGAAAAGGACTTTTTGTGACTAGGACACATGTTTTTGGCCTTCTTTGATCTATATTTTTTTTCTAGTTCTATGAGTATTGAGTTTAATATTGTTGTTTCAAGTGTTAAATTGCAATTTGGTGTTGATTTTATATTTTTAGTTTTTCTCCCCAAAGTGTTGTTTGACCTTGACCCCCATCCTTTAGCCATAAGGAAATTTGAAGATTCTCACTTTGAATTGATTCACCTAAGGTTTGTTAATAAATTCATTGTGTGAATCTCATTTCCTAATGAAATAAAGGAAGATAGGTCTATTTTGGCTCACCCCACCTTTTATTAAATCCAACCTATTTTTCTTCATTTCATGCATTAATGTTCTATTTTTAGTCCTTGATGAACAAGACTCATCTCAAGCCTATAGATTGGGATATGTGGTTGAGGAGTAGATATAGTTCTAATAGTAACAATATGATTGTTTTAACTAGTTAATAGTAATTGTTGTTAGTTATTCCGTTATCAAGTTGCAATAGATATGTACCACTGAATGAGAAATATTTTAGATATTCTTATAAAGTATAAGAAGTTCAGTTTTTGTGCAAAAAAGGATTTTAGATATTCGTTGTCATGAATTGTTGATCAAGTAGTGCATATTTGATATCTTCTGTGGATGCAAAAAATTTATCAAGGGCCGCTTGAGGTATTGCCAACCCACCTTATTTTTTTAATAGATTAGATGATAGATTAATACATTTATTTAAGATAAGTTTCCAATTATATGCATGTGAATTTCATGAATGATATATTCTATAGCATGAATTACATTAAGTTATTCTCCCAAGAAGTTAGAGGCCAAAATTTAGGAGCTAGAAGAGATAAGTATTAGTTAGTTGCAAGTTCAAATTTAATAGATAGCAATTAAAGTATTAAGTACTAAGTAGCCACAACATAAGCAATAGATTTACGTTAGTTCCCCTATTTAGCAATTTCATGCTTTATTTCCTTTTCTAGCTTTTACCGTTTCTAGTACATGTGTGACCACCTATGTTTCATCTATATAGGGTGTAGTAGGATCCTTGTGCACATATAGTGCTAGCACTTTCAAAAGCTTATGAGCACTAGTTGATAATTAAATAAAGCCTTTTGTGAAGGTTTGGTGAACTATCCAATTAGGAACCCATCCTTTGAATTGTGTGTCTACTTGAAAACACTAAGTTAATCAGATGTTAGAAAGATTTTACACTCATGTGTTATCCTCTATTGTGATAAATTCTCAAATATATCTACATGAAACCTTATACTCTATGGTGGTTGATTCTCTATGCATATTGGCTAATGAGGAGGCATCTCTAGAACAATATATGTTAGCACTCAACCCATGAAGTCAATCCAATCTTGAGTACTGATTGAAAATGAATGAAAACACAAGATACCATCAAATACAAAATATATATGAAACACAAAATTAAAGTATCATATAAATAACATAATAAAAAAATCATAACATATCATACAAACTGGATCACCAACTTGCCAATCAGAATCTTGATATGTCACTACAGTGCCTAGACCTAGACTACCTTGGGAGGCTGGGGGAATTGTGTGGGATGCACTACTCATCTCTCCATGCTCGTAGGTAGGTAGTCTCTTGGGTGTCATTGGACATGCTTGGGATATGCAAGTATGAGATGTAGATCTCTCCTTAGGGGCATATCTAGCCTCCTTATCCTCCTCTCGATATCTTGCAACCATTGTGCCTGGTTGATGATCCTCCTCCTCCTCCTCCTCATCTCCTCCCACATATCCATTTTCATCCTCAACCTCATTCTCATGATCCTCTCGATGTCATGGATGGGGCCAGGGATCACCAATAGGACAGTTAATAGGAAATATAGGATATGGACATGTGGTTTTCCACCATTTATGATATGCAATATTAAATACCACATCATCATTATCTGACATAGGACATTTATCCTTCTCCTCATCATGTGAGTCACTCAAAGGGATGTATACAATGATAGGACATGGTATTCCCTATGCTTTGGTGGTGTTATGAGTTGATTTCAGATAGGTTGGTCGAACAACAAGTGCAACTTGAGCAAGACCAAATCGTCTCATCACTTGATCAAAACAAAAGGGCATAATAATTTACTCATATTGACCAACAAAGAAGCAGTCTTGCTGTATCCTTGATAGCTATTGTGGAAATCCTAACCAAGCTTCCAGAGCTCTATAAGGTCTCCAAACAATGTCCTCAACATCTACCAAATAAAACGTGACACACCATTATAGTAAATCTCTATACTACTAGGGTCTATAGAGTGTATAACAAAATACACATGGATAATTCCATGGTACCTCCATGGGATATCCCATGGGCCTCATGTAAGTGATGTGCTCAAACCCCCATACCTGTAGAAGTGTATAGGTCATGAGGCTCTACATCTCATAATGTACAAATAGATTAAGATCATAATATAGATGCAATAACATAATTTTCCCCCAAGTGAACATGGTTTGTTGCTCCTCCATTGCCTGTATTGTATGGAGAAGGCCCCCATGTAGGTGTGTGCCTCACTCAACTAGCAATATGTAAAATTCTACTATGCTGACCAAAATATATTGAAAAAGAGGTACTTGGACGAATCCAGCCGCACATATTCTGTGTGGATGACTAGATTATTGAACACACTCACTCCCCTCCATGATACACACTACTTGGGTCAGCCAAGCATCAGTACCCATGAATCTCCCATGGCATATTTTTCATCTCTACAACAAAACTGCATGTATAACATGGGGCGGCTTCAAAGGACATGAATTTTTGTGCAGTAAAATAGATAAGGATTTGGCCTTTTATAAACAAGGGGTTTTAATTAGGGCATTCCATTCATGGGCGACTATCCATGTGGTGCCCTTCTCATCGAAAAGTTCCTGCATCACAAAAAAAAAGTAAAAACAATTTGAAATCTGTAGGTGCGGTGCAGTTAGCAAATGCGGCACAGTTTGGAACAAAATTAACACTATATAGCGCCACATGTTTGAATAGGTGCAGCGCTCTACAGAAATAGAGACCGTGGGTGTGACAAAGTTTGGCATGCAACACAGTTTGTAATAGAAATCCGTGGCAAAGTTGGCCAAAATTTGAATTTTTTTTAGCGGAAAACAAGTGCATCGAAGTTTGGAGCAGGTGCAGTGCAATACAAAGTCATGGTTTAGAATGGGTGTGGTGTAATACAACACTGCATATTTCTATGTGATGCAATATAGCGTCACGGGACTATGTGTGGCACATTTTTCCTATGACCTGCAAAAAAAATAAAAAATGGAATTTTCCAAAAAAATGTGATTAGAATTTTGACATAGCCCTCCTAGTGCCAAAATGTGAAACCCTATACATGCAAATGCACAAGAGCAACAAAAAATCAAGGTAGTAGATCACATACAAACAAGCATGAGAGATTCCCCATGAAATCCATCTATTAGAACTCAAGCTAGGAAAATGAAGAACACAATACAAAAAGCATGTAAATCCTAATTAAGCCAATAAACTTATGATCCCATGGGGGAATTGGTTCCAATTGAATGTTGAAATTGGACCTTTCCCAAATCCTAAGTTTCAATGTGAATGGTTGTGAAATGGTCAAATCTCCCAATGAGATTTGAGCATAACCTAACTATGAAAAAGATGAAGTATGGAGTGATATGCACAAAATTGGCTCTCAATGTTAAGAGTAACTTTTCATGTAATTGTGGATGAGAAATGAGGATAGAATCCTCCAGTTTATAGATTTTAAATTGGAAGAATGAGCAAGTTCTGAG
The DNA here is from genome assembly GCA_007115665.2 of Sequoiadendron giganteum. Lineage (NCBI taxonomy): Eukaryota > Viridiplantae > Streptophyta > Pinopsida > Cupressales > Cupressaceae > Sequoiadendron > Sequoiadendron giganteum. Next base: position 134,321,373 of record CM021103.1, on the reverse strand, counting down.
CAATGTGGGACTAACTTTCAATCCAATGGTTGAATGCCACTTGTCACCATGTGAATGGTTGATGGTTGTGCAAGTTTTGGAGTTTCAATAAATGCAAATAGTTTGAATTTGAATTTGTGAAATGAATTGTTGAAGAGGGAAGGGAAATGAATTTAATGTCACTTGGCTCAAGGAAAAGGACATGTAAGAGGCCTTAAATGCCTTGTTGGAAGGACCAAGTCCACTTGGACTTTTTGAATTTAGATTGAGGGAATATTCCCTTTTGATGCCATGCGAGGGAAAATAGAAAATTTAAATAAATCAAAGTAATTGATTTATTGTGCAAGTTGCATTCTCTAGAGGATTTTAGTTAGAGGGATTAACTTAATCAAGGTTTTGATTAATTTAATAGGAGATTTGATGATTCGACAATTTTGACTCAAATAGATGAATTAATTTAAATGAGAATTGAGAGGAAATGATTAATTAAATAAATGATTTGAATTATTTGATTAAGGATGAATATGTTAGATAATCAAATAATATTTAATTTATTCAATTTAATAAGAAGACTTTAGAGATTTTTAATCAAATAAAATGATTTATTTAATTAAATTAAATTGATTAATATAATCACTGGAAGAGGAAGAATTAATTTAAATGAATAATGATTCATTAAATCAAGAGACACAATATGATGAAATGTTGAGAGTATGATTCCAGAGGAAATGATGTTAGTAATTAGGATCAAGTGTGCCGAACTGAAAAATGTACATTTTCTATGTCTACATTTCGCCCCTCTTTGAAGCAATGTACTTGTTGCATTGATTCAAAGAATAAACTGCTATGATCAAAAGTTCAAAAATTTTCAAACATTTCAGATGCCCCATTGCTGCCCCAGTGGAAGGATATTGTTGGATATTTCCCCCTCGAGAGATCGGACAAATTTTTTTAATTTTTGGAAGATCTCACGAAAAAAGGTGGATAAGGTGTCAAATAGTCTTAGAATGGCCCTCGATTGGATGAAAAAGGGATCGAGGGACCAAAACCCTAGTTGGAAGGTCAAATTAGGTAAAAAAACCCTAATTTTTAGGCTTAAATAGACCTTGAGGGGTCACTTTCAATGCATTTGCAATCTTAATCCTTTGACAATTTGACACCTTGAGCTCTGAGTCTTGGTCAAGATGCCACAACGACAACTTTCCAGGCATGTGTCAGAGTGGGTATGAGTGCATCAATGACCAGTCGCCACAGGACCCATGGTATGTACCCCTATCCAACTTTCAATTTTCTCGCTATTCATGAATTAAATAGGGTTTAGGTTTGGTTTAGGTGGCGCGACACTAAATAGCACTACAAAAAATGCTAAGTCAGGGCCATATGGTCCTATATAGAATTGTATATGCACAGAGCATCGTGTGGTGCTTTTTAGGAAATTAGGGTTTCAGCTCCAAACTCGGCTGCACGCACAAGTAGCGCCGCATGGTACAGTTTGTCAAAAGGGGTGTGCCAAAGTCTACCTTGTGGCATAGTTTGGAACTTTACAAACTGCACTGCATTTGTGAACAATGGCGCTTTTGTTGTTCCAAATACGAAATATGACATGGGTAGCAGATTTTCTTTACGAAAACTGACGTGGTCCCTTTCCTTGTGTAGGAGCACCTTGAGGTACTTCATTTGAGGGAGAATCAGTGGCTAGTACTCAGGAGACTACAAGGTATGCACGTGTATCTCTAAGAATAGCCTGGGATTCTCGAGCTATGGTACATTGCATTTGTCCCTTCTGTTCGGACACATTTGGGTTTGATGACTACCCTAGTCGAGCAATGGCACAACGAGACATCATCCTTCCATCTTCCTACTGGAAAGGCCACCATTACCCTCGAGGATGTCTGACACATCCTCTGATTACCCATCCATGGAGCCTAAGTGATCTATGATATGGAGGAAGGTAGGGATGCCTGCTTTGATGTTATGGGCGTTGACAAGCTTATCCTTTGCGATGGTTAGATAGACTTGGAGTGATACCAGGGTAGGGCTCCTACTTACAGATTTATTATTGCTGCCATTATTTCTGGTCTTGTAGCTCCTCATCAGCGTGGCCAATATTTTAGTCCAAGTTGGGGATTGGCATGGCAACGAATGTGATGGAGCCTAATTTTTAAAACCTGGGTCTTTTGTTATTTCTAGTTTGTCTTGTTATTCTAAGGGTACTTGAGGATGGTTTTCTGCCTTGCTTTCATGAGACCTTGATACTCTATTGTTGGGTTGGGTCTTTTTCGTCATTACTTTTTGGAGAGGGTCTTTTAAGAACAACTTATGTCCTATGTGATCATCTAGGCATGGCCCCTTTTAATATAAAATAAAAAATTTCGCCCAACCTTTTATTCACCTAAGTCTAAATCGGTCCATGCTTTGTCTATTAAAACAACCTTGAGTCATCGATTGTTGTTGCCCTAGGCAGTGTCCTTTTCCCCCTTATTTTCCTATGTATTTTAAATATTTTGCAGGGGTTATTTTACCGACCATCGATCTTCTTGAGTTTGATCTTGATCATTGCCCGCCATCCCGCGATGACATCACTACTGGCTTTTGGGCGATAGCGATATCACGGGTGGGCGCCATGTGTCTTAAGTTGCCGTGCTGAAGGAAGTAAATAAAGTGCTTAATTTATGCGTTAAACTTTAGGGCATTATTAAGCAGGTTACTTAACCACATAAGAAGTGCACATGCTTGAAATCAACGGCAATGACTTAATCTTGATGGAAAAGTTGCTCGACAGATATATATTGGTGCTACCTCCTTTTTTGATCGTCGAGATCGTAGATGGTGGAGATCAACGGTTGCTCGCTATCACGTGATCCTAAAACAAGAGGGTTTTAGTGATCATGATATCGTGGATGAATGCCACATGTACTTTTTGAGGTTGTGTTCTATGGTAGGCCCTTGACGATGACATGGAAGTGTTGTCAGCTTTTTTGAAGACAGTCGTTCGATGATCTGACAGAAAGATGAGATCGACGGTGAGATTTTAAACTTGCATCAAATGAAATTGAAGCTGTTGGCATGGAATGCAAGTAAGATTTAATGGTGGACAAGACATCTACTTGACTATTTTCATCATTTCAGAGTATTTAAGTTCATAATCACATTTCCATAAAAAAATTCAAGTGTTTGCGAAGTGATCCAGAGCCAAAAATATAAGTTTTCAAAGCGATTTCAGCACGGGTTTGTTTTTTCTGTGTAGCGCGAATTCCATAAGTTGATTTTCTTACCACTATCTTTGTTTGAATGTGATTCAAGATAGGGTTGCATCATTTTATTAGTGGTTTTCTTCATTAAGATTTTGGGGTTACTGTTCCTTCTGAATTGTGAGAAGTTGCAAGGTTTTGCTATAGTTTCGTTCTGGGTAATTTTAGTTTGTCTACGAATTTGTCTTTGAAGAAACCCTAGTTGTTAATATGGCATGACCAAAGCAGCATTTTGGCCATATTGATTATATACACAGGAACCTATATAATGATTTCCTAGACCAATTCCCTTTGTCAACAAATGATAGAAAGAAATGTTTGGTCTTAATGAATGGGACAGCCCTAGGTGAGGGATTAAGATGTAAAAATTATAATATTGCAGATGCTAGAGTACCTATGATGGGTTTGGAGTTGTTCAGAAGATGGTATGGGTAATGTAATGTGTCTCACCCTTTTTCAAACAGTTGGAGATATGATATGGGAAAGCTTGTGGTACCGAATGTGTTTCTGGATGTTGACCTACTTAGGGAAGTTGTTGCACGATATGACCCTATCACACAGATTATCAGGGATAATGATGGCGGTGTTCTATTGAGTGTGAATGCTGATACAATTCATCAGGTCTTTGATTTGAGTGAGTATAGCTCATTTCTGGTTCAAATTGACTTTGAGGAGATGAAGCAAGAATATGCCAAATCTCAGCCTCTTTTAGGTCAAGACTGCTTCCCCCTCATTTGGCCAGGGTGAGCAATTCGACAATTCACATCACCCCAATAGACTGAGAGCCTTTCAGACTAAGTTGTTTCGCTGATCATTTCTTGGCAACGTTCTATTCACTTTGCCAAATCATTGGTTTCAACCCTAACACTGTGATGCCTATCACTTATACGTTCATGGGGGCACAGATTCAACACCCTAATTTTTCTGTGATTTATGACTATGCTTCATTCCTTGCTAAAAGGATACATGAGGGTTTGTTGAAGTTGCACAATGGAGATTCAGGTACTCCTTTCTTTTGCTACTCCTTATTAATGCATATGTTTTTGCATGAGAATGCTGACTTCTTCTCGAAGAAAATGGAGCTGAAGCGAGAGGTAAATGGAGAGAGATTACCAGTACAGGCTTGGAATGCAGACATGTCTGGTAACAAGGGAGGTGCTAGTTTTGTGTAGTTTAATAACTGCTTTGCCTTTAGGCTTAGGGATAAATTGGTGGTGAATGTGTCAAGAATTCCTAAGGATTTTCATGAATTCCTCCAACCCAAAATAAGGAAATCTGATTTGAAGGTATGCCACAACTGGGGTGACATTATTATTTACCCTGTGAGTGCTGTTTTGAGGGTTTATGGTTTCCAGGGAGCTCCTCATATTCTCCCATATAATGTGCCATCAAGAATGGGATTTGTGGAAGTGATGTGGAAATTAGGCTGCATTCATGAAGAAAATTTGACAGGAAGTGGAAAAGGGACTTTGTTCCCTGATTATACAGTTGTCTCTGACTTTGTATTCTCTAAGGGAGGATGGGTCCATTTTGACCGCTATTTTGATGAATACCATTTGAAGAATGGATCTAGAAGACAACATGACCCTAAGGGATTCTTTGCCCTATTTAGGCAGAAGATTAAAGGTGGTAAATTCATTCATGTTTTTAAATTCCCCGAGGATTTAATTAGAAATGAATTTGATTTGAACCAGCAAGAATTGAATAAAGAGAAGTGGATTGCATATGAGAAAATGTTGGCCATGGTACATAAATTAGATCCAAGGTATGATCCATTGATGGAGTTTACTCCATTTCATAAAATAATTGATTTTTTGATGAGTAATTTCAAGGAGATTATGAACATCTTGAGGACCAAGAAGGATAATTTAGAATTAGATTTGGGGATTCAGGAATCAAAGGTGAGGCCTGAGGAAACAAGGCCAACTTACCAACCATCAATGGATAGACCTCTATACAGGAGGAAGAAAAATAGTAGCAGTAATGAAGAGGTAGGAAATAAAAAGGGAAAACAAATAATGAAAACATCATCACTGCCGGGTCATGGGATCAGGAAGCTTGGAGGGATAAAAATTATAGATTTGGACTCACCACCGAAGAATGATCATATGGAGCTGTCATCAGAACCAAGCCCTAAGAGGTAAAGGATTGAAGAACCATAGGAGGTTCTGGTGGATGAAATAGTCATAACTGACCAAGAAATGTAGGTTGGCATCCCCTCTCCTCCTAGATCAACACAATTAGTGCTCACTGATATGGATATAAAGGTGCAATATGTGCAGGATGCCAGGATGGAGGCCTGCAAGGCATTCATGGATGATGATGCTTTTTTGAAAACTCTAGTATTTTTGCAACTGATTTGGAGAATGAAACTAGAAGAATATCAGGATAAGTGCAAGAGCAAGAGGGAGTCAAGACCTGATAGGTCAGACCAGGAGAATGATGATGAAGTAAAAGATGAATTGATGGAGCAATTCAAAAACATCACTCCTGAGGAAGGAAGGAAACTTGTGACCCAAGCAGGTGTCTTACTCCTCCCTGAATCATACATAGCTGATGTTGTGGCATTCAATGCTATTATGCAATCCAAGCATACTATGCAGAGCAGCAAAGAAGAGGTCAAGGCAGCCCTGCAGGATTTTGATTTTAGTAAAGAATATGAGACATTAGCGATATGGGCACTAGCACCTAAGGGCAGAAAACCAAATGTGGCAAACATTAGCCCAAATCTAAGAGGCAGACTCATTATCAAGAGAGCTTCTGAAACCTCAGTAACAGAAGCCACAAACCTGACACTGAATGTGGCTAAATTGGCCAAGAGGACAGTAGAAAGGGAAGAGGCTGAAAGGAAGAGTCTGATGGAAAAATATAATGCAATAATTGGGGAATATAGTAAAATGCAACAAAGAAATGTTGAGCTACAGTCTGAAGTAGATAGGTTAAAGTATGGGCAGGTGGGAGAATATTCCAATGCTCTTGTTGTTAGAGAAATACCTACTACTTTGGGGTCATTACCCCCTACTGTCGCAATCATTTCTATCCCTGGATCCCCAATTCAGACATCAGATCTTAGTCATGTGCCAGAGCCGGTTGAAGAGGAAATGGAATACTCTGTGGATGCCACCAAAAAGTAGATGATGAGTAAGATCACAGAGTTACAGGCTGCCCTAAAAGCTAGTGAGAATGATGCCATGGCTAAACACAATGAGGTGGTTGACACCGTGTTGAGGCATTTGAATGAGAAGGTTGATTCTAGGTTGCCATCTGTTCATTCTTTATATTATTTATTTTTGACTAATTTACAAAATATTAACAGGGATCGGGATGTTGTCTTACCCCTGGTTGAGAAGTGGATCCCTCGTGCCACTGACTTGGACATTATGTTTAGGGCTTCAAGTTCGATGCAAATAATAGGCCTCAATTATTAAAATCTACTCAAGGTTTTGTGAAATCATTAAGGGGATTCCAGGCCCTACCTGATGACTTGAGTAAGAAAATTGGAGAATTGGTAAAAGGTTTTAATGATTGGAGTGATACCTTTTTTCCCAATATACTGGATGCACAAGGAAACATCAAGACACTTCAACAGTGGCAAGAAAGGGCAGAAGAAGTCATCAGTGCACAAATCATGACTCAGATCATGACTTGTTAGTAAGCAGCATGGATAAAATAATTAATACTAGCACGTTTCTTGAATCATTTGAAAGAGAAGCCAACCAGGTTGCAGTGAAATTCACACATTATAATAATAGGGTGATTGAGGTGGTGAATTTTAATTGGCCCATGGATGAAGAATATCAAATTAGGGTAGACAAGTACCTAACTGATGAGGAATGAAACGGTTTTCTCTACCGACAACTTACAGCTCAGAGGGTACAGTGTAACTAATTATGGTTTTGATTCCATGACGGTTTTTGAGCAGGGATTTTGAGATGTAACCAATGCAACAAATGTTGTATGGAGGCGAAAGATCAGCAGGAAGATGTTCAAGGAATTGGAAATCTTAATCATTTTTTTGAAGGGGCACATAGCAGTCCTATTAATTAATGACATGTGCAACTTCTGGCCTGATGCTTGTTTGCTCCTTCCTCTCTATAAGAAGGATTTCAAGACTAGAAGTAGGGGTTGGCGAGCCAAAAATTTTTAAGGTCGAGTCTAGGTTTAGTTGCAGAACATATTGTAAGAATTTCATTTTTGAATGATAAGGCAATTTAGGTTTGGGGTTCTCTTGTAATGGGTTTCATGTTTATGAAATTTCAAGGTTCATAACAGTACTAGCATTTGAGTTACGATGATACATCTCGAGCTCTTGTCTCTCCTGTGTACAGACATATCATAATTTTGAATAAAATGATCAACGATTATGATGTTCATCTCATTGCTATGATGAGTATGTTTCTATTTTGGATTTAATTCAAAGAATTAATTATGCTTGGATGGAATCATAGATGGGTATGTTTGTAAAAGGATTTGGTAAGAAGTATTGGGCTGGGATAGGATTGACAATATTGTAACGCAATATTTCCAGGGGTCATATGTGTTATGTATTTGAATCTATTGTTGCTTCCTGAATGTTTGTAAACTTGACTCCCCAATGGTATATGGCACTGATCTAAATTGTATGAATTTATAAAATTCTGTTTCTGTATGTCTTTACTTAGGGCTTGCCGCCAACTTGCAATTAAAATGACTATCATAAGTTATGAAATGATGTTATAATCATCTCATGCTCCAAGTGGTTGATAATATTGATGAACAACCAATTCATTTCAGTCTTATCTCATTTTGTTGAGCTATTAAGTGATATTATCTATGAACTTTTAATAACATGTTTATGAGTTTGTTGCAGAGATCATAAATACATTATTGGGACCACCCTCCTAGGTTTTTCAAAGCCCAAAGTGTAGGAGGTTATTATTAAAATCCTAGTTAGTTGGTCCAAGTCCTCCGAGCTGCCTTTGATTGGATTTGGCAATTCCATAGGTAGATTAGGAGACAAACCTAGTTTACATGCAAAAACACCAACAAAATGGTGACTCTACTAGGGAACTAGCTGGAAATGCTTCTTGTCAGTAGGTCAGTTTTCCATTTTGCACAAAGTCCATGATAGTATCTCTGAAATTTGATGGTTGAGCCCTTGGCATTGTGTTTCTTTTATCCAGATCAAGTTTGTTAATTCAAGAATTGTATATCCCTCATGCAAAGTGTCTTGTGCATTGTCAGTACGATAAGTCATGAAGGTTTTTGAAGTATTGTTATGTGTTTTGAATAGTGAATGTCCCAAGATAATTGGGTGGCGACTCTAACAATCTCCGCACCAGTGTGCACTTTATTTAAAGTTTTATATAAATTGAAAGATCTTTGGACATGCATAGAGGAATGAAAAATACCAGGTCATTCATGAAGAATCATCCGGAATCCAAATTGGAAGGTGAACTTCCTAAAATAAAGAAGAAAGATTGGATAAAGAAGAAATCAGAAAATAGCAACTCTGCTCCTGCATCCCAGAATCCTGTACTTCAAGGTACAAGTAAGTCATTACATCCTATCCTTGAAACTTTTTAACATATAACTAGACACTATGAATCAGATATTTGCAGATTTTTTGATGCATTTTTTAATACACCAATCCAAGAGGATGGAACATGTCATAATAAAGGGCCCATTAGTGTCCAATATACTGAGAGAAGAAGTAGGAGTAGAAGTTGAAGCCATCATAGAGAATGCACCAGTGATGTGCCTCCTCCTCCTGCTGAGAATGATGTGACACCTTTAGTATTTGAACAGGAAGACACAAATCTAATTGATTTGAGTGAGACATCATGTTCTGACATAACTTTTCCTGACCCTAAAGATGTTTTTGGGGATATTAATTCTTTAAGAAGAGAAATCAAAAAGCAGGCTGAGCTTAGGAGAAAGAAAGATAAAGAAAAGGAAACAAAATTGGTGAATGCTATTGTTGAAAGGGATAGATTGATGAGACAATTGGCGAAAATGAAACTCCTGAACCAAAATGGACCGGACTTAGAAGAGGAAGGTCTTGTTGTACAACAAATTGTTGATAAAGGAGTTAAGACAATGTCTAAAGTAGGTATTGAAGGTCAATCTAAAGCTCAACCAAAGCCTACAGACCCAATACCCTTGAACCCTATTAAGTCACAACCAGATAATTCAAATCCTAAACCTATTGTAGACAAGGGAAAACAAAAGGCTGAAGGAATCAAAATAACAAAAAGGATAGTTTCCCACCAGCCTAAAAAGGATCCCCTCCCATATGTTTCATCACACATAGAAATTGCCTTAGAAAATATTAGAAGGGAAGGGGAAGCCTTAGCAGAAGAATTAGAGAGGACCAAAATTGAGGCCGAAAATGCAGAAAAAAGAAGGAAGATAAGTTTCCTAAGGATGACAAATTTGGAAGGGCTAGCACAAGCCACAACTTCATCAGGTCATCAAGAGATTTTGAAGATTGATCCTAAACCTAGTCAAGAAAATATCACAAGTAGTTCTGGCCCAAGGATTCAGGCCACCAAGCTGATTAATTCACATCAAGATGGTTCTAAAGCACATAAAATTGATGGATCATTGCAAAGGAGGCCTATACAATTGGAGAGATATAGACAACTATTCTTTTATGGTATTCCAGGGTATCCAAACCCTATTCCTAATGAGTTAAGGGAAAAGATGAAAGGACCATAATGCCTTTTCAGCTGAAGAACATTTGAAAGGCTTCATGGACATGTTAAATGATTATGAGATAGAACATGAAGATGTTTTCATGAAATTTTTTGTCCAATCCTTGACAGAAGATGTGAGGGATTGGTATAGGGGTCTACCTAACGCTAGTATTGGTTCATGGGAGGAGTTCGAAAAATGTTTTAAGGAACAATATGGTGACAAAACAAATGCTAGTTTTATGTTAAATGAGTTCAACACTATAAAAAGATCAGCTAATGAGCCTGCAATAGAATTTAACCTTCGATTCCAAAAGGCCATGTACAAATTGTTTCAAGTAATGAGGCTTGATGAAAATGTTTGCTTGACTACTTATTTCAGTGCTTTTGATGCTAAAATGGCATATCTTCTCCGAGATAAGGACCCTAGAACCATGAGGGATGCTTTTAGAGCAGCTATTAATATTGAAAGTAATAGAAGAGCCTTTGGTAAATGTGGTAGGAGGGAAGAGCCTACTCTTTTTAAAAATCCTAGAGATAGGACTGAGAAAGTCTCCACCGCAGGCATTAAAGATGATGAGAAATGGGATAAGGTCCTTAGCACTTTGAAGGATATCAAATATACTGTTGCTAAACAAGAGAAGGGTCTTGGAGGTGACAAGCAGCAATATAATAAAAATGATAAACCTCCTAGACTGCAAAATTATCCTTATAATACAAATTGGAAAGATGGAAAACCAATATTACCTATCTAGAAGCCTAAAACTGTTCAACAGATACCAGATCCTTTGCATAAGCATTCTGTAAATCTGGCACAAGATAGACCATGGTGTGTGGTATGTGAACACCCTCATGATCATAATTTTTGTGCTGTTGCCCAGCTGCTTGCTGTAGAAGGAAAGGAAGAGAATGTTCATCAACACACTCCCGATTTCGAGCAAAATGATGTAGATTGTTGCATGGCTCGGTCATACATTGATGAGGTTGAGTTCTCCTCTGGTGAGGAATTGCAAGAGACTGATGTGAATCATCAATGACAGAAGAGTGAATTATACCATCAACAGGTTTTTTTCGATGAAGAAGGTGAGTTTAATCACCATGCTTGCAATATGGAATAGGTTGAGGACCAAGTATCCTTATGAAGACCATTAGAAGATGAGATTGCCTGATTAATTGGAGAGATGGTTGCTTAGATGAGAAGTACATTACAGTTAAGGAATAGGATTGTGGGTGGTGAACAAGGCAAGCCTACTGTTCTTTTCATTAAGGAACATAAAATTAAAAGCAAGGATATCAAAGAAGGTATTAAAAATGATGTTGTCAAAATCAAGGATGTCAAAACTGACAAGATATGGGCCAAGAAAACTGAGATCCAAAGGCCCAATGAAAATACTAATCCTCTATTGGTGAAAACCAAAGTGATTGCCAAGTTTGTTGAAGTATTTCCAGAGGAAAAGCACAAGAAGCTTGAAGGAAAACAACAAAGGGAGAAGAACGAGGTTAATGATGGTATGATTCCTAATTTCCCCAAATATACACCTGTTGATATATTTCAAGTACTATCTCAAGTTAAGGTTATTGTACCATGGCTCGAGATGATGAGAATAGATGAACATAGATAAAAGACAATAGCCTTGATTGGTGGAATCCCTAATGGTAAATTGGAACAAGGAAATTGTAAAGAAATTAGGGAAAAGGAAGAAATAGAAGTGAAAGAGCTAGAGGGAATTGTAACTCAAATTCCCCAAATGTACCTAGGGAATTCTGTTAATATGTGTTTGGAGAATATCACACCCTTTTTCTTGAGTGTTAATATCAATGGGAAAACTTTGAGAAATTGCATGATAGACTCAGGGGCATCAAATAATGTTATGCCAGTAAAGATTATGGAAGCAATGGGCTTGACAGTTGACACTAATCAGGGAAAATGTTATGCATTGGATTCAAGGGAGGTGCTTGTTATTGGGACAATTAAAGCTCTGCCTTATGTGCTCACTCAATATCCTGATAGAGTTCTGGCCATGACTATTTTATTTGTAGACATTCCCCCCCATTTTGGAATGCTATTTTCATGAAAATGGAGTGCCTCAATGGGAGGCAACATGCAATGTGATTTTTTATTTGCTACCTTTTGCATTGATGGAAAAGATGTCAAGATTGAAAGAGAATCAAAGGTGCCTCATATGATTGAGCATAGCCCTACTAGGAATTTGACATGTTTTACTGATTGTGGCATAAATGAGTTCAAAGTTGAGGAACCCCCTAGTAATTATGACAAGCTTGTTGCACCAATTGATGCAAAAATTGAAAGTTTGCCAGACTATGATGATTTATGGACTATGTTTTTTGATGGTGTAAATTCCAAGGAGGGATCTAGTGCAGGTGTTCTATTGAGGTCACCAGGGGGTAAAACCTTTAAATTCTCTTTTACCCTGCTATTTGAATACACTAACAATATAGCCGAATATGAAGCATTGTTGTTAGGATTAAGGTTGACTCAAAAACATGGGATCAAGAAGCTCAAGGTGATTGGAGATTCGGAGCTTGTAATCTTCCAAGTCAGATCCCTATACCTGTCAAAAAAAAAAAGATTGAAATAATATAGAAATGTTGTATGGGATGAATTGGAGAGTTTCGATGCTTTTGGGATAAACTGGATGGAGAGAGGACATAATAAGGTAGCAGATTTGTTGGCAAATATTGCATTAAGGCTGGATGATATGAATTATGCTGGAATTTTGAAGGTTGAAGTGCAAACTAGACCATCTATTCCCGATAACATTAAGAATTGGCAGGTTTTTGATAGTGATGATGATATATTGAGATTTTTGAATTGTGTGGATGAATATGAAACTCAAGAAATAGATTTTGGAGCTTTTGTTGAGAACATTGATGGTAAAGATACTATGTTTGGGAATGAAGTTATTCAATTAAAAACTAACACAATTCCTAAGGGTTTAGTTGTCCTTGAAAGGGTGTTTGATAACCAGGATAGAGTTAAGGTTAATCGTGCTGCACCTCATCCTAATGATTTGGAGGAGGTAAATTTAGGGACTGATGCATCACCAAAGAAAGTATATATTGGAAAGAAATTGTCACCAAAGGTAAGAAAGATGTTCATTGACTTGTTGAGAAAATTCAGGCATGTGTTTGCTTGGTCTTATGATGATCTTAAGGCTTATAGACAAGACTTGTTTCAACATGAGATTCCTTTGAGTAGTGATGCTAAACCTTTTAGGCAAAAGCAAATACCTATTAATCCTACCTTGGCTCCAAAAATGCAAGAAGAACTCATTAAGTTAAGAGATGTAGGAATTATCAAACCAATTAGACATTCATCTTGGGTATCTAATTTGGTACTTGTGAGAAAGAAGAATGGAGATATTAGACTATGTGTGGATTTTAGAAATTTGAATGTGTCTTTATTAAAGGACAACTATCCATTGCCAAATATGGAAGCTATGTTGCAAAGAGTAACAGGTCATGAATTAATGTCCATGATGGATGGGTTTTCTGGCTATAACCAAGTCATGGTTAAAGAATCTGAACAATTTAAGACAACTTTCACTACACCTTGGGGGACTTATGTATATGTGAGAATGAATTTTGGTTTGACAAATGCAGGAGATACTTTTCAAAGAGCTATGGATGTGGCATTTTTAGATTTCATTAATTTGTTCTTGGTAATTTAACAGGATGATCTAACAGCGTATTCCAAGAAAGAGGATAATCATTGTGAACATCTTGAGAAAATATTTATCAGGGCATTGGAATATGGAATCTCCTTGAATCCCAAGAAATGCATTTTTGGAGTGAGGGAAGGAAAGTTGTTAGGACATATTGTTTCTAAGGATGGAGTCAGAATTGATCCAAAGAGGGTAGATGCAATAGACAAGGTTTTGCAACCTCGAAGTGTTAAGGGAATCCAGTCCTTTTTTGGGAAAATTAATTTCCTAAGAAGATTTGTTAATAATTCACCCTATTTCTAAAATGCTTAAAAAAGGGGCCAAGGTCGAGTGGGAAGAAACATCAACTCAAGATTTCCATGATATTAAGCAAGCTATCAAAGAAGAACCTATGTTAAAAACCCCCGACTTTTTCAAATCTTTGCAGATTTTCTCATTTGCCTCTTTCCACACCATTGCAGTTGTGTTATTACAAAAGAATGCTGAAGGTTTTGAGCAACCTATATCCTTTTTTAGCAAATCCTTGTAGGCAGCAGAACTCAAGTATGACATAAATGAAAAATAGGCATATGCACTAGTTAAAGCAATCAAAGCTTCCAGGACCTATTTGATAGGGGCTATTATAATTGCCTATGTGCCCAGTGCTGCTGTAAAAGACATTTTTACACAACAAGAAGTGTCAGGAAGGAGGTGTCGATGGATTAATAGGATCCAAGAATTCAACATAAAAATTCAGATTACTAAGCTAGTGAGGGGACAAGGATTGGCTAAGCTTATGACCTAAAGTAATTTGGAGGCTAACCAGATAAATTTAATTGAAGAAGGGGAGAGATCACACGTATGTGATATGGATCATTCTGACTGGTATAAGGGTGTGATTTATTATTTGCAAAAGATGAAATGTCCTAATGAGTTGAGTGAAAATGAGAAAAGGACATTGAATTTACATGCAATCAAGTATGTTATCATAACAGGAAAAATCTGGTGGAGAAATGGAGAAGGTGTCATGCTAAAGTGTGTAGATCAGAATCAAGCTAAGGAACTTTTGAATGAAATGCATAGTGGAGTATGTGGAGGGCATTATATGGCCAAAACTACTACACAAAAAACAATGGGAACTAGATTCTGGTGGCTGACCATTTTCAAGGATACATATCAGTTAGTGAAGAAATGTGATGCTTGTCAGCGTTTCTCTAGTAAGTTAAAATTTTCTGGTAACTTACCTTTAAAACCAGTTGCAGTTCAGTCTCTATTTCAGCAATGGGGAATTGATTTTATAGGGGAGATAACTTGCAAATAAAGTGGGGGTCATTCATGGATATTGGTGGCCACTGATTATTTTACTAAGTGGGTGGAAGCGATTCCAACAAGGAAAGCAACTAGTAAGGTGGTTATTGACTTCTTGATGAATAACATAGTGACCAGATTTGGGTGTCCTGAAAGGATTGTATCAGATAATGCAATGTGTTTTAGATCTGAGGAATACATGGGATTTTGTGAAAAATATGGCATCCAAATTTCTTATTCATCACCTTACCACCCACAAGGAAATGGACAAGCAGAATCCAACAATAAAGGCTTGATGAAGATTATCAAGAGGATCCTGGATCAAAATAAGAAGGCATGGGATTCTAAGCTAAAATCAGCAATTTGGGCAGATAGGGTGACAGTGAAGAAAGCAATAGGATGTGCCCCATTTGAGTTAGTGTATGGGATAAATTCAAGGTTGCCTTAGAATAACCTCATGGAAATGTCTAAATTTGTCCAGATGTATGATAATGAAATAGACGATGAGATGCAACTGAGAGTGGAAGCCCTCATAGAGCTAGATGAAACCAGAAGGGAAGCTCAAATAAGAAATGCCAATTATAGTTGCAAGTAAAAAATTTGTATGACAAGAGAAAAATTGCAAGAGCTTTCCAGAGTGGAGATATGGTCTTAATGTGGAATGCCAGGTTGGAAGACAAGGGGAAACATGGAAAATTTGATGCAATTTGGCTAGGACCATTCTTGATAAATGACAAGTGGGGGGAAAGTTCGTACTTTCTCCAAGAAATGACCAATGAAATTCTTGAATTGCCTGCTCATGGAAAATTCTTGAAGTTGTACTTCGGTTAAGGTAATGTTTTCCATGAACAATAGGTTTAGTTTTGTACATAGTTTTGCTGTTGGTATTGGTTTTTGTGGGTTTGGTATTTTCTGGGTTTTCCTTTTGGTTGTCTCTCTAACTGGTCTTCTCTACCTGAGATTCTATTATTCTCACTTCATTCCAGTAGAATGAATGTCCCCAACTAGAGCCACTAATGGAGCCTAATTTTTAAAACCTGGGTCTTTCGTTATTTCTGGTTTGTCTTGTTATTCTGAGGGTACCCGAGGATGGTTTTCTGCCTTGCTTTCATGAGACCTTGATACTCTATTGTTGGGTTGGGTCTTTTTCGTCGTTACTTTTTGGAGAGGTTCTTTTAAGAACAACTTATGTCCTATGTGATTGTCTAGGAATGGCCCCTTTTAATATAAAATGAAAATTTTCGCCCAAATTTTTATTCACCTAAGTCTAAATTGGTCCATGCTTTGTCTGTTAAAACAACCTTGAGTCATTGACTATCGTTGCCCTAGGCGGTGTCCTTTTCCCCCTTATTTTCCTATGTATTTTAAATATTTTGTAGTGGTTATTTTATAGACCATCGATCTTCTTGAGTTTGATCTTGACCGTTGCCCGCCATCCCGCGATGACATCACTACTGGCTTTTGGGTGATAGCGATATCACAGGCGGGCGCCACATGTCTTAAGTTGTCATGCTGAAGGAAGTAAATAAAGTGCTTAATTTATGCATTGAACTTTCCGTCATTATTAAGCAGGTTAATTAACCACATAAGAAGTGCATGTGCTTGAAATCAATGACAATGACTTAATCTTGATGGAAAAGTTGCTCAACAGATATATATTGGTGCTACCTCCTTTTTTGATCGTCGAGATCATAGATGGCGGAGATCAATGGTTGCCCGCTATCACATGATCCTAAACCAAGAGGGGTTTAGTGATTGCGATATCATGAGCGAATGCCATGTGTACTTTTTGAGGTTGAGTTCTATGGTGGGCCCTTGACGATGACATGGAAGTGTTGTCAAATTTTTTGAAGACAGTCAGTCGATGATCTGACAGAAAGATGAGATTGACGGCGAGATTTTAAACTTGAATCAAATGAAATTGAAGTCATTGGCACAACACACAAGTAAGATTTAATGGTGGATGAGACATCTACTTGACTGTTTTCATCATTTCAAAGTATTTAAGTTCATAATCACATTGCCATAAAGAGATTCAAGTGTTTACGAAGTGATCCAGAGCCAAAAATAGAAGTTTTCAAAGCGATTTCAGCACGGATTTGTTTTTTCTATGTAGCGCGAATTTTGTAAGTTGATTTTCTTACCACTATCTCTATTTGAATGTGATTCAAGATAGGGTTGCATCGTTTTATCAGTGGTTTTCTTGGTTAAGATTTTGGGGTTACTATTCCTTCTGAATTGTGAGAAGTTGCAAGATTCTGTTGTAGTTCCATTCTCGGTAATTTTAGTTTGTCTACGAATTTGTCTTTGAAGAAACCCTAGTTGTTAATATGGCACCACCAAAGCAGCATTTTGGCAGTATTGATTACATACACAGGAACCTATATGATGATTTCCTGAACCAATTCCCTTTGTCAAAAAATGATAGAAAGAAAAGGTTTGGTCTTAACGAATGGGACAGCCCTAGGTGAGGGATTCAGATGTAAAAATTATAATATTGTAGATGCCAGAGTACCTATGACGGGTTTGGAGTTGTTTAGAAGATGGTATGAGAAACATAATGTGTCTCACCCTTTTTCAAATAGTTGGAGATATGATATGGGAAAGCTTGTGGTACCGAATGTGTTTCTAGATGTTGACCTACTTAGGGTAGTTGATGCACGATATGACCCTATCACACAGATTATCAGGGATAATGATGGCGGCGTTCTATTGAGTGTGAATGCTGATACAATTTGTCAGGTCTTTGATTTGAGTGAGTATAGCTCATTTCTAGTTCGAATTGACTTTGAGGAGATGAAGCAAGAATATGCCAGATCTTAGCCCCTTTTAGGTCAAGATTGCTTCCCCCTCATTTGGCCAAGGTAGGCAATTCGACAATTCACATCAGCCCAGTAGACCGAGAGCCTTTCAGACTAAGTTGTTTCGTTGATCATTTCTTGGCAACGTTCTATTCACTTTACCAAATCATTGGTTTCAACCCTAACATTGTGATGCCTATCGCTTATATGTTCATGGGGGCTCAGATTTAGCACCCTAATTTTTTTGTGATTTATGACTATGCTTCATTCCTTGCTGAAAGGATACATGAGGGTTTGTTGAAGTTGCACAATGGAGATTCGGGTACTCCTTATTAATGCATATGTTTTTGCATGAGAATGTTGACTTCTTCTTGGAGAAAATGGATCTGAAGCGTGGGGTAAATGGAGAGAGATTACCAGTACAGGCTTGGAATGTAGACATGTCTGGTAACAAGAGAGGTGCTAGTTTTGTGAAATTTGATAACTGCTTTGCCTCTGGGCTTAGGGCTTAATTGGTGGTGAATGTGACAAGAATTCCTAAGGATTTGCATGATTTCATCCAACCCAAAATAAGGAAATCTGATTTGAAGGTATGCCACAACTGGGGAGACATTACTCTTTACCCTGGGAGTATTGTTTTGAGGGTTTATGGTTTCCAGAGAGCTCCTCATATTATCCCATATAATGTGCCATCAAGAATGGTATTTGCAGAAGTGATGTGGCAATTAGGCTACATTCATGAAGAAAATTTGACAGGAAGGGGAAAAGGGACTTTGTTCCCTGATTATACAGTTGTCTCTGACTTTGTATTCTTTAAGGGAGGATGGGTCTATTTTGATTGATATTTTGATGAATACCATTTGAAGAATGGATCTAGAAGACAACATGACCCTGAGGGATTCTTTGCCCTATTTAGGTAGAAGATTAAGGGTGGTAAATTCATTCATGTTTTCAACTTCCCTGAGGATTTAATTAGAAATGAATTTGATTTGAACTAGCAAGAATTGAAAAAAGAGAAGTGGATTGCATATGATAAAATGCTGGCCATGGTACATAAATTCGATCCAAGGTATGATCCATTGATGGAGTTTACTCCATTTCATAAAAGAATTGATTTTTTGATGAGTAATTTCAAGGAGATTATGAACATCTTGAGGACCAAGAAGGCTAATTTAGAATTAGATTTGGGGATTCAGGAATCAGAGGTGAGGCCTGAGGAAACAAGGCCAACTTACTAGCCATCAGTGGGTAGACCTCTATAAAGGAGGAAGAAAAATAGTAGCAGTGATGAAGAGGCAGGAAATAAAAAGGGAAAACAAATAATGTAAACATCATCACTACCAAGTCATGGGATCAGGAAGCTTGGAGGGATAAAAATTATAGATTTGGACTCACCACCGAAGAATGATCCTATGGAACTGTCATCAGAACCAAGCCTTAAGAGGCAAAGGATTGAAGAACCACAGGAGGTTCTGGTGGATGAAATAGTCATAACTGACCAATAAATGCAGGTCGGCATCCCCTCTCCTCCTAGATCAACACAATTAGTGCTCACTGATATGGATATAAAGGGGCAGTATGTGCAGGATGCCAGGATGGAGGCCTATAAGGCATTCATGGATGATGATGCTTTTGTGAAAACTCCTGTATTCTTGCAACTAATTTGTAGAATGAAACTAGAAGAATATCAAGATAAGTGCAAGAGCAGGAGGGAGTCAAGACCTGCTAGGTCATACCAAGAGAATGATGATGAAGTAAAAGTTGAATTGATGGAGCAAATCAAAAACATCACTCCTGAGGAAGGAAGAAAACTTGTGACCCAAGCAGGTGTCTTACTCCTCCCTGAATGGGACATAGTTGATGCTATGGCATTCAATGCTATTATGCAATCCAAGCATCCTATGTTGAGCAGCGAAGAAGAGGTCATGGCAGCCCTACAGGATTATGCTTTTGGTGAAGAATATGAGACATTAGCCATATGGGCATTGGCACCTCAGGGCGAAAAACCAAATGTGGCAGACATTAGACCAAATCTAAGAGCTAGAATCAGTATCAAAAGAGCTTCTAAAACTTTAGTAACAGAAGCCACAAGCCTAACACTGAATGTGGCCAAATTGGCCCAGAGGATAGCAAAAAGGGAAGAGGCTGAAAAGAAGAGTCTGATGGAAAAATATAATGCAATAATTGGGGAATATAGTAAAATGCAACAAAGAAATGTTGAGCTATAGTCTAAAGTAGATAGGTTAAAGTATGGGCAGGTGGGAGAATCTTCCAATGCTCATGTTGTCAAAGAAATACCTACTACTTCTGGGTCATTACCCTCTACTATCCCAATTATTTATATCCCTCGATCCCCAATTTAGATATCAGATCCTAGTCATGTGCCAGAGCCGGTTGAAGAGGAAATGGAATACTCTATGGACCCCACCAAAAAGCAGATGATGAGTAAGATCACAGAGTTACATGCTACCGTAAAAGCTAGTGAGAATGATGCCATGGCTAAACACAATGAGGTGGTTGACACCGTGTTGAGGCATTTGAATGAGAAGGTTGATTCTAGGTTGTCATCTATTCATTCTTTATATTCTTTATTTTTGACTGGTTTACAAAATATTAACAAGGATCCAGGCCTCAATTATTAAAACCTACTCAAGGTTTTGTGAAATCATTAAGGAGATTCCAGGCCCTACTTGATGACTTGAGTAAGAAAATTGGAGAATTGGTAAAAGGTTTTAATGATTGGAGTGATACCTTTTTGCCCGATATATTGGATTGACAAAGAAACATCAAGACACTTCAATAGTGGCAAGAAAGGGCAGAAGAAGTCATCAGTGCACAAATCATGACTCAGATCATGACTTGTTAGTAAGCAGCATGGATAAAATAATTAATACTAGCATGTTTCTTGAATCATTTGAAAGAGAAGCCAACCAATTTGCAGTGAAATTCACACCTTATAATAATAGGGTGATTGAGGTGGTGAATTTTAATTGGCCCACGAATGAAGAATATCAAATTTGGGTAGACAAGTACCTAATTGATGAGGAATGAAACGGTTTTATCTACCGGCAACTTATAGCTTAGTGGGTACAGTGTAACTAATTATGGTTTTGATTCCATGATGGTTTTTGAGCAAGGATTTTGAGATGTAACCAATGCAACAACTGTTGTATGGAGGCGAAAGATTAGCAGGAAGATGTTCAAGGAATTGGAAATCTTAATCATTGTTTTGAAGGGGCACATAGCGGTTCTATTAATTAATGACATGTGTAACTTCTAGCCCGATGCTTGTTTGCTCCTTCCTCTCTATAAGAAGGATTTCAAGACCAGAAGTAGGGGTTGGCAAGCCAAAAATTTTGAAGGTTGAGTCTAGGTTTAGTTGTAGAACATATTGTAAGAATTTCATTTTTGAATGATAAGGCAATTTAGGTTTGGGGTTCTCTTGTAATGGGTTTCATGTTTATGAAATTTCAAGGTTCATAATAGTACTAGCATTTGAGTTACGATGATACATCTCGAGCTCTTGTCTCTCCTGTGTACTGACATATCATAATTTTGAATAAAATGATCAAGGATTATGATGTTCATCTCATTGTTGTGATGAGTATGTTTCCGTTTTGGCTTTAATTCAAAGAATTAATTAAATGCTTGGATGGATTCATAGATGGGTATGTTTGTAAAAGGATTTGGTAAGAATTTTTTGGCTGGGATAGGATTGACAATATTGTAACGCAATATTGCCAGGGTTCATATGTGTTATGTATTTGAATCTGTTGTTGCTTCCTGAATGTTTGTAAACTTGACTCCCCAATGGTATATGGCACTAATCTAAATTGTATGAATTTATAAAATCCTGTTTCTATATGTCTTTGCTTAGGGCTTGCCGCCAATGTGCAATTAAAATGACTATCATAAGTTATGAGGTGATGTTATAATCATCTCATGCTCCAAGTGGTTGATAATATTGATGAATAGCCAATTCATTTTAGTCTTATCTCATTTTGTTGAGCTATTAAGTGATATTATCTGTGAACTTTTAATAACATGTTTATGAGTTTGGTGCAGAGATCATAAATACGTTATAGGGACCACCCTCCTAGGTTTTGCAGAGCCTGAAGTGTAGGAGGTTATTATTAAAATCTTCGTTAGTTGGTGTAGGTCCTCCGAGCTGCCTTTGATTGGATTTGACAATTCCATAGGTAAATTAGGAGACAAACCCGGTTTGCATGAAAAAAAACCGACAAAATGTGCGTTCGTCGAGGACCAGTATTGTTGGTCTCTTTGTACAAATATTTGCAGGAGTTTGCTTACCTAGACATCCGGGCTCTCGGGGTCGGAGTTACCCTTCTTCACATTTGGGCGTGGGAGTGGATCCCAGTGCTTCACCTAGATGTGACACCAGTTATGATAGATATTGATGATCCCGTTGTGTGGTGGTATGGTAGGGCAAAGATTCATTTTACCCATACATGCACGGGTGGTGTGGCTTACTGGCAGTGGGCTTTGGATGAGATGACAAACTTCATCTGGAGTCTGTGGATTGTCATAGGCGTATGGTATGATGATGTAAAACAACTTTTATTTGCTCATTAGGACAGGTTTATGCAGGGCCGAGAGCACACTATGGTAGAGAGGTATCTTCCTAACAAGGTAGCCAAAGAGTTCGGCGAGATGGAGGACATGCCCAATGATCAATACATGGCAATATTTTTCTATACCACGAAGGAGATAGCATGGGGTAGTCTATTCTAGTAGTCGAGGAAGTGTCTTTGTTCAGGCGGTTAGTGGTTTGGCCATGGCCATATGATCAGGGGCAATAGATGCAGGGGTCACTCTAGCATATAGGGCATGGTTTTGACCTCCATTGAGATCGATAGTTCCCAGGGCAGCGATCCCATGTCGGACGGCCAGGGGCAAGGCAGTAGGGAAAGGTTGATGAGGAGGAGGTGGTGTTCCACCTCCTTAGCAGAAACCTTCAAGAGACCCGACACAATAGCCAGTAGGACAGGATGGGTAGCCCCAGGAAGTCCCACAATAGCAACTAGCAATACAGCTGGGTCCTCAGGATGCCTTGATTTAGCAGCTGTAGGGCTAGGTACAGGTCTTGACCACCGAGAGAGATCAGGCACATTAGCATGTTATTGCAGTTACTGCTGAGAGAGATCAGGTACGATCCGAGAGGGATCAAGAGATTGGTTGGCGAAGACTGCTAAAGAGCACAACCTACACATCTCGAGGCCAATCAATTGATCTTCGAGCATACAAAGAAGTTTTCAGGGAGGCCAAGTACTATCAGTAGCATTACCGACAAGCAGTGCCAACAACAGGCAGGGCGTCAGACTTCTCCCAGTAGACAAGGATGTGACCACTAGAGGATCACAGTGATAGGTAGGTGGGGGAGGGCAACAGCCAGCAAGGCTAGCCCTTTTGATCACAGACACTTTTTCATTTTTGATTTATGGGCTATATTGTTGCCCCTATTTTACCATGTATTTTGATGCACACTTGATCTAATTTTATATCATGACAGTGTATTTACTTGCTGACATATATGAGATGATTCACCTTTTTACGAGATGCTTTTCAAATGTATGATATGCAGTCTAATTTTTATTGTGATGCTATGAGATGTTTCTATTTCTTATGGTGTATTCTTCTAATGAATGTACTTCTTTTTACATCTTTTTCATGTATTTTAATGATGATCCTATGAATGTAATGTGTGGTATTGATGGTGCCAATGGATGCAAATGGTAATGGATTCTAATCATGATGTAATGCTTTCTTAGATGCTTAGAATAACAAATTTATATTATTCCTTATAACTTAAGATAATGATGCGATGTAATGTGATTTTTATGCTAATTATCATGTGGATGTAGAGTGTATGCATTGACGATGTTTTGATTACTGTCATGATACCCTGTTAGTGTGGAAGGAAGATAGAAGAAATTTTAGAACTAATGAGTTAGTTAGGATGATGATGATTTTTCTTTTTAGGAGTTGGGATTTTCAAAGGGTCAATTACGTTATGTTTGATAATACACATAGGTATGATGCATCAAGGTATAAAGGACCAAGATGGAATTGTACCCAATGTGATGGAATTTGACTTGAAAATCAGATAAGAGTATTCTTGTTCATACTTAACACACATACTTCATTCAGGACGTACTTCAAACATTCTAAACATCTCGGGCCAAAATACAGAAAAGAAAGCCTTCCCATGTGGTCAACAAGATATCTAAAACATCCTCTCTGCAAACCAAACAAAACATATGTGACTAAGTTATTTTACAAGGGTATCCCACAAGCACAATAGATAAAAAGATAATGATCATTGCCCCATTCCTTTCTCTCTAAACTTGATTTGTCTAGGCATCATCGAGAGGTCCTTGGAATGGGTGCAAAATAAGATAAGTTAAGAAAAAACCAAATAAAGCAAACAAACAAGCTAATGTTCTTCATACCACTAGCCAAGGCTAAACTACTATGAGGTACTTGATGCTTATTTCCATCGTAGGAAAACTTTATCCTAGGACATGTTGTGATCAGTGTTTTGATGGGACCGATTTGGGTGATAAGCTATTGATACTCCGAGTTGACCAACTTGCTTGCTTATTGATCTAGACTTTCAAGACTCTAACGGTTAGGGTGTTCACTTTTGAACCTACTAGACTTTCTTCTGACTAATTCACCAAAGGGTGAAGGTGATGATTGATTTATTATGAATATTGATTACTATGGGTGAAAGCGAGATGAGATGGGTGCACCATTTTGGATTTTTTAGATATTTTGAGGCCTTTTTTTGGCATTTTCAAGATTTATGAACAATAGACTAACTAAGAACCTATCTTAGGGGTCTCGAGAGCTGATCCATAGATTAGCCTTGCCTATGTTATACACGTAGAGACCACGTAGTTCAATTGACGATAGACTTGACTCAATGATGAGATAGTTGGGCAAACAAATTGTCATTTTGTTGCGACAGATGCTTAAGGACTAACCTAACTGTCTCGGGGGATGATCGAAGATCAACCTTGCCTATGTTGAAGCTCAGAGACAATGTAGTTAAGACAAGGTGAAAGATTGAAAAGACTCAATGATGATTTTTTTTTGAAGACTTTCTGAGATTTTGACATGTTTTTGGATTTTTGAATGATTTGGATGTTTTTTATTTTTGATTTTTCTAATGTTTTTTGGATATGGATATGTGATGATATTAGTGCCCCGTTTTGGGATTTTGTTAAAAACCAAGCTTAAGGTTGATTGATCATATTGATGGATTGATAGTTTAACTAAGTGTGTTAAGTCAAACAAAAGTGATAATGCACTTGTAAACTCTAGGAAGTTGTGTTATCCTAGAGTAAACTCATACACAAGGGGGGATTTTGACTAAGTGTGTTAAGTCAAACAAGTTGATGATGGATTGGATAATTTGACTAAGTGTGTTAAGTCAAATAAGATGATAATGCACTTGTAAACTCTAGGAATTTGTCTTATCCTAGAGTAAACTCGTGCACAAGAGGGTAGTTTGACTAAGTGTGTTGAGTCAAACAAGGTGATAATTGATTGGATTCAATTGATCAAGATTGATGAAGCTTGATTTGGAACAAAATTGTTTTGATGATTTAATGTGATGTTGATGCACAACTTAGATATGACTGATATGGATTGCTTGGATTTATGTTCGACGAAAGATAAAGCATGATAAGGAACGTCGTCTTGTC
Source organism: Sequoiadendron giganteum (assembly GCA_007115665.2). NCBI lineage: Eukaryota > Viridiplantae > Streptophyta > Pinopsida > Cupressales > Cupressaceae > Sequoiadendron > Sequoiadendron giganteum. The sequence continues at coordinate 134,295,965 of CM021103.1, read as the reverse complement.
AAAACATGCCATGTGCTAGTGATTTGGATTTTTGGCTCACAAATACTTGGCCAAGTTGATGTCACGTTTTTCCAATTTTGGGATCACTAGATAAGTTAGAGGATATATATCAAGATTTATTCTCGAAGCAAGATGAAAATATCTGCCCCCAGTGTCTATAATATTTGAACATCCATGGATAGATTCTTGGATGAATGGATATGAATTATCTTACGATAAGATAAGCTATTCGAACATAGGATGCTCATTTGGATAATGCTTCAAGGCTCAAATAACATTTGGATTTGATGGGATCAATGAAAATGACCCATGTCAAGATGTTTACCACAAGAAAGTGTAAAGCGTAAACCTTTATCAAGATCTAGATAAGGTAGATGGATAGCCATGGGTTGGATAAATGGTTAATGGATGAACGAATGATATGGCTAGGATGCTAGCTTTATTATATATGTGATAAGATGCTTTCTCCTGAATTGGTGCACGTAGATGCTCGATTCTACACATGATGTATGTTTGCCAGGTTTTCATCATGATACTTTTCCAAAGCACCATTGAAGTGGTTTTCACTAGAGATGATTTTTTTCTTTACTGTTTTTCAATCCTTTTTCTGATTTTTTTTTTTTTTTGGATTTTTTTTTTTACTTTTTGATTTTTTTGTATTTTCTGAGAGATTTTAAGCTCATGTTGAAACACCTGGTATTGTTGATTTTAATGCTTGTGTCATAATATTCCATCAATATCCTACTTGAAGAAGTTTCTTTGCCAAGATAAGTGCACTTGAAAGAAAATTTTGAGAATTTTGTTCTACTTTGCTAATACTAGAGTTAACTTTGTCTTTGTGCACACATCGCGATAGAGTGCTTTTTGAATCCTTATGTTGAAGGGTCATTGCAAACACATGGTCAATGTGAGAATTCGATGTCATGCATGGAGGCGTGGATGGAGTGTGTTTAGGAATATTCGATGGATTGGTTGATAATTTGGAGCCTTTGAATCTCCAAACTTGGGAAGATGAGGAATGATGGGTGGATATGGAAGTGTGTGTGGAATTAGGACCAAAAAATTGACATACTTTGTAAATTGCTTGAGAAGCCTGCTTTTTCCTTTGTGGACATATTTGATGGATACTTTTCCCTTTTTTATTTTTCCCCATAGTTTCTTTGACTAATGGATTTTGATAGGGATAGTATTTCTTTGTGTTCTTTGGTATCCAATTGTATTTGATTTTTCCTTTATGCTTTAGTACTTCTTTATCATTCTTTTGTTCTTTGATTCAAATATTTATTTTGATGTTGGTCCCAATGTGTGGATGGGGTGATGGGTGGATGAAGATTCATGATGTGGCAGGTTGTAGTATTGGCATCAGTTTCATCATAAGGATTCTCTATGCTCCCTATGTTGACATTTTCTCGAGACAAAGTTGCCCCCAGTTTTATAAAGGTATTACCGATTTGTTTATATCCCTTGATTGTTGAATAAACAAGGCCTTGATACTTAGGATTTCCAACAATCTACACTAGTTCTAGGATACCTTGTTCATGCATACCTAATCCTTTTCCCTAATAATTCATTTGCTGAAAAAACTTATTTGCAATAGGATATGATTTTCCTTGGAAACAAGGTGCTAATCCTTCTCTTCTCTGTGGTGGATCTTCAAAAGTGACAACTTCTTTATTGATGAGGTATCTTTCCCTAAGAAAGGTGAGTGATTCAACTTTATAAGTAATAGGATCCTCCATATGTGGGATAAATGCATGATTGATATCTTTAGCTTGATCTTGTGAGGTATCAGATTGTAATGATTCTTTAAGAAGTGTTGATGCTTCACTGTCCTTGTAAAAGTCTTCCTCGTGATTCATTCTTGATATGCTTTCACATGATGTTTCTGATTCACTTTTGTAGAAGCCTTCTTCATGACCCATTTTTGACATGTCTCTAGATTTCTCTATATCTTGATCATGTGTACAAATGTTAAGAGTAGGAGACTCTTGTTCCTTGGTAATGATATCAAGAGTATGAGACTCTTGTTTTGAATGAAGATCATCTACATGTCCATCCAAAGAAAGTATCATGTGGGTAGATGGAGGATTATGTGCTATATGGATATGATCATTATTTGTGACATCTTGTATAGATAGGAGAGTGCCCATTAGATCATTGTAGTATCTCAAAGATACAAATTCTTGATCTTGATTAATTTTGGAATTACTTTCAACATGCTTTGGATCAAGTTCTTGACATGGGTCAATTTCAAAGGATGGATTGTTTTCAAAGGGTTCTTGGACATCGGCATAAGGCATGGGAAGTGGCTCAATATCCTCTTGATCTTTGAGTGGACTTGTATCAAATGGTGAGTTGAGGATTCTTTCACTATTCACAACCGTGAGGTCGAAGGATGTCAATATGCCTCGGGAGGGAAAATTGCTAGACCTTGATGGAATATGTTGATCATGCTTTGGAATAACTTCTTGAGATATGTCTTCTAACTCATTAGGTGATGTAGATAAATTGTCAACATGATCATTGGTAGATGGATTTTGGATTATGTCAATAGGATCAAATAACATCAACACTCCTTGAAATAGATCTTTGTAGGAGGGGTCTTGATCATAACTAAAAAATGGCTCTTGATGTATGTTGATTTGATCATCATATGAGGTGGAAACATTTTCACAGTGCTCATTGATGGATTGATTTTGATCATTGCTTTCAAAAATTATGGTGGGAGTTTGTTGCAAACTTTGTTGAGCAAGTAATTCCTGTGTTTGTTGTTGGTCGTGTTGTTGTTGTGCCAATAATGCTTTTTGTTGGGCTTGTTGTTGAGCTACATGTTGATGCACTTGTTGATGGATTGCTTACAATTGTGCCTATAATTCTAATTCGGCCTATCGAGCTTTGTGTTGGGCTTGAGCTTGAGCTTGTGCTTGTTGGGCTACTTGAGCCACTTACACAACTTGTGCGGCTTGTTGGGCTTGGACTAACTTTTGGCAGGTAGCTTGTTAAGCGGCTTGAAACATGATAGAGAATGAATTTTTCATGTTGTGTTTTGGCGATGGTTGTGGTGGATTGGGAATTGTGTTAATTGTTGAGGTTGCTTGGATGGTTTCCATTTGTTGTTGCGATATCAATGGAAAAATGAGAGGATTTGATATGATGCTTTGGTTTATGATTGGAGTGTTGCTAAGATTCGATTGATTGATGGTTGGTAAAAGGAGAAGGTTCATGCATTGATTTTTGGTTGATAGATTTGTATGTTTTGATTTTGATTTAAATCTACCAAAGGAAAAGATGTTCCAAAATTTAGATTAGGAAAACTCACATTTGTTGTACCATTGATGTTTATAGGTGATAATGATCCCATGTATGGATTGTACAAATGCAAGTTTCAAAAATCAATTGGCATTGCGAGACTTGGATAGTTTGGTTGAATTGGACTACTTATGATGGATGAATCAGGTTTATATTCCATGTTCCTCTTGTGTTTTGACCTTGTTGACCTCTGAGGGGTTTAGGAACAATGATAATATGATGAATGAAAGGGTTGAATGATATGGGTGTTTAAATGTTTAGGAACTTTGGATCAATGCTAGACTTTAGGACTTGGTTTGATTTGATTTTGATTGATGATAGTTTGACTAAGTGTGTTAAGTCAAACAAAGTGATGGTGAACTTGTAAACCCTAGGAAGTTGTGTTATCCTAGAGAAAACTCGCATAAGAGAATGAATTGGCTAAGTTTGTTAATCCAATGAAAGTGATCATGAACTAGTAGACCTCAGGAAGTTGTGTTATCCTAGAGGCAATTTTTTTCAAGAGGATTGATAATTTGACTAAGTTCCTTGAAGTCTAGGATAAGTGATGTTTTCAAATTTTCAAGAGTTGTTGGTGAAATGGAATTTTAATAAATGTTTGGATGGATGAAGTGTTTGATTTGATCCTAGATGACCCTATGAGGACCCATTTACTAGACCAAGATATTGAAGAAAATTTTTTTCCCTAAAAGTATTTCAAACCAAAAGATCAATTTTTGCATGGAAACCAAATGACTCAAAAGAGAATAGGCACATGTGTGGTTCATTCAGTTGTTTGTTTATTTTGCTTAGGTTCGGTTCTTTTTACCACAAACACTTTCTTGATTATGCTTTTCAAACCAAATGTCCAATATACTAATTTTCTTTCATCCCACAAAGTGCATTATGTGGAAATCAAGGCAAAGGTTTCATAGTGTTTAACATTGTGAAAACAAATGATGATATTATCCAAGCACTTAGAAACCTCTAAGGATATGATCCCTAGGGAAAGAAAGAGTACTTAGATTTGTCAAAAGATATTGTTTCCTCCAGGGGGTTTGAAATTTGGATCTCTTGTGGATGTTTGTTTTTCAATTGTTTTGAGGACCAAGCAATGTATTTCCAAGCACATGTACAACCCTAGGATGAGGAGACAATATTTTTTTGGGTTCCCTTTTGGATGAATCCAGCTGCACATATTTTGTGTGGATGACTAGATGCTTGAACACACTGGCTCCCCTCCATGACACACACTTCTTGGGTCAGCCAAGCATCAGTACCAATGAATCTCCCATGGCATATTTTTCATCTCTACAACAAAACTACATGTATAACGTGGGGTGGCTTGGAAGGACATGACCTTTTGCACAATAAAATAGATAAGGATTTGGCCTTTTATAAACAAGGGGTTATAATTCAGGCATTCCATTCATGGGGGACTATCCATGTGGTGAGAGACCATTGCTACCCTTCTCATCAGAAAGTTCCTGCATCACAAAAAAAAAGTTAAAAAAAATCTGAAATCTACAGGTGCGGCGTAGTTAGCAAATGTGGCACAGTTTGGAACAGAAGCAACACTATATAGCACCACACATTTGAATGGGTGCAGCGCTCTGCAGAAATAGAGACCATGGGTGCAACGCAGTTTGTAATAGAAATTTGCAGCAGAGTTGGCCAAAATTTGAATTTTTTTGAGCGGGAAACAAGTGCAGTGAAGTTTGGAGTAGGTGCGGTGCAATACAAAGCCATGGTTTAGAATGGGTGTGGTGCAATACAACATTGCATCTCTGTACATGACACAATATAGTAGTGCAGGACTGTGTGTGACACATTTTTCCTGTGACCTACAAAAAAAATAGAAAAACACGGAATTTTCCAAAAAAACATGATTAGAACTTTCACATAGCCCTCCTAGCACCAAAATGTGAACCCCTAAACCTACAAATGCACAAGAACAACAAACAATCAAGGTATTAGATCAAATGCAAAGAAGCATGAGAGATTCCCCATGAAATCCATCTATTAGAACTCAAACTAGGAAAATGAAGAACACAATACAAAAAACATGTAAATCCTAATTAAGCCAATAAACTTATGATCCCATGGGGGAATTGATGCCAATTGAATGTTGAAATTGGCCCTTTCCCAAATCCTATGTTTCAATGTGAATGGTCAAATCTCCCAATGGGATTTGAGCATAACCTAACTATGAAAAAGATGAAGTATGGAGTGATGTGAACAAAATTGGATCTCAATGTTAAGAGAGTAACTTTGCATGTAATTGTGGATGAGAAATGAGGATAGAAGCCTCCAATTTATAGATTTTAAATTGGAATAATGAGCAATTTTTGAGCAATATGGAACTAACTTTCAATCTAATGGTTGAATGCCACTTGTCACCATGTGAACGGTTGATGGTTGTGCAAGTTTTGGCCAAAGTGCCAATAAATGCAATTATTTTGAATTTGAATTTGTGAAATGATTTGTTGAAGAGGGAAGGGAAATGAAGTTAATGTCACTTGGTTCAAGGAAAAGGACATGTAAGAGGCCTTAAATGCCTTGTTGGAGGGACCAAGTCCACTTGGAATTTTTGAATTCAAATAGAGGGAATAATCCTTTTTGATGCCATGTGAGAGAAAATAGAAAATTTAAATAAATAAAAGTAATTGATTTATTGTGCAAGTTGCATTCTCTAGAGGATTTAAGTGAGAGAGATTAACTTAATCAAGGTTTTGATTAATTTAATAGGAGATTTGATGATTTGACAATTTTGATTCAAATAGATGAATTAATTTAAATGAGAATTGAGAGGAAATGATTAATTAAATAAATGATTTGATTTATTTCATTAAGGAGGAATATGTAAGATTAAATAAAATAAGGTTTAATTCATTCAATTTAATAAGAAGACTTTAGATATTTTTAATCAAATAAAATGATTTATTTAATTAAATTAAATTGATTAATTTAATCACTGGAGGAGGAAGGATTAATTTAAATGAATAATGATTCATTAAATTAAGAGACAAAATATGATGAAATGCTGAGAGTATGATTCCGGAGGAAATGATGTTAGTAATCAGGATCAAGTGTGTCAAACCGAAAAATGTACATTTTCCATGTCTATAGTAGGGTGCAATTCCTAATGTTAAGGTTTGTAGATTACTACTTTAAGGGATTCATTAGCTCATTTGGAAAATGTTATACATCCTCTACAATATCCTTTTGGATATCCTTTTGTGATATGATTTACTTTCAATACTTTAGCTTGCCTAAGCACACAGTGTCATATGTCCCCTAAAGTGAGGGATAAATGTAGTGTTGAAAATTTTACTCCCTTTTAGGTGAAGGTACAATTTCATGCTTGATTTGGAATGGACTTTAGAGACCTTTCACATCAATGAATTTAGACATTCTCTAGCCCTAAATGTTTATATCAACCTAGAAGAGAATGTGTCTATACTACCCTATAAAATGCCTTATTGATTAAACATCATCAAATTAACTTTGACAGTGACCTCACCATGAAAACATCTTTATTTTAGCAAACTCAAAACACACAATGAATTTTTTTTTGTGTGAGAGAGATAGTCTAGGGTACATTTCACCCTAGACTAGCTATTTTTCTCGACATATTTCATTTCCCATTTTTTCAGTATCTAATTTTAGAGATGCATTTTCAAATCTAGGCCTTAGGTGTAGTTTAATCCTAAAAATTCAAATTTAAATGAGTCAGCCTAAACTTTAATTTATCCTAAGTTACACTATACAAACATGAATTATTATTTGAGAGTTAAGGAATAGAGTTGAAATACATCTACACTCTACCAAAATATACTCTAATTTATAGGTTTTCAAGTAGAATTTCAACTTTAATAAAATTTTCTACAATGATTGGAGTTTTATGCCAATGGAAGAACATGATGGAATCTAGGTTTTGGAGATTTATTTGACCCTCTTCAACCGTATAATGAATATTTTTCATATTGTTCTCATCTTCAAGATTTGATCTACTTGTTTCCCTTAGCAAGGTATTGTTGTATTTTATATTTTCCCAAGGGTATTTGTCTTTCTATTGGGTTCATATCATTTATGTAATTTAGAGATCCTTATTTGAAATGGTGGAAAATAGAAACCTTTAGGGGAGACCTCCCTTTAGGGTTTTACACCTTTTCCATGGGATTTTATTAAATAGGGAAAATTAATGATGGATGGAAATGGGGATTTGAAGGAATTGGATAAAGTATATGATTGAATTATAGCCTAAAAGGTGAGTCAACCAACCCTTATCCAAATATATGATGAATCTAGAGATTAAATTTAATGATCTAACTAGGCTTATGGTGTAAATTATTGTTCTGATGTAAATACAACAAACATAGAAAGTCATAGACAAATTTAGACAGTCGAAATGGACAAAGTAGGATGTTGTGCACTTGTGGTATAAATCTAAGCCTAATTTTGAGGAATAATTATCCCAAGGCATAAGTGTACTTGTATAGATATTTTAGATATGATTTCATAGCTCTTAGGTGCCAGATTGGAGCTTCCCATTTTCGTCCGTGGTTTTTTTTTATCATTGTCAGATATTTCTAGAAGTTATTTTTCTTGAGTTGTCAAGATGTAGGATTTTGACTGCAAAAATGGATAATTGTTCTTCAAACTTCCTCCACTCCCCTCCAAAATTGAAAATTATTGCAAGTATGAAGGTGTTTTAATTGATGTTAGTTGTGTTGCATTTATGGTTTTGGTATTGATAAAATGTTGAGGATATCGAGAAATTTGATAAAATGGGGAAACATGGTGTTTAGGATGTAGCATAGGTTTTTTGGTTTTTCTTCACATTTATTTTGGGTTGAAGATATTATTGTGTAAATTGGATATTTTTGTTAGAGGTTTTTAGAGTATATATATCTATAATTTAGGCACCTAGATCTATGTGCAAAATAAGTTACGTTCATGAGTATGTGAACTAGTTTTGCAGTGTTGCTTATAGAGTTGTTCAGGAGAAATTTTGTTGCTCTGTGTTTCTTTGCAGTTGTTCTTTAGGTCTTTAAATTTTGAAGGTATGTTGATGGTATTGATGTCTTTCCCATGTCAAGAGGATTTGAGGTTTGGTGCTCCAAAAGATGTATTTTTGAGTTGTAGTGTTTGGCAGTTGTTTGGGTGTACAAGTTTTTGTGAAGGAGTTTGATGGATCTCAATATGTTAGAGGAATATTCTATATTGTGATGAAGTGTGGTGTGGTTTAAAAATCATCCTTGGATTTGAGGAAGCATGTAATTCAAATTTTAATGGTGTTTGCACAAGTAATGGTTGACCTAGTGTTTACACTACATTCAAAGATGTTCAAGTTATAATGAATACATAGTGTGGCATGTAAGAGTTGATTTGGGTCCCAATTGGGTTTTGTATTGGTCCACTTTTTTTCCTAACTATAGACATGGAAAATGTGCAAGTTTGTTTTGGCACACCTGATACCGATTTACTGACAACATTTCATCAACATTCTATCTCTTAATTTAATAAATCATTATTTATTAATTTAAGTCTTCTTTCAGTTATTAAATTAATCAATGTAATTTAATTAACCTTACTTATCTATTTAATTAAGTAAATCATTTTATTTGATTAAATTCTCTAAAGTCCTCTTATTAAATTAAATAAATCAAACCTTATTTGATTTAATCTAACATGTTCCTTCTAGATTAAATAAATCAAAACATTTATTTAATAAATCATTTCCTCTCAATTCTTGACTTAAATTAATTCATAAACTTAAGTCTAAATAATCAAAACCTTGATTAAGCTAATCTCTCTCACTAAAATCCTCTAGAGAATGCAACTTGCACAATAAATCAATTACTTTGATTTATTTAATTCTCCATTTTCCCTCACAAAGAATCAAAAGGGAACATTCCCTCATTTGAATTCAAAAAGGCCAAGTGGGCTTGGTCCTTCCAACAAGGCATTCAATGCCTCTTACATGTCCTTGTGCTTTGAGCCAAGTGACATTAACTCCATTTCTTTCTCCCTCCAACATGTCACATTCAAAATTCAAATTTGAATCCAATGGCATTTATCATGCACATTGACCAAAATGTGCTCATTCCTCCTCCAATCACATGTGGACAAGTGGCATAATGCCATTGGATTATATTTTATCCCACATTGCCTATTTTCACTCTCTCTTCCATTTTGGAAATCTATAAATGAGAGACTCTTGCTCTCATTCAAACATCCACAATTTGAGTAAGCTTACTATACTCAACTTCATCCTCATCCACAATCTTCATGCAAAGTTACTCTCTCCAATTGAGAACTAATTTTTCTCATCATATCCAAGTATTCACCATTTTGTCACATTTGATACCAAGGTTATGCTCAAATATCTTTGGAGATTTGAACATTTCTAGATTTACATATCATTTCTACTTAGGAATTGGGAAAGGGCCAATTTCAACACCTCATTGGCACCAATTCCCCCATAAGATCATCATGCTATTAGCTTAAATTTTAGTTTCTTATATTGTGTTCTTCTTTCCTAATTTAGTTTGAATAGATAGATTTTATGGGGAATCTCTCATACTTGTTTGCATGCATTTGATCTAACATCTAACCATGTTTTGTTGCTCTTGTGCATTTGCAGGTTTAGGGGTTCACACTAACCACTGTGGGGATGCTTAGTGCTAACCTATTCTGAATTTTTAAAGTGTAAGAAGTATGTATCCAAATTGAAGATGTATTTCAAGTTATGGATGGTATAAATGTAAGGTGAATTGATGTGAAATGTAGAGTGTGGAATAGAATTGAGTGTTGTGATGCAAAATTAAGAGTACAAGTGTGAAATGCAGTGTGATCTATAATGCAAGATTATTGAATACAGTGAGTGAGTTATAGAGGTATATTTATATATTAAAGGATGTGAGTTTTGTTGGAGCTATTTTGTTGGAATCTCTATTGCATTGAGATTGTGTTCTCTTTGTAACAATCTATCTTTTATCTTCTTTCTATTCTGACAGTGAGTCTGGGCTATGAGCCTTTTTAGATAGTGTGTTCTATTATGGCAATGAGCCTCTCTGTATCAATTTTGTAATTAATTATATTGTGAGATAATACTCACCATGGTTTTTTCCTTCTAGGATTTTCCATGAAATTTGGTGTTATCTTGTTTATGGTGTTGTTTTTTTCAGTTTCTATTATCTACTTTTCATGTTTAAACATTATAAAAGATTAAGGGTCTAATGAATGCATATGGATTTGATTACTATTGAAGGTTTTAATTTTTTGATTTGATACAACTGGTTCACACCCCCCTCTTAGTTATCTTTTTAATTCAATAATTGGTATCAAAGCAAGTTTCCTTGGAAAAAATATTAACCGCTTGAGGTAGATCTGGGATGGTGAGAGAGAAGATCCCTATGTTTGATAGACAAAATATACATTCTAGAAGGTTAAGATGGAAGGCTATCTACTTTGCCTTGGATTTGATGTTAGTAATTTAGTGAAGATTGTTTATAACATACCTACGAATGGACTGAGCACAAGTGATGAGAGAAAGGCCTATGAAACACATGGTAAGGAAAGGTTTGTTCTTTTGAGTAGTATTGAAAATTTTGGAGGAGTGAAAGTTATGGATCTGAAAACTACTAAAGAAGTTTTGGATAAGTTAGAACGTATTTATGAAGGAGGTGATAAGGTTAAAAAACCTAATATGTAGAATCTGAAGACACAATTTGAGACCTTGTGAATGGGTGAAGATGAAATAGTTACAAGTTACATGAAGAGATTTGATGAAATTGTTAGTGCAATGAGATGTCTTGGTGAAAAATTCAAAGAATCTAAAGTGGCAAAGAAAATTCTCAGAACTCTTCTTGACTCTTATGGTGAAAAGGATTTTACTATTGAGGAAGTTGCAAATTTTAATACTTACACTAGAGACCAGTTTTATAGAACACTAACTACATTTGAAATGAGAAAAAATGGTCTAAACAAAGGTGCAAATTGGAGACTTCTTTCAAGACTGGAAAATAAAAAAAAGTTGAAGATTCAGATGGAGATGATCTTGATGACATGGAAGCAGAATTTTTAAGAAGGATGAAAAGGGCATTGGTAAGTACAAAGGTAAATTACCTTTCAAATGTTTCATTATTGGAAATATAGGTCACTATGCTTCAAGATGTCCAAATAGAACTATGAACAATAAGAACAAGGAAAGCAAAGGAAAGATGATAAAGAAAACCTATTATGCTAGAGAAGATGTTGGTATTTCTAATGATGAATCTGATTATGGAGATAGTGATGATAATGAATGTTTGTTATTTTCTTTAAAAGACGAATCCGGTTCTATTGACTCTAAAAGTTGTGTGAAGGAAAATTCTTTGGAGAAAAAGGATAATACTAGAGGTATTTTGGTATCTTATTTTCATGTTAGAAAGGATAAGAAATATTGGGTTATTGATAGTGGTTTCTCAAATAATATGACTAGAGACAAGAGTAAATTTGTTAAAATTGAAAAATATGATGGAGGAATTGTTAAATTAGGAGATGATTTAGGTGCTAACATTTGTGGAGTAGGTTCAATTAGTTTTGATGTCAAGCATTATACTAAATATGTTTATATGTTAAAGGTTTAAGGCATAACCACTTGAGTATTGGACAAATGCGTAGCAGAGGATACAATATTATGTTTCAAGATGATGCATGTGAGATTAGAAAAGGGTCTATTGGTTCCCAAAATTTTAGATTGCAAATCCTAAGAGTATGCTAGGCTCAATGGTTAGATTTTACAATATTTTGGCTAACAAACAGAGTTAACCAATATGGTTTAGAACTCCCTACACTTTAGGCTTTACTAGATGAATATTATGGATTTAATGGTTGTGTTTATTCTTTATCTTAGACAATCTATTCCACAATGGCATATAAACGAGAAATAGATGTAAAGCTAATAGTTGTTTTTACTCCTAATGTTTGAAATTTGAATTTGTGAATAAGGTTTTTATGAAGCATTGTTTTGAAATGAGTGTGATCAATGCCTAGTCCTATTGGGTTAATGGAGTAAATATGTGTATGATATGTGGATCCTCCTTCTTGGCTTAACTCTAATTGTTTGGCACTTTTAGAAGTTTATACCTTGTATAAACATGCAAGTTCATCAGTTATCAGGCTCTTCTTACAAATCCCAGTGATATCTTCCCAGGTTACTATGATAGTTGAAAGGATTTTAACTCTTGCTTGAAGGAAACCAGTTAAGATGATTAATTTAAAAGGATTTTAATTCTAGGCAAAAACCAATTAAAAATAATCTCTTAAAAGGAATTTTAATTCTCTTCTTTGAGAAACGAGTCAAGAAAATCACATAGAGGAAACAAATGTGTCTTGATAAATTAAGTATATGCTTGATATATTCAATTTGAATAACAAGAAAAGACCACTACAAAGACAACAAGATAATATGTATGAATTAATATCAACAAAAAATCGAACACTAGAATTGAAACCACAAAATTATACTTTCTCCAGAGATAATATTTCTTCAAATGATTTTAGAGTGCATATCAAAAGTCTTAGTTTCAAAACATCTGATTTTTTGCTATATTCTCCTATTTTATCTATCTATGATTTTCTAATGTATATATCCATTTTTTATTATGAGTATTCCCTTTTTTTGGTCTAACTTCCAAGGGTCTTAGTAATTCTAAGATCGGTGTGTGTAATATTGGGTACCCATGGCCAAGGATTATCATTATCCTAAGTATAAAATCCTCATAAAAAATCACAAAATCACTCTTTCAACATCTACTATCCCATATGTAGCACCAGTTATGAACATGTAGTTGATTACCTTTTTCATCTATCATACCCAAACATAATCTCTGAGTCCATTTGGTTTTTTTTTCGTATAGAATCAAATGGCACAATAAGGAATAACACCTAAAATTGATAGGGGCTTTATCCTCTCTTACTTGCATAAATCCATTGTGTAATGGTTTCTCACTAAATGAAGCAAATTCATACTGAACATTAGTTTTAGGGTTTTTAATTCTCATTGCCAACATCATAAGACTAATTAGCATCTTCTCATCAAAATCTATACCTAGAACTTTACATAAAGCAAAGTAATCTCTTTTGAAATACATGTGGATATCATTGACGAAAATGGCTCAAAAAAAAAGGAGGCAATATTATTTTGTTATTATCTCCTCTCTTCATATGCATGAGAACTTCATCATTCCTATAAATTCTTCTCAAACTATTGTATTATTCTTCACTCCTTTGAAGGTCAACCTTGGTAAGATCATGTTTGTTTAGGTTAAAGCACTCTACAATGGAAACTTTAGTAAGTGTTACTAGTGGTGAACCATCCATCATTCTCACTATTTTGGTAGTTGGGTGGTAATTTCTTGCCAATAATCTAATGAATTTGACATCTGTGAAAATATTGGGAAATCAATTTTTCCAAATCTAGAGTCCAAGGGTTTGATATTAGAACCTTATTATTTCTTTTCTCATAGAAATACCAAAATAAATCCCACCTTGAAATAGGAATGATTGCATCCCAACACCCTTAAGCAGTGTCCCTAAAGGTCTTCTTAAATCCTTTATCTATTGACTCGGGAAAAATACCAAGTATAGACTATTGCATAGACCTCTTCTTAGGTTCTTCATTCTTAATTTCAGCTTTTCTAGGTGGCATAATTGAAACTTTTTCTACCCCTACTTAAGTTCTTCACACATTAAAATTGCAAATTTTGAATTCAATGGTTATAGAGTACACTTACCTGATAACACAATAGTTGCAAATCCTTCTTCTTTTGAACTCCTTAACTCCTGACATGATGAAAATTCTCGACAATCGATTCCTAAAATAAGCACTAAGTTCTAAGTTTATCTGCCTTTGGATTGAGTCATTTCGACATTTATGTTGGCCTCGTGTAAATTTTTTCATAATCGACTCATATTTCTATTTTGAATACCCACCGTTGATCTCAGAAGATCAAACAATTTGTGGTAGTGGTTATGATTACTGCTATAATTGATATAAATTCCTTTGAAAACTTGTACCACAATACCATTTCCAGTTCTTTTTATATGTGTGATATAGTGGTGTCATATTATATGCTTGTTATAACCACCCCGCTATACCACTAGCTTTATGCATGACATTTTACCCTTTTCACGATGCTCTGACTTAATTCATTCTTCACTACCACACTGCATATCAAATATGTGACTAAGGTTCCTTTATTGTGAGATAGCGAGAAGCTTACCACTACACCACAAGCTATTTTAAAGTCTTGAATATCCCATTGCAATATTGTGGTTTGAAATAACTCTTCATCGCCATACCACACATATCTTCCTACCTTATATACTACTTGTTATGGGGTAGTGGTTTGTGTAGTGTGACATAGGTATACCACATTTCCTTTTGGTGTTGTTATATATTAACTATGATACAATGGGTTAACCTCTAGTGGTTAAGTTCTAAATGTACGACCCTACCACATGGCTTATCTTGTGTTCTTATGGTTCACTGTGGGTATGCGATGAATGTTTATTCTTACTACCATACCATTGGAAGCCCTCAAGAATTCATGATTAATCCCGCAAGAGTATGGTAAAGTGTTTTTATACATATTAGTGACCAAAAACGGGTTTTGGAATAAATAATATATGATAAATATTCACAAATCTTTATATAATTCATTTTTAGTGTGAGTTAGGCCTAAAAATAGGATGGGTTTACTTGTGGATTTTTATAAAGTTAAGGTTTCACAAGGAAGTGTAGTTATGCAAATTTTGGAGGTTCTAATAGTGGATCTCATTGGGGATGAATGATTCTTAAGTCATTTAAAGAATCCAAAATTATTCTTCGGGACAAAGACCATGGATGGAGATGGCAAAAGAAAAGGAAAAAAAAGTCCTAATCTACTGTGCATGGAAAATAATGATTTTAAGAGAAGAAATAATTCAAGAGTTTTCCATGCATTGGAAATTCCTGATCTTCACCATTCATGTTTTTCAAGTAGTATGAATCTTCACCATATTTTCCAGTAATGAAGAATGGGCCTAACCATAGTGCCTCAAAATTTCCATGTTTTCCCTTTTCCTCATTCCTAGCATTCCACATAAGAACCATGTCATTAACCTTAAAATTTCTATGGTTTTCCCTTTTTTCAAATAGATTTTTCATTTGTAACTACATCTTCTCATTTTTTTGTTGAGCTTGGGACTTGATATCATCTAGTTTTTCCAATTGTTCCATTCTCTCTTCCATTGGTTTAGGGATATCCACATCCTCTTGTGAGATGAAATTATAAATTGGTAAGATATTATGCATGGGGAGTCTGGCTTTGGTGTAGAACAATGCTATGAGTCTTTTCAGACTAAGAAACAATGCAACATATAAAACACAATTTCCAAAAAATTTGACCAAACTAAAGAGAAACAAAAAATGGTTCTAATTTGTAAGATTATTCGGTAGTATTAAAATTCACAAAAAAACATTGTTCATAATTAGAAATCTGCAACACTCCATAATTTCCCCTATTATTGGTTTGATTTTCTCACTTCTTTATTTCTCCAGCACTCTTTAGACCATCACGTCTTTTTTGATTTTTTGAAGGGAAAATGTGCATGGATCTAGAGACCCAATTGTGTAGAATACATTCCCTTAACACTAATACAATAGAGGAGAAGAGCATAAATAGGTTTCAATAGCATCTAAAATACTTGAGATGAATACAACATGTAAAATAGAGAGGACAAAATTTAGCATTCACATTTGACACAAGATATACGTGAGAAAACCTTTTCAGGTAAAAATCCCACCACACAAAGTCAAGACAATTGTATTACAGTAAAAAAATAGTTACATAAAAATTACTATCTTCTCTGATCAGCTCATAGTAGCATTGCTTGAATTCTTCTCAGTGTTACAATGTTCATCCAACATATAGTTCGAGCCAAAAATATTTTTTTTATCCAACACACAGTTCATGTATTTTTGGCTGATATATACAATCATGTACTCAAATCAGAAAGTCATACACGACATTCAATTCTACCAACCAATCGTCGACCATCAGGTTCATGAATTTTTCATCTAAATCATGCAATCGATTTGCCCATACCAATATTCCTACATTGAGCCCCCCAAGCATTAATGCCATCACCCAAATCGGGTTCTATTTCGCCACCCTCGATTGACTTGCACCTATTGAAATTACTTTTTTGGTTTCCGTCCAATGATTGTTCAGACATTGAGCCATGTGTCCACATCTCATTCACCAACCACTTCTGACACTGAGTCCAACTTGGTCAAGATTGGCCCTGAGCTTGACCGAGCTCTCCAAGTCTTTACCATGCTACTGTCAAGCCCATCCGATTAGATCGCGGTATGTTGATAAGAAAACTGAGCTCATCCAAGCTCTTACTGCTCTACCGCTGAGCTCAATTGACTAGCTCATGGTATGGCAGTGAGCTCATTTGAACTCACACCAACCATACCCATGCTACCGCTACACTACCCAAGTCGTCTTGTGGTATAGCGATGAGCTCATCTGAGCTCACCGACAACTTCACCAAGCTCGCCCAACTCACCTCTGAAAACACCATCATGCTACTGCTATAGTCATTGAACAAGACCGCAGTGTGGCAATGACTAGTTTGTAGGACCACTGACAATCTTACCATGCTACCATGGGGTTTAACAGGCCACCCTGCGGTAGGGCGGTAACCGTCAGCCAAACCGATGGTGGTCTTACCGCGGCCACCGCGGTAGGGTGGTAACCGCCAGACCTAGCCATAGGCGGTCTCACCATGATACCATGGTGAGTAGACCCACCACCTGTGATATGGTGGTAACCGCCATGATTGCCACCACTAGAGCTACAATTAGCTGCAAGGACCAATACCATGGCCACCACGGTGAGGAGGGAGACCACGTGTGGTATGGCAGTAAATGCTAAACCCTTCACCACGGTACCGCCATAATAGAAAGTGAGACCATTGTGGTATGGCGGTAAAGGCAGAAAAGAACATTTTTTCACACCATTTATTTAAAGGTGGGGCTTCGGGCTGGAAGTTGAGACATAGTTTCTCAACAAGCTCCCACTTGGTGAACACTTCCAACTTCCCCATGACTTGAAAAATTATTGTCTGTCATAGGCCCCAAGGCCCATTGATTCTACGCACCATCTGAACTTGTTTATGCTAACTGACTTTGTCAAAGCATTTGCAACATTCTTCAAAGTGTCCACCTTTTCCAGACTGACCTTGCCATCTTTAATCATATCCCTTACAAAATGATATTGCACATCAATGTGCTTGGTCCTAGCATGAAAGGTTAGATTCTTTGCCAAAAAAATGGCACTCTGACTGTCACAACAAATTGAAATCTGCCCAGCATTAAATCCAATGTTTGAAAACAAATGGTTTAACTAAACATCCTCTTAACAGGCATGAGTTGCAACCATGTATTTTGCCTCTATCGTGGATAAAGAAACTATAGTGTGTCGCTTGCTCATCCAGCCGATTGCTCCACCATTAAGCATGAAATTGTATCCACTGGTGGATCACCTGCTCAATGTCCCTTGCCCAGTCTAAATCAACATAACCTTGGATGTTGAGAGATTTCTATGATGCAACCATACTACCATGGTAACACAGTGCATACTTTGAAGTCCCCTTCAAATACCTAACTACTCTCTTCACAACATCAAAATGTGATCTTCCCGGATTTTCTATAAATCGGCTTAAAACTCCCACTGTTTGGAAAATGTCTGGTCTTGTAAAAACTATAGCATACATTAAACTACCAACAAAACTTGCATAAGGCACACTGGTCATGTCCTCCATCTTAGTAATAGATTTAGGACAGTCTTCAACAAAAAACTTAGTTCCATGCATGATTGGAACAACAAGCTGCTTGCAGTCATTCATGCTAAACCTCTCCAAAACTATCTTCAATACTTACTCTGACTGACCCAAAGCTTTCTGCTTGTTCTATCCTTCGTAATCTCCATTCCAAGAATTTACCTAGCTGCACCAAGATCTTTCATTTTGAACTTTGCAGACAACTGAGATTTAAGATCAGAAATCATGGTCTTGCTATTTCCAATGAATAACATATCATCCACACATAGGGTAATAACAAGCACATGATCATTCTCAGATTTATAATAAATTCAATGATCAGATTTTGATCTCACAAATCCAATTGACAACACAAACGTGTCAAACTTCTGGTACCGCATTCTAGGAGATTGCTTTAAACCATAGAGATATTTATTCAACTTACAGACCAGATTTTGTTTACCTCTTTCAACAAAATGCTCAGGCTGGGACATGCAGATTTATTCTTCCAGCTCACCATGGAGAAACATTGTCTTGACATCCATCTGCTCAATTTCAAAATCATACACAACTACCAATGATAACAGAAATCTGATTGATGTCAGCTTTTCTACAGGGGAAAAAATCTCTCCATAATCAATTCCCTCAATTTGAGAAAAACCCTTTGCAATCAACCTAGCCTTATACTTCTCAACACTTCCATCAAGGCATGTCTTATTTTTCAATATCCACTTATAGCCAATAGGCTTTTGCCCTTTAGGCAATGGTACCAAATTCTAGGTATCATTCTTTTTCAAAGAATCCATTTCTTCATTCATGGCTTCCAGCCAAGACTTTGAATCAACCATGCTGATTGCTTCTTTAACAGTCCTAGGTTCATGAGTGTTGGTAATTAAAGCATAGGAACAGTTTGAATCTAACATAGAGAAACCATACCTATCAGGTTTTCTTTTTTCTCATGTAGATTTTTTTATAGGTTGAGGTTGTTCTTCATCATCAAAACTTCCAAAGCTGCTTGAGCTCTCCTCAGTCTCACGTACACCATGCAACTCTTCCTTTTTGTAGTTTGGGGAATGTCAACTGCATCCTTCTTCTTGTCACTCTGATCTATCCCAAGCTGTTGATCCCTTACTAAAGGTTTTATCTCACAAAAAATTATGCTTCTGCTATACAAAACCTTCTTAGTAACAAGGTTCCAAAGCTTGTATCCTTTCACACCAACTCCATAACTGATGAGAATACATTTGACAGCCTTGTTATCCAATTTAGATCTCTTCTCATTTGGTACATAAACATATGCATCACAGCCAAAAACACATACATGCTTCAGAGAGGGCTTCTTACCAGACCATGCTTCCAAAGGCGTCTTGTCAACAAGAGCTGAACAAGGAGATTTATTTAATAGATAACATGTTGTAGCCACAACCTCAGTCCAGAACTTCTGCTCCAGACCAGTACCACTCAGCATACTCCTTGCCTTTTCCATTAGTGTCTTGTTCAACCTTTCAGCAACTCCATTTTTCTGTGTAGTGTAAGGCATTATCTTATGCCTTTTAATTCCATGATCAGTGCAATGCCTTTCAAAATATGCAGAGCAAAACTCACCGCCATTGTCTGTCCTCAATCATTTGATTTTCCTTCTAGTCTAATTCTCTACCAAAGATTTAAATTCTTTAAACCGATTGAATACTTCTGATTTACTTTTAATGAAGTATACAAATGCCCTTCTTGAACAGTCATCAATAAAAGAAACATAATAGCTAGACTTCGATAACAAAGGAACATTAACTGGACCAAACATATCAAAATGAACATAATCTAGTTTACTAGAAGATTTATGAGGACTAGAATAAAAGGAAACACGGTGCTATTTTCCATAGATACAATGTTCACAAAGATCAAACGCAAGGTTACAATCATCAAGCCCTTCTACAAAAATTTTATTCTTCAAGATTTTTAAACTTTTCTCACCAATGTGACCAAGTCTGTGATGCCATAGCATATTCTTCTCAGCTGGGAGTCTTACCTCCATAGCATTTGCAGCCAGAGAAGAGTCTTCATCTTTCTCTACAGGTGTAGCAATGTTTGACTTTACAGAGGCACTATTGCAAAGAACAGAACATGCATCCAGCTTGTACAGAGTGCCAGTAAAAACACCCTTAGCCAACACCATCCACTATAGGATTTGACCCCAATTTCCAATGGCCTTTCGTCAGAATCTCGACGATACATTGTCGGTTAGTCGATGAATCACAGAAATCAGCACTGTCGCTCAAATTTTGTCTACATCCCAATGGGCTGTAAAACATCGACCTCACGATGCACGCTCGTCGGAACCGTGATGCCTACTTCATCGATCATGTGACGAATAGTACCCGGATGAAAGGAGGCATACCTTTTCCAAATCGTCGAATGAACAACATAAGTCTGTCGCCATTATGACACAAGTTCGACGTATTGCCAATATCGTTGAGAGATCAAGATTGTTATAGTGATCAAAATTTCCTGAGAAGATATATTGGGAGGACTGGATTTTGGTATCAGCGATGAAGTTTCATCGATGAGATACACATATTGTCTCATCAACGAAGCATGAGGGAAGTATATTGGCAAGACATATATCATCGGAGTAAGTTTTGGATGTCTACCCGACCAACTATGTGACGCCGTTAAGAATACATTGGCAAGAGTCTTGGTAACATAATCTAGATTGAAATAGCGACAAAAGTTCACCGAACGCGTGATGAAATAGGCAAGTCATTATGGTGAAATTTCGTCAGACGCTTTTTGCAGTTCATCATACATGCGACAAAACAGTGCAACTTTTTAAAAAAAAAACTATTTGTTGAAATGTAGGCATATCGTTGAGAGATCAAGACTGTTATAACGATCAGAATTGCCTGATAAGATATATCGGGAGGACTGGATTTTGGTCTCAGCAATAAATTTTCATCGGCAAAATACACATCTTGTCTCATCGACGAAGCATGAGGGAAGCATATCGGCAAGACATATATCATCAGAGTAAGTTCTGAATGTCTACCCAAGTAGCTATATGATGCCGATAAGATTACATCGGCAAGAGTCTTGGTGACATAATTTAGATTGAAATAGTGACAGAAATTTCATCGAACACATGATGAAATAGGCAAGTCATTACGGTGAAACTTCATTGGATACATTGCAAATTCGTCAGATGCTTTTTACGGTTTGTCGTAAATTCGACGAGAAATTGCACTTTTTCTAAAAAACCTATTCGTTGAAATGTAGGAATATCCATGAAAGATCAAGACTATTACAATGATCAAAATTGCCTGAGAAGATATATCGAGAGGACTGGATTTTTGTCTTAGCAATGACGTTTCATCAGTGAGATACACATCTTGTCTCATTGATGAAGCACGAGGGAAACATATCGGCAAGACATATATCATTAGAGTAAGTTCTGAATGTCTACCCGACCAACTATGTGACGCCGATAATATTACATCGGCAGGAGTCTTGGTGACATAATTTAGATTGAAATAGCGACAGAAGTTCATCGAATGCACGACGAAATAGGCAAGTCATTATGGTGAAACTTCATCAGATACATTGCAAATTCATCGAACACTTTTTGCTATTCGTCGTAAATTCGATGAGAAATTGCACTTTTTAAAAAAAAAATATTCATTGAAATGTAGGCATATCGGTGAAAGATCAAGACTATTATAGTGATCAAAATTGCCTGAGAAGATATATCAAGAGGACTGGATTTTTGTCTTAGCGATGACATTTCATTAGCAAGATACACATCTTGTCTCATCGACGAAGCATGAGGGAAGCATATTGACAAGACATATATCATCAAAGTAAGTTCTGAATGTCTACTCGACCAACTATGTGATGTCGATAAGATTACATCTGCAGGAGTCTTGGCAACATAGTTGAGATCAAAAGAATAATCATCGGGGAGACTCACCACATCAAGGAAACTATAGAATATCCTAGCAATACATGATCTCTTGTAGATGATGATACAAATGGATTGAAATACTTATCGGGGTGACTCTGGGCGATATATAAAAGTAGTCAAGTCTGCCAGGCCTTAACAATGCAGGATTGATGATATGAGGCCTATTTGTAGCAGCAATAATGATAACTATTTTGTTGGCTGTCATACAAGTCATCTCCATCAACAAAGCTTTGAAACCAAATCGACACACAACACAATGTTCATAGTGAAAAGTTAGCACTTTGTTTCATCTTTGCAGATTGGTTTGATGCTTCAAACAATGCATTTCTTATATTGAAAAGTGCATTATTTACCTTATTGAGCTTCTCTTTGTTTTGAGAGTAGCTTAATAATCTCTACTTAAGAGGGCCAACCATGTGAAGGTGGAAGCTCATTTGGCCCTTCCTCCTTCCCCTCACATCACTCTCAATTCCCCATACCCGATCATATAACATTAATCATTCATTCATCCATTAATAACATATAACATTCATTCATTCAACTTGCATTAATAACATATAACATTCATTCATTAACATATAACATTTATTCATTAACATATTCAGATTCATTCATTAACATATTTCATTTTTTCAGTTTTTACATATTATCAAAAATATGGCTGTCATAATATGACTACAATCACTTTTTTTTTTGTTTCTTTTTTGCAGCTAAAAAAAGCTGAAGTGGAGTATCATTTTCAAAATCATCTGTCCCCCCTTGAGTTGTTCTGAGCTCTGCTCATGATCTTAATGTATGCCTAGTCATGTATTCACAACCACGTGGATGCGACTGCAAGGGGGGGTCTCTTGCAATAGAAAAGAAATGTTACATTGATATGTTTTATTATTATTGTTTCACGTATTTCATTAATTTAAAGAACATTAGAGTGGTGCTCTTTACCTGATTGGGCCACATCATGTTCCTAATATTGTCTTATAGCCTCATGCTCAACATGTTTAACACCCTCTAAATCCTAATCTGGAGTTGAAACACAAAAGATTACATTAATTAATATACCAATTGCAATTAAAAATGTTTAAAAGAACATTAGAGTGGTCCTGCTTACCTGATGGAGCCACATCATGTTCTTGATCTTGTCTAGTTTGATCATGCTCAACATGTTCATCATGCTCTACATGCTCTAAAGTTGAAACACAAAAGGTTACATTCATTAATACACCAATTGCAATTAAAGATGTTTAATTGTATTAATCCATACTATATTTTGTATAGCACATGAATACATCTAGTACCGAGATGCACACCATGGCCTTCATCGGCAGGTTGCGCTCCACCCTCACTAGGCTACATTCCAATGTCATGTGCAGGATTATCATTTCTTATATGTGTAAAAAAAATAGGCACATTATTATGGTGGAAATTAATATTAACAGATTGCACAAGTATTCAATTTGAAATAAACTTTATTGAGTTTATTTACCTGCGTGTTGGATGCAGTGGAAAATTGTGTTTGCCCAGTTGAGACTCTTAGCTATTCAGTCAGGGCTCCATAGCCTTGGTCAAAGGCAATCTTTAGGTCCTCTTCTGTGGGCACTTTGTTGAAATCAAAGCCTTGCATTTTTGCATGCGATCATGAATTTTTCTTCTATGGTGTGATGAAACCAAAATTGTTTGCAATTTATTATTTGGATGCAATATTTCATTTATTGATACTTACAAATAGTGCGGCTACTTTGATATAACCACCAGAGTAAAGTTTGTGCTGCCCATGTTTTTCTAGTCTTGCCTTTGTTGCCTTTGATGTGTCGGGCAACCTATGAAAAATTTTAAATACATTAGATTATGTAAAAAGAAAGATTAATTAGTATATAATTAAATTGTTGATAGTATCACATACCTTCCTTGGCCCGGTAGTATCTTTCCTTTCTTCTTTTCAGCCTTCTCCTTTCCATCCAACACCAAGTCCTTCCACTCCCTTTTCAAAATCATGGGGGGACGCTCGTACTTTTTGTTCTTCTCTAAATGTGACCTATATTGGTCCCTCGCATACTTTAGATAGGTACCAGCTTTCTTAAGGACCTTGGTTCGGTTGAATGTTTTATCACCAAACAACACAACTAAATGATTAACGAGCTCATCTTTTAAATCTTGATTGGGAATTCCGTCGTGTATGTATGGTGGGCCTGAAGAGCTCCAATGAAATATCACTTAGATGTTTATTAAAAACATCATTTCCTACAGGAGCAGGATGTATAATTAGAAACTTAGAAGGGCAAGGTGTATAATTAGAAACTTAGATATGTGCACGAATAATATCGCAAAAATGTGAAGAACATCAGAGTGGTGCTCTTTACCTGATTGGGCCACATCATGTTCCCGATATTGTCTTATAGCCTCATGCTCAACATGTTGAACACCCTCTAAATCCTGATCTGGAGTTGAAACATGAAAGATTACATTAATTAATACACCAATTGCAATCATGTTCCTGATATTGTCTTATAGCCTAGTCGTGTACTCACAACCACATGGACGTGGCTGCAAGGGGGGGTCTGCTACAATAGAAAAGAAATGTTAAATTGATATGTTTTATTATTATTGTTACAAATATTTCATTAATTAAAATAACATTAGAGTGGTGCTCTTTACCTGATTGGGCCACATTATGTTCCTGATATTGTCTTATAGCCTCATGCTCAACATGTTGAACACCCTCTAAATCCTAATCTAGAGTTGAAATATGAAAGATTACATTAATTAATACACCAATTACAATTAAAAATGTTTAAAAGAACATTAGAGTGGTCCTGCTTACTTGATGGAGCCACATCATGTTCTTGATCTTGTTTAGTCTGATCATGCTCAACATGTTCATCACGCTCTACATGCTCTAAAGTTGAAACACGAAATGTTACATTCATTAATACACCAAATGCAATTAAATATGTTTAATTGTATTAATTCATACTGCGTTTTGTATAACACATGAATACATCTAGTACCGGGATGCACACCATGGCCTTCATTGGCAGGTTGCGCTCCACCCTCACTAGGCTACATTCCAATGTCATGTGCAGGCCTATCATTGCTTATCTGTGTAAAACAAATAGGAACATTATTATGGTGGAAAATAATATTGAACAGATTGCACAAGTATTCAATTTGAAATAAACTTTATTGAGTTTATTTACCTATGTGTTGGATGTAGTGGACGATTGTGTTTGCCCAGTTGAGACTCTTAGCTGTTCAGTTAGGGCTCCATAGCCTTGGTCAAAGGAAATCTTTAAGTCCTCTTGTATGGGCACTCTATTGAAATCAAAGCCTTGCATTTTTGCATGCGATCATGAATTTTGCTTCTATGGTGTGATAAAACCAAAATTGTTTGCAATTTATTATTTGGATGCAATATTTCATTTATTGATACTTACAAATCATGCGGCTACTTTCATATAACCACCAGAGCAAAGTTTGTGTTACACGTGTTTTTCTAGTCTTGCCTTCATTGCCTTCGATGTGTCAGGCAGCCTATGAAAATTTTAAAATACGTTAGATTATGTAAAAAGAAAGATTAATCAGTATATAATTAAATTGTTGATAGTATCACATACCTTCCTTGGCCTGGTAGTATCTTTCCTTTCTTCTTTTCAGCCTTCTCCTTTCCATCCAACACCAAGTCCTTCCACTCCCTTTCCGGAATCATGGGGGGACGCTCGTACTTTTTGTTCTTCTCTAAATGTGACCTATACTGGTCCCTCGCATACTTTAGATAGGTACCAACTTTCTTAAGGACCTTGGTTCGGTTGAATGTTTTATCACCAAACAACACAACTAAACGATTAATGAACTCATCTTTTAAATCTTGATTTTGGGCATTCCACCGTGTATGTATGGTGGGCCCGAAGAGCTCCAATGAAATATCACTTAGATGTTTATTAAAAATATCATTTCCTGCAGGAGCAGGATGTATAATTAGAAACTCAGAAGGGCAAGGTGGATAATTAAAAACTTAGATACGTGCACGAATAATATAGCAAAAATGTGAAGAACATCAGAGTGGTGCTCTTTACCTGATTGGGCCACATCATGTTCTTGATATTGTCTTATAGCCTAGTCGTGTACTCACAACCACGTGGACGTGGCTGCAAGGGGGGGTCTGCTACAATAGCAAAGAAATGTTAAATTGATATGTTTTATTATTATTGTTACACATATTTCATTAATTAAAAGAACATCAGAGTGGTGCTCTTTACCTGATTGGGCCACATCATGTTCCTGATCTTGTCTTATAGCCTCATGCCCAACATGTTGAACACCCTCTAAATCCTAATCTAGAGTTGAAATACGAAAGATTACATTAATTAATACACCAATTGCAATTAAAAATGTTTAAAAGAACATTAGAGTGGTCCTATTTATCTAATGGAGCCACATCATGTTCTTGATCTTGTCTAGTCTGATCATGCTCAACATGTTCATCATGCTCTACATGCTCTAAAGTTGAAACACGAAATGTTACATTCATTAATACACCAAATGCAATTAAAGATGTTTAATTGTATTAATCCATACTGTGTTTTGTATAACACATGAATACATCTAGTACCAGGATGCACACCATGGCCTTCATTGGCAGGTTGCGCTCCACCCTCACCAAGTTGCATTCCAATGTCATGTGCAAGATTATCATTGCTTATCTATGTAAAAAAAATAGGCACATTATTATGGTGGAAATTAATATTGAGCAGATTGCACAAGTATTCAATTTGAAATAAACTTTATTGAGTTTATTTACCTATGTGCTGGATGTAGTGGAAGATTGTGTTTGCCCAGTTGAGACTCTTAGCTATTCAGTCAGGGCTCCATAGCCTTGGTCGAAGGAAATCTTTAGGTCCTCTTCTATGGGCACTCTGTTGAAATAAAAGCCTTGCATTTTTGCATGCGATCATGAATTTTGCTTCTATGGTGTGATAAAACCAAAATTGTTTGCAATTTATTATTTGGATGCAATATTTCATTTATTGATACTTACAAATCATGCAGCTACTTTCATATAACCACCAGAGCAAAGTTTGTGTTGCCCGTGTTTTTCTAGTCTTGCCTTCATTACCTTCGATGTGTCGGGCAGCCTATGAAAAATTTAAAATATGTTAGATTATGTAAAAAGAAAGATTAATTAGTATATAATTAAATTGTTGATAGCATCACATACCTTCCTTGGCCCGGTAGTATCTTTCCTTTCTTCTTTTCAGCCTTCTCCTTTCCATCCAACACCAAGTCCTTCCACTCCCTTTCTGGAATCATGGAGGGACGCTCGTACTTTTTGTTCTTCTCTAAATGTGACCTATATTGGTCGCTCGCATACTTTAGATAGGTACCAGCTTTCTTAAGGACCTTGGTTCGGTTGAATGTTTTATCACCGAACAACACAACTAAATAGTTAATGAGCTCATCTTTTAAATCTTGATTTTGGGCATTCCACCATGTACGTATGGTGGGCCCGAAGAGCTCCAATTAAATATCACTTAGATGTTTATAAAAACCATCATTTCCTACAGGAGCAGGATGTATAATTAGAAACTTAGATACATGCACGAATAATATAGCAAAAATGCAGGTGCTTGCATTGGGATTGGAAGTCTGTATAAAGAAAGGAAAGACGGTGCAGGGGGAGACTGGAAAGAAGTGGAGGTTGAAGCTAGGGAGGAATACACTAGCAGCTCATAGCACCGGACCAAGGCAATGAGATGCTTCCTAGGAAATGCATGGGATGTATATCGGGCGGGCATAATCAACAATGACATGAAAGCCTTTGCAGGGTCTGTTCAAAATGAGGATTGGTTCAACAAAAGGAGAATGAAACATGCAGTAAAGCTAGGGTATGCACTGGGAGTAGTATATAGTTATGTAGTAGCATAAAGCATTATAAGCATACAATCAGATATATAGTGGCTATAAACAGGCAATTATAATGTAGGCAAATATTTCCATTTTGTAAATCAATATAATAGGGCGCTATCCCCACTGTTAGCACTTACAAAAAAAAAAAATTAAAACATTTTAAAGTACCTGGGACCTTCTCTATCTTTATGGGAAGGAAATCCTTGGTCACCACAAATGTGACCGGAAATGTTCCCATACTAGTAATATGGGAAGATCCAGGAAATACTGCTAAAACATCACTAGTAGTAGTGGCCTTTACATCCACAGGTACTGACACATGTAGTGGCATGTATTCACTGCTAGAGAGTGGACTACCGAATGCCTACATGGTATGTGTTGCCAACATTTCAGATGACAATATAGGAATGGATGATGGGGTCAGATGATGTGTTGTATGCGTAGGAAGATCAGGATTGACACTTGTACCATCTCCTACTTCCCAAGAAACACTTGCAATACCTTGATCACAGCTAGCAACATGATCATGAGGACGCAAATAATCCTGTAAAAACAACACATATTTTAGTTCATGACATAAAAGAGTAAAAAATATAAAACCATGAATGAACTTATGTTATAATTAAAGATCTTCTGACAACTTACTTCCAAGTTCTGTGCTCTCTCAGACAATATTTTAACCCTTTCTCTTATCTCATTTGTTTGAGGCACTACGAATACCAACTGAAGGATTTTTTGATTGCATTTTTTTTTGGGCCTTCCTCATCATATCCACAGGGTTTGTGGAAAATGCAATGTCATCATCGCATAATAGTGATTGCACCTCCATATGGATGCTCTCCTATACTGCTGGTGCCTTTCCCCAATCAGCCAACTGCAACAAGAATATTAAAAACATTATCAAAATTAACCCAATAAACTCATGAAAAAACATAATAATAAAACATTTTACTCGTATCTAATTTGTACAATTACAATGAGGTAAACCTATCGAATAGAAGCACCTGAAGATGGATCGCGATCTATGCTCTGGGCCGGAGCCTTCCTCGTATGATCAATGTCCCACTGTGACAAAAATTAAATATAAAAAACATTACCAAAATGAAACCAATAGACTTACGAAAAAAAA
Organism: Sequoiadendron giganteum; assembly: GCA_007115665.2. Lineage (NCBI taxonomy): Eukaryota > Viridiplantae > Streptophyta > Pinopsida > Cupressales > Cupressaceae > Sequoiadendron > Sequoiadendron giganteum. The sequence continues at coordinate 134,266,830 of CM021103.1, read as the reverse complement.
CATAATAATAAAATGGTATATTGGAGTCGTTAATTGGAGGTTGGGTAAAATGGTATATATATAGTACATACCACCCCCATAGTAATTGTGTTTGTATCTAAGTGATTCAAATTGTAATCGATTAGCAACTCTTCCCTTGCATTTATTGATTTTATCGCATATATGAATACACGGTTTCCCTCTCGCACCTCGAATATACAATTGGGTTGCTTATTTGTTGACCTAGGTCATGTACTATTTATAAACCCTACAATATCCCCTGATGCTTTTGTCCTCCCATCAATGTACCTAACCACTCCTTTATTTTGATCCTTATCTTTTAGTTGTATATAATTTGCTGATAGTGCATACCTATGCATACTTCGTGTATATTGAACCAGTTGCATCCAATCTTTGTAATTGTAACCGGGTCCAACATACTCGATCAACTCAGTACATTTTTCGTAACAAACTTTTATGTCGTCCATGCAAAATAAGCCCAAACCATGTAATGACGATGGTGCTATGCGATATATCCTCTCATTGACACAAAGATCAGTGTTTATTGGAGGAAGTTCCTTGGGTACCCATTGTTTCCGTAGATGTTTGTACCTCAAGGGCACCTTGATGTCGCCTATGCTCTCATCATCATAAGAACATGAACCCCCCTTCAGCAAGAAAAAATTCCACGCGTTTACGAAATTTTATTTTAATCTTTTGACCTCTAGTTGATCCCCCTCTTTTAGACCTACTACATGTCTCGCTTTCCTCTTCTCTTCCAGAATTTCCCTCGCTTGAGGAGGACAAATCTAACAAATACCTATTTTGTGGTGCCTACACTCATAAGGATGTTGGATGAAGTTCTTTCATGGTGATGTGATCCAAAGGTGACATTATGATTAATCTATCATTTCATCGCTAGAAATTGATAGGTTATAAGGTAATCAAGTCTTGATAGATTGAAAGTTATTTTTACTACCATCCAAATGTGTCCATCACAAATCAAATCTACTTAACGTTTTAACTCCCAAACTTTGTAACAAGTGTTAAATGTGACTATGGTCCACTAGTTACACAACCAAGGTGTCAAATGTATTCTCTAATTGTAATCAAAGGACTTTTTCTCTTCATTCAAGTAAATAAACTTGAAGGGAAACACCACCAAGTGGTTTATTAGACACCTACATAACTAAAAATAGCAGCAAATTTACATTTAATTTCCATATGTCTAAGTGGTTAACAGGGAGGGAGTCTGTACTAGGCCTAGTAAATTCATCATAAGTTTATGCTTTGGCAATTAAAATTATTTAAGTCATCTTAAATCTTCCTATGTCTAATTGCTAGGAGACTTTTGGTATGTTTTAAGGTAGGATGAGTGGTCGCATCAATGTTCTAATTCTCTATGACAAGGTTTCAACATCTTCAAATAGTGAAAGTTAGTGCTTATAGTCATTTGAAACAACAATATTTTGATTATGTATGATGGTAGGATTTGATAACTTATAAGAATTGGCTACCCAACAAACTTAAAGTTAATAGAAACTTTTTCAATCTAAGGGGTTAGCACTTTCTTCAATCTTTGCATATTGGTTTGATGCTTCAAACGATGGATTTTTTATTCCACTTCTATCATATTGTATTCCCATCCCATTGCAATTCTTGGAGGAGTTGATATTATTAATAAACAATAAAAACTATTTTTAATAAATGATATAACTCACCAAATAGTAGAGGGCATGTACATGTTTAAACAAGTTAAAAAAATTGTTGAAGATCTCATGTAAACCTGTCAAGATTTATGGTAATGGTTTTCAATTCTTCTTCAAGAATGAAGCAAGAGGGAGCACGAGTTTTAGACAAAGTACAAACCCTCATTTGTGCAAATAAAAGAAACCCAATACAAGCATTCATAGTTGTGGCCATGACATATGTTTCAAGAGACAAAGCCATGGACTTTTGATAAGAAGTTCTATAGAATGCATGAGTACTTGTAGGTGATAGTAAGGAAAACAATGTGCACAAAATAATAACCCTCATTTGTGTACATAAAATGAAAACCCTCAATTTTTCCATAGGTATTCAAGGTAGAATCACAAATTTTAAAGCTTCAAAATGCATTTGCATATAAAACCTAGGCCAAGCCATAAACAAAATGGAAAGAAAAGGGATAATTTTTTGTCTTTTCAAGACAATGAGATGGAGAAGCTCAGCCACAAAGTGAGAATAGAGCCCTCAATACCTACAAAGAATGTAAAGTCATGGCCATGGAGTATAGAGAACTTCTTTATTTGCAATTCCAAGTGAATAATAGAAAAGAGGAAAGAAAATTCTCTACCTTTTTCTAAAGAGATTGAGCAAGCATGAAAAAATGCACAAAAAGACAAAATGTATTCATCATTTTGGCATATTAGAGCTCAAGAAAAAGCGTTTTCCTATAGATATTGAAAAGAAAATCAAACTTTATGCAGACAAAAAGCTTACCCAAGCTCATTTTTATCGATTTCTCATGAAAAATGCATACAAACTCTAGTTGAAACCTCCATGGAAGACCAAGTGAAAACCCTGTATTGACGGCTCTCATAGTTCCAAAAGGTTGCAATGCAAAATGAAAATGCATTGAATGTTTGGTTCTAGTTTTGTCACTAAGGTTTGAAAACCCTAAGTATGTCGATAACTCAAAGGCATTTTTTCCTTGCAATAAAAGATTAATACTTTTGCCTTATGTTCATATGCATAGAAATTAGGATGAGTCCCCTTAATAACTTTGTATTCTACATTGGCTTTCCAAACATGGCCGAGTCATGCCTTATTTTGCATAAATGTGAAACCAATTTGAAAATTTAAGCACATTATTAAAGTGATGAAATTATAAATCACTTTATTTAATGTTGTGTATGATGCAAGATAAAGATGTGTTTTCCTTCAAGATATGGTCAAAGGAGATAGTTAAAGGTTGATTTGTGGTTTATTCCAAGCATACAAGGGAGGTTTGAGGAAGTTGACAAACAAGTGCCAAGAATATAGGGGTTATTTTGACTTGATTTTGGAGGGAATTGAGAGCATATTGGAGTAGTTTTGGGTGCCTTTATCATAGGAGAGGTCAAGGCTTGACCTTTTCTTCATCCATGAACCTTTTGGAGTTGTTTAAGGGGCTTAAAAATGGCCTTTATTGTTTTACTCAACAAAAGGAAGTTCCTATCTTTGTGTAGCGTCTTTGTAAGCATAAAGTAACTTCAAATGATAGTTTGGAGTTAGTTGTTTCTTCTTTCAGCAAGTATTGTAGCTCATTTTTGGAGCTTTCAAGAAAAAGATAGCATTGTAACTCATTTTCACAGACTTGTACTCAGTTGTATTTTTACCTTTCAATCAATAAAATCAAGCTATTTTTCCTTCTCAATACTGGATATTGTGTGATAACATGAAATTATTGATATTTCCTTGTGATGATAATGTTTATCCTTGATTATAGTCTAGTTTCTCATAGCCTTTATACAAAAGTGCATGTTTGTGCAGGTCATAGTTTGTGTTCTACCAATTCTATGTAGGATTCAATTGTGAAGTCAAACATTCAAGCCTCTAGGAAGGTCATTTGTTGTTCCACTTGAGTTTTTCCATAAACTTCAAAGCCTATCTATGAAATACTTATCCAAAACATGTCAAAACTGAGTTATGTATATTGCAGTGAGTTTTATTGATCACATTGTGTGTCAAAACAACATTACAAATCCTTAATATTTGGTGCATCATGCTAGGAGTTAGTTTTATTTCATGTTTCCTCCTTACCCTTTTCCCAACAAGTAGTTTTAGGTGAGTACCATAAGAGCCAACTTACTCTAGAGGCTCTTTTCTTCTTTAGGTAACCCACAACCTAGAAAATTCCCATGTTTCACCAATATGTGAAGTTCTGCAACTTAGGAGGGGTACAATATTGAGTGATAATAGTTATTGGCATGCTTGGTGGGACTAGTATGATGAAATTCTCATCAAAATACTAAGAGATTTGGTATTTTTCTCAGTATTATTAGCCTTTGGAGGCAATATAAACAACACCATGGTGACTCTAATTACATATCAGTTGGTTTTAGTATTCCAAATGCATACAACCAAGAAGAGGAAACTATTGTAGAATCTAAGCCAATTAAAATTCCAATTTTTAAACTTTTTTCTTCAAACCAATAGTTGATTCGTAACCAACAGAAGCCCTTTCAAATCCCCTTACCAGTTAAATCTAACATGGACAACTATGATGAAATTGTTAAGTTGGAAGAGCATGTGTTAAGAATCCCAAGCTTCAAGAAAATCACTTCTTCTCTTCCTCAAGAGTTACCAAAGCCTCCTATACTAGCCAATCCTCTATCAATAGTTCCTAAAGCTTTTGAGGAGTTGCTCGATCATTTCAAATAGGAGGAGGTCGAGCTAGTAGTGAAACAAGAGTTTTTGTTTTCAATTCAAGACTCAAAACTGATTAAGGATCTTCCTCAAGTGGAAAGAACTTGTGAGGTCAGTTATGAGGAGGCAAAAGGGATATATATTGTTTATAAGCCTATGAATGGTGTGAATAATGAAAAATCCAAACTTTTTCAAGTAGAAGTTGAGGGTGATTAGTTGGAAAACAAGGTACAAGGAAACTGGATGGGTTAGAAGGAAGAGTTGATCTTCTCATTTGATGAGTTGTCTTGTTTTGTTGAGAAGGATGAATATTCAAAGCAACAAGAAGATATCAAACAATTCGATGAGTTTCTGGTTAAAGAGGAAAAATCAAACATGGATCAAGAGGAAGAATATGGTCTTGATGAGGAGTCTATTCTTTCAAGTCAAGAAACTTATCATGAAGTTGATTTGCAAGATCTTAGCTATTTGGAGGAACTTCCTTTTTGTTGTACAAAAGAGCTTAAGGTTGGTATAACAAATGAAAGTTTGTTGGAAGAGGCTACTACATTGTTTGAACATTTACCTTTGCTCATTGAAGAAGAAAATCCTGATTTGAAGTGTACTAATGAGGATTTTGAGCTTGGACTAGCTGTTCCTAAGAGCCTTCCAAGAGCTGATAGCTTTGATGAGTTATTAGCTATCTTAATGGAAGAGGATGGTCCATTGACCATGGATGAGGAATCAACATGGAAATTTATCATGCAAGGTGAAGGTAATGATGTTATTTCTAATCATTCAAATTGTCTTCTCCCTTGTCTAAACTTAGCCATGAAATAGGACAACCATAAAAAAGGTAGAAAGGTTTGAAGAATGCAGTCATGATAATATTATATCAACCTTATTGGGTTCTTTGAAATAAGAAGAAAACCAGGAAGTTCCAAATCAATTTCTTGTACCACAAGAGCACCATAAGAGTAAGATGAAGGATATGATCACACCAAAAGAGGAAAAAGGAAAAACCAATCTAAAGCTTTGAAGGGGATGTCCTATCAGGCATCTAACTAGGATGGAAACTAGCAATGCATCACAAGTCATTATTGCACCCAAGCATGAGGACTCTATTGAAAGAGAGCATACCCAACTATCCTATCCATTTTAAGATAACATGAATGGTAAGTAGATTTGTGGATTTGTTTTCTCCATTTATGAGGCATTGCAATAGTTGGTTAAACATCTATCATTTCTTCATTTCCTCTTTGATGCTCACAAACATATGGAGCATTATAAATTGCAAAGGAAGGGTAGCTACTTTCATGAACTAGTTAATGGTTTTATTTAGGTATTCCTTTCCTCAGTTAGTCTAGGTTAGGATAGTTTTTGTTTTAAGTGAATAAGTTTTTTTTGCACAGTTAGCTTGTTTTGAGTCATTTGGTAGGTTGAATAAGGTTGGTAGGTGTTATGCACTATTTTGGATGAGTTACAACATTATGCAAGACTATTTCTCAAGTATTGTCAAGTTCCAAGAGTCGACACCATTCCCAATGGATAAGTTTAGGCAACTGATCAGGATGTTTAGCAGGCAAACATATAGAAGATGTCACCAATTTTTTTACCTAATTTAGCTTCTAACTCAATCAAGTAAAGTTGGGATAGTTTTTGCAAAAATAAAGATAAAGTTACACATTCAATTCTACTAAGCTCCATTCATATACACAAAAGTATTATCAAATGAATTGCAGTTCATTATGCAAATGTATACAAGAGAAAGATTGCACAAAATTTTCACAAATGTCTTTTATTGATAATTACAAATGTATGGTGTCCCACACAAGTTATGGGAATAACTATTTCAATACAATATAAGACATAAATTATACATTTGAAGAAATAGAAAGGAAAGAGCATATGGAAAGAGTAGGGATCCGTCATTGCCTAAATGATGAACCCCAAAGTTGAACTGTTGCCTAAATGATACACCCCAAAGTTGAACTATTGCATCATTGGAAAATTATGATCAAATTCTTCTATTATCAAGAATTGGTCTATGTGCCTCTAGTAATCACTATAAAAATGTGAAAGACAAAGCTATTTTCTTTTTTTTGTCTTATCTTATACCATTTTACGAGAATGGGGGGGCCAATGTGCGAGAAGATATTTGGAAACTAAGCATGAAAATTGCAAGTTAAAGAGAATGGGGGTGCCAAACTTACAGTACTCATTTTCCCTTGGTCGTCGATTTTCCCTGAGTGACCTCAACCTAGTCCTCGGTGCTAGTATTGACCTTGTTTTAGCTCCAAACTCTTCATCGGCATTGGTATTGACCTTGTTTTCACTCCTCCAAAGTTTTCCTCAGCGCTGGTATTGACCTTTCACTTGTCCAATTTGACGAGCTACAACCTACTTTAGTTAGGTTTTAGAGTATGTTAATTAAATTTAAAAAAATTATGGCGCCATTTAGAGTAGTGAATATAAAGTAAGCAAAGCCTATTATGGCACCATGTAGAGTAGTGAATATAAATTAAGCCAAGCCTATTATAGTCATGAGGGAAATAATAAAACTCCTAGGATACTTTGTGAAACCATTTTCCTTGGTTAAAGGGAGGCCATAAAATATACCTTTGGATTTTTTCAATCTTCAAATATGAGGATTTGCAAGGTTCTTAGCAACATGAGTAATGGAAATGTGTGCAACAAGAATTTTTGAACACACATGGAATCTCCTTGGCAAAGAAAGGGGCTTCATAATTTAATATGATAATTTTTCTCAGCTCTAGAATCAACTTTTAAATATTCTCCTAATAGGGCCAAAATCACATCTTCTTGTGTTTGAGAAGTTATCGAATGACTACCTTCAAAAGGCTGATGTAATCTCCATCTCAACACCAAGGGCCCACCATATTATGCATCGCCAAGGAAAGACACGTGGCACTCGCCCGTGATATCGCAATCAATAAACACCTTGCATCTTTCTATCACACAAGGGTAGGCAACCGTTGATCTCCACCATCGACAATCATGTTCATTCATAGTAGTCACCGGCACTAAACATAACCGTCAAGCAACTTTTCATCAAGATTATAACATCACCATTGATTTTGAGCACGTGCATCTTGGAGCCACTTTAGTAACCTGTCATATAATGTATTAAAACTCAACATAATTATCAAATCACTTTGATTAATAGTAATGTTATAATATTAATATATTATATAACAATATTATATTACATTATATGAATTATAATGATATATTTGATATATTAAGATTATATATAATCTATAGATTAATAGTAATTATATTAGATTATTAATATTAATATTGTATTAGATTAATAATAATTATAATATTGTTAAATGATTAATTATATTACAAATGAACATTGCTTTCAAATTCTTAGCTTTGAATGAATGGTTGAAGCACCAATGTTGAATGTTGTAACTCTAGTAGGCATGAATAGAAGTAGAGGAGATTGTTTGGGAGAAGAATTTTTTCTAGTGCTAGGTTATGTGTTAGGTTATATAGGGTTAGGTTATATAGTGTTTGAACCTAGCCTCAAACACTACAATTAGAGTTAGGTTATGTGTTTTCTTTAGGGTTAGGTTTGGGATTAGGTTTATGGTTATGGTTAGAGTTTAGGGTAATCCAAATCATAACCTAACCCTTTTTCTCAAAACCTTAACCTTGACCCTAACCCTCACCTTTATCCTATCTTTATAACCCTAACCACAACCAAAACTTAACCCCAACCCTAACCCTAATTACCTAACCCTAAATATTATTTATTTTATTACTTAGTTGCATTCACTCTAATAACCCTAAACCTATCCCTAAAATTAACCCTAGTCCTATCCCTGGCCCTAATCCTAACCCCAACTCTAAGCCAAATATAAAAACAACCCTTAATTAAATACTCGAACGCTAAATCATAACCCTAAATTGTAACATCATCCTTTGAATTGGATACTACATCAAAAATTATGTGTTACAGTCATTGCTTCCATTGTTGGCATTTTTACATTGGGATGCATATATTATTAAAATCAACAAAATCTTTTAATGTCTTGCCAAAATTAATATTATTAATTGTAATATCAAACTTATAAACATGTATCCAATTTAGAACATAAATAAGAAATATATGGTAATAGTTTCTTCAGAAAACAAATTGATGTGGACTAGAAGGACTATAAGATATCCACAAAAGAGATCTACATTGAAAATATTGTAGGGAAATTCAAGAAAATACAATTGGTAGATGCAAAGCCAAATAAATGTGAAATTGTGTACTATAATGATTTTAGAATATACACATAATGGATTTGTTGAAAAGGTTTTAGAAACTTTCAAACAAATGCAATTGGTAGATGCAAAGAAAAATTCCACAACCTTCACCAAAATCCTTATTGGTTTCCTTAATATGGGAGATTTGGAACAAGGTATAGACATCCATCAAAGCATAATATGAAGATGAATTTTTTCAAATGTTGTGGTTGTAGATGCCCTTTTAAAATTTATACAGAATGTGGAAGGATAGAAAAGCTTGTGAACTATTTGACAAAATGTCTCAAAGAATTGTAATCTCTCAATTTATTTTAGTGTCTATTTTGTTATACCCCATGTCCCAAATTGGGTATAACACAATAGACACTAAAACAAATTGATAGATTGTTATGAGGGCAAGTGATGAGACTTTTCTAATTAGAGTGTATTCCATGAGATTACAATTATTTGAGGCATTGTGTCAAATAGTTCATGAGATTTGTCTATCCTCCCACATTTTGCATAGATTTCAAAAGGGCATATACAACCACAAGATTTGAGAAAATTCATCTTCATATTATGTTTTCCTTATGATTGGTTGACTCTTATACTAAATTAATATGTTCAATTTATGTTTCCTACTTGATCTAACTATCCACAAATGGCAATTTAACAGTGGAAAGATATGATCCTACTTTGGTATAAATTGTATATGCAATATCAAGGTATGAATTAATATGTTCAATTAAGAGATATTAAATGAAATGAATAAAACTAATGTAATGTAAATAAGGGAGACCAGTGCCTTATTGGGTAAAACGGAGTCAAATGAAAGCCTTTAATGAATGGTTTCTATCTAGCAGGTCCTCTAATTGTTTGGCATATAACTATGAGTTTACAACTGGTATAAACATGCAAGAGTGTAATTGATAAACCCTACTTGAGGCAGAATATCAAATCTAATTATCTGATTCTTCTTATTGATCCAAATGGCATTCCCAGATTACTATAATTTATTGAAAGGAATTTTAATTCTTCTTTAAAGAATCCAATAAACCAAATCACACAGAAACAACAAATGTGTACTGATAAATCAAATATATACTTGATACTTCAATTTAAACAACCAAGAAACATCAAATTGGAGACAATCAAATAATCACAAGAATCCAACAAACAATTGATACCAGAATGAAGCCACTAAATCAACAGTCTTTCATTATCTCCTTCAAAGTTCATACATGCAACATAGTCTCCTTGAATGTCATCATTTCTGAAAATTTAATGCTTACAACAGTCTATCCTATTCTAATTCTATCTTCTACCCCTTAAATTTATCCAACAACGGATACTTATACATTAGTTTGCAAAAGGACGTGCCTTTTCAAAAAGGTTTAAAGCATAAAAGGTTTAACAAATCCACTATTAACTAATTTCTCTTGAGCCACAAATGGACTGCAGACATATGCTCCATATAATCCTGGTGCTCATGAGTGTCGGCATCTCCCAACGCATCATGGATCACAATCTCCATCATTATCATTTGCTCATTTTTCTCACATGCTGCATCCAATATCACATCTTTCACAGTGGCTGTCTCCAGCATCCCTTGGAGTATTGTTTCACACTCACTTTTCCATGTAGTCGCTTCCTTCATTTTCCCTTCATCATCACATAACTTGGTGAATCTATCTTCGGCAGCCTCTGTCAATCCCTACATATCCCCTTGTAACTCCACAAAGAAATCCCTGTGCCTATCCATAATACAATTGGAATTTTCAATCTCTTCATTACTAGTAGTGTCCTCCTCCAATTCCTCAATTCTTTCCTGAATTCTGCTATCCACTCTCCTGTGTTCCTTTATTGCATCTACGTACTGTGAATGTTTTCCCAGATTTTATTTAACCAAGTGGTTAAAACAACCTTCCTTTTTTTATTATTGCAGCAAATGCATCCATTCTCCCTTGAGAGTATGCAGTTGACCCTTCCCAATGGTCTTTTTTCTATGAACTCTCACCTTGAGTGAGCATCCTTGTTGGTTTTGTTACACCACCTACTAAGTCTTTCAAGCGTTCATTCTCTCTCAACATCCTCTCATTATTGGTTTTGTACATCTCCCTTTCCCTTATCAATGCTTGGATTTGGGCTTTATTCAACTTGGCTATATTTATCCCAATATCAGCAGTCGCTATAGGATCAACCTCCCCAGCCTTCAGGGTCATGACATGTCTGAATGCCTTTTCAGTATCAATAACAATTGATTTCTTGTGAGGAGGATACAAGGCCCAAATCATCAATGTTTCATCATCAGGATTGTATCTTGATCTTGTGTATACCTCTGTCACCTTCTCTATACTGAGCTTGTGGGTAGCATTGTTATCTTTTAAGAAACTATCAAAAAATAATGCAGAATTCATATCCAAACCTGGAAAAATCATAACACCTTCCTTTTCAAGAAGCTCCCTCCCCTTTTTAGGGGTCATGTCAATCATCTCTTTGTCTACTTCATCCTTTAAGCTTTTTAACAGTTGATCCTCATTCCCTGGAGTGACATTGTCAACCTGTCCCCTTATCTCTTTCCCTTTTTGCTTATATAAAAATGTCTTAAACTCCAAGGTCTTCATAAATTCATCATCTAATATGAAAGACCTATAGTCTTCATGTCTTGTATCTACATCCATGGTTTCCTCAACATCTGTTTCTCTGGAAACATAGGCATACTCCTAAGTCTTCATTCTTGAAACTTCCCCAGATGAGCTTTGTGGCCTGTCTATTTCTGAAATCCCCTTAATGGAGGATAACAACTCAGTATCCACCAACTCCTGATTATGTTTTTCAATCACAATTTCAGCTTCCTCTGCCTCCAGGTTTCTGATTATGTCATCAGATTTAAAGGGCACATGATGGTACCTAGGAGATTTACTTTTTGTCTAGTAGAGTGGATATACCCTTTTGGATCAAAGTTCTTTCTCGCTGGTGCTCTTCTCATGTTGTAGTGCAATAATTTGTCTAGAATCAGATCATAACCTTCCTTGGCTAATACAGTGAAAGCACTAAAACACAATGTACTGGGCATAAAATCCTATTTCCCATATGAACTTAAGTTCATAACACTGGAGTAATCCATTTTCCTAACAATTTCTAGGTATGCAATTCTATCCACAATAGTTCTGGGTAGAATGAAAGGTGTATCCTCAAAGCCATAAACCCTAATCATTGTGGAATTCTCTAAGCAATACCAATCCCCCCAGTTGTGGTTAATTGGTCAATTGTAATCTCTAGGCCTAAGAAACCTTTTTACTTGTTCAGATAAAGAATAATCACAAGGATGGCTAAAAAATATATACAAGGGTTTCACAAAGAATTCTTCAAAATGCAAGAAATTTGAATTGGCAAACCTATTGTCCCAAACAACAGTCCATAATTGAATAGGCAATGGCCTACCTTCCTTATCGGATTGTGAAATCCTCAGCTCCTGGGGCCATAAACCTAACTCTTGTCCAAAATACAACACTAAGTGCATCAGCAGTGAGTAATTTCTAAGATGGAGAATAGAAGCACCACTCTCTATCGCCATCAAACCTACATCCAACTCCTTAAAAACATGTGCAACATAGTCAAATGATCTAGAATTGTGATACTGAATGTTTGCAGAAATCACCATGGGCACAACCGCCATATGCTCAGGTACCTCCATCCCTAATACCTATCCCACTGAGTAGTAAGTATATTTTAGGTAAGGTTCAAAGAGGTCTACATGAAAGGGTGGCCCCTCACTGTCTTCCATTGGAGTAGGTTTTCCATGACACCTAATTTTGTGCAGAGGTAACCTCCACCCTTTATAAATGGTGTCCATCCTTCTGAACTCACTATCGAGCTCTTCACTCACTACTTTGTCACTGCATATTCCCTCCATTCTGAAAACCTCAACAATTAGATTCTCATATACATGTATTAATGGATTCCCTGACAAATCACATATAGCTTTCATTTTTGAATCATAGTGTCCGGCCAGCAATTTTACCAGTTCAACATTAATAAAAACATTAGGGCACACTAATTTCCCTAAATTGAGCCTCCATGGATTGCATACTGGCTCAAAGCGATTTCTCCTATGGTAATGGAAATTGAATAACTCATAGCCTCTAATCGGAGTCCAAACATCACCTATAAATTTGCATTTGTCATCCAATTTGTCAACTTCCACTTTGAGTTGTGTAGAACGCCTAGCTTTAGGTCTAGAACTAGGTAACTGGTCTATGAGGTCTTGATTTAGCTTCCTTTCAGTACCTTCTGGTTGCAACTCAGTCTTTTGCTTTTTTGCTTTTGATTGGCTTCCCTTCTCGGGTTTTCTTCCCTTTAGTTTTCCTGAACCAGTGCCTTCCATAATTCAAATTTTTACAAATTATGAGAGGACGAGAAACTTACTGTAACTTCTTCCAAACTCAAGCTAGGTGAATGCCTTAATTGCTCTGCTAGTTCCCTTTCTCTCCTTCGCTTTGAATTCTGTGAGATAATGATTTCAATTGATCATACCCTAATATGCAAAATCTCCTACGCTTCGTGGTGCCATTAATGTCTTTTACCGATCGAGACATGAATGCTGCAAGTTTTTTTTTTGAAATTATCGCTGTCACATCAAGGTTCAACGATCACCCACCCGCCAAGACGTCTTGCAGTTTCCCCGACATCACAAGTCTCCCTAATAGTTTCTTTCCTTTTGCTTTTATATCGCCATGACTTTCACCGAAACAACTATCGCTCAGACTTAATGAATCAGGCCAACGGTTCTTTGCCTTACTCTGAAAGTACTTTGTCTCATCGAGATGTTCACTTTATCGAGTATATCGCCGAGACCAAGCAATTTGTTCTAGTGACAGAATAATACTCGCTGTGATGTCTCTTAGATCTCCCCAAGGTGACATGTCTCACCGATACGCCTCTTCTTCGGCAAGACAACGAGCATCGTCTTATCGATACCCTTTATCTCCGCATGCTCAATTTTGTCGGTGTAACCCGAGGGGTCGGTAAGACTTTTATGAACTCTTCTTGGCATCGTTTGTCTTACTGATTGAGTCCTCCTTTAGCTTTATCGACAAGACCAATAGCGCTTTGGCCAATGTTTTCAAATCTCTCTCCGACGACCAAAGTCTCTCCGATAGACTTTACTTTTCTCCAATCGGTAAAAGGTAACTTAGCTCGATATGACCTTACACCGTCACACCGATACCTTTTGTCTTGCCGATAAGTAATACAAACCCGCATTCTCCTAGTGTATAACTTTATTGGTATGACCCGTTTGATGTCTCGCCAATACAATAACATCGATAAGACATTTCAAACCTCTGGCCAGTCCGCCTGTTCAACGTTCACCCATCCACTAAGACGTCTTGTAGTTTGCCCGACATCACAAGTCTCCCCAATAGTTTCTTTCTTTTTGCTTTTTTATCGCCATGACATTCACCAAAAAAACTATTGCCCAAACTTAATGAATCGGGGCAATAGTTCTTCACCTTACTCCGAAAGCTTTTCGTCTCACCGAGATGCTCACTTTATTGACTTATGTCGCCATGACCAAGTATTTGTTTTTCTGACAAAACGATACTCGCCGTGATGTCTCTTAGATCTCCCCACGGTGACATGTCTCACCGATATGCTTTTTCTTCGGTGATACCATGCGCATTGTCTTCTCGACACCCTTTATCTTCGTATGCTCAGTTATGTCGGTGTAACCCGAGGGGTTGGTAAGACTTTCTGAATTCTCCCCGGCATCGTTTGTCTCACCGAGTGAGTCCTCCCCTTGCTTTATCGGCAAGACTAATAATGCTACGGGTAGTGTTTTAAAATCTCTCTCCGATGACCAAAATCTCTCTGATAGACTTTACGTTACTCCAATTGGAAAAAGGTAAGTTAGCTCGATGTGACCTTACATCATCTCGTCGATACTTTTTGTCTTGCCGAT
>CM021103.1:133375391-133614345 GCA_007115665.2 Sequoiadendron giganteum | reverse complement strand
TTTTGGAGCTTTCAAGAAAAAGATAGCATTGTAACTCATTTTCACGGACTTGTACTCAACTGTATTTTTACCTTTCAATCAATAAAAGCAAGCTATTTTTCCTTCTCTCTTGTTTAAACTTAGCCATGAAACACGACAACCATAAAAAAGGTAGAAAGGTTTGAAGAATGTGGTGATGATAATATTATATCAACCTTATTGGGTTCTTTGAAAGAAGAAGAAAACCATGAAGTTCCAAATCAATTTCTTGTACCACAAGAGCACCATAAGAGGAAGATGAAGGATATGATCACACCAAAAGAGGAAAAAGGAAAAACCAATCTAAAGCTTTCAAGGGGATGTCCTATCAAGCATCTAACTAGGATGAAAACTAGCAATGCATCACAAGTCATTATTGCACCCAAGCATGAGGACTCTATCCTACTATCCTATCCATTTTAAGATAACATGAATGGTAAGTGGATTTGTGGATTTGTTTTCTCCATTTATGAGGCATTGCAATAGTTAGTTAAACATCTATCATTTCTTCATTTCCTCTTTGATGCTCACAAACATATGGAGCATTACAAGTTGCAAAGAAAGGGTAGCTACTTTCATGAACCAGTTAATGGTTTTATTTAGGTATTCCTTTCCTCAGTTAGTCTAGGTTAGGATAGTTTTTGTTTAAGTAAATAAGTTTTGTTTGCACAGTTAGTTTGTTTTGAGTCATTTGGTAGGTTGAATAAGGTTGGTAGGTATTATGTGGTGGAGCTTTTATTTTCCTTCCCTTTGGGGTGGTTTTATCTTCGTTATTTTTCTACTGGTCTGGTATTTGGGGGTTTTTTCTTTCTAGTCGTTGACTTGCTATCAGCAGTACTCAGTCACTTAAGTCGTGTTTTATCCCTTTTGGCCATCACTTCACCGGCCCCTTTTACCTATCCTTTCGGTTTTGCATTTTGACTTATGCGTCCCTGTGGTTTTCGGCCTATTAACCTTTACAACATAGCCTTTGAATTATTTTTTGACCCCGTGGGTTATTTCCCCGTTTGCCTAGTGGTCCCCTTTCTTTAAGGTAACTATTTCGCATGTGCAGATTTGTATTAGCTGACGGATGCAGGAACTACGATCTTGACTGTTCATCGCACACCTCACAAGGTTTGTGCTTGCATCATAGAAAATGTTGTGAGGCTTGCGAGATGCTGCCACCTGTTGTGTAACTTGGTGGGGCCAATTTTTGAGTGCTGAATGATGGACGGGTGATGACGCTGATAGCTGTGTACTATCTGATGCATCTGGGCCGTCCCTCGCTGACCTCGTGCAATTAAAACTTCAATTTCAATAATGCTGCGAGGTACGCGATGTGTTGACGCGTGGGCGCCGGTGTTATCGATTAATGAATGAGGTGGGACCCGTTCCATGTTGATGTGGCACCTAATGGGCAATATTCTTGCTCGCTTGCTGACTGGAAGGAGGATGTGTCATTTTCAAACTGCTGTTGACCAAATCTGGATTGTCCATCTGGCCAACTGTATCTTTGATCAATGGCATATTTTCAAACAAACTGGTGTTGTACTATAGCCGTTCTATCTCGCACGAGCGAATAGTAATGGTCAAGTTCGACTCGGCCTGCGTAATTAAATGCTAAATAACTAGTGGATTGCTATTTCAGTGTTGCATTCTAGTTTATAAGAATTCCTCGGTGTTTAGAAAAGTGGTTATTATCTTAGTTCTCCATTATCGCGACAGTTGACACTCTGCAAAATAAACAGTAAGTGATACGAACGCCTTCTTTTGTAATTTCAAAATATATTAGCGTTGCCTATTAAATAATTGGCGATTGTGTCATTTTCGATTCCTGGTGAATTGTTAAGCGAATTGGCTGTTAGAGCTTATATAGGTCATTGCTAGTGATTTGTGTGCATATAAAAAAAATTTCTGTAACGACAGTCGAGAATAGGGTGTAATTGTTTGTTTTTCTTTAAGAAAACCCTAGTTCAAATCCCCTTCTGTTTAAAATATATGGCATCCAAGGATGAACTGTTGGTCCCGAGGCTACGCCTAGGGGTTACTCACAAGATATTATTGATCTGTTGAAACCTTCTACGAGCAAGAAGCAAGAAGGAAGTATATTGTTCTATGGACCCGTGATTCATGAAGGTTTAATGGACAAACAGTGTACAATCCATGATGCTGAATTGACGTACACTGGTTGGCATCTCTTTTCCAATTGGTTTGGAAATAGAAATTTGCCTGTTCCTTTGTGTAATCCATGGAGACTAGACTTGGGTAAGCTGGTGGTACCGAATGTCTATGAAGATGTAGACTTATTAAAAGATATTGCTGCAAGGTACGATCCCGTGACTCAAATTGTCAGAACACATCTTGGCAAGCCTATGATTAAAGTAACCAGAGAGGAAATTGCAGAGATTTTTGGCTTACATGAATGGAGCCAGGATATGATTCCCATCAAATTGGAGGTCTTCAGGGAAGAATATAGCAACACTAAGGGTTTGATAAGGACATCCCTTTTGATACCCCATTTGGCTATGTCGGGAAGAGGGAAGAATCAGAAAAAGGTTGTTATTGGCAAGAATGAGCGTGAACCTTTCCCGATAGACTACTTCGCCCCTCATTTCAAGAAGACCATCTGTGCACTATGTCAAGTTTTGGGGATTGACCTGAAGAAGACTATGCCTATAGAGATAATGTATATGGCTGTCAACCTCCAACACCCTAGTTATAATGTGGTATATGACTTTGCCACTTACCTTGCAGAGAACATAGATTCTAGCTTAGCAGCTTTGAAGCTAGGAAAGAATTGGGTAAAATTCAGATGGTTTTCACTGTTGATTCATATGTTTTTATATAGGGGTGAGAAGGTATTTGAAAAAGATATGGAGTTGAAGAAGATGGAAGGAGATATTGAAATGCTTGTCCAATATTGGACTAGGGTCTTAGACAAAAATGATCATAAGTTTGATTATGTCACCTTTCATAATATTTTTGGATCTAAGTTAAGGAAGGCTTTAGTTATTGATCCACCCAGGATTCCAAAAGAAATTCACGACTTTCTAAGACCTATGGAGAGGAGGCCTAAGTTGAATCTAACCCACAATTGGGGTGATATTATCCCCAATCACAATACTACAATCTTTAGGGTCTTTGGCACCAATGCCATCCCGTTTGTCCTACCTAAAGAAGTTCCTCTTAGACTTGGTTTTGTAGAGATTATGAGGCAATTGGGAGCATCTCAAGATTTCCATTTGCCTGCTAAACACAAGAAAGGAACCTTTTTCCCTGAATATACAACTTTTGCAGATTTTGTTATGATAAAGGTAGGGTGGAGAAATTTACACTTGTTACTCAAGCCATATAGATTGAATACTGTACGCCGTAGGAATTATGATCCTGAGGGTTTTATCTCCCAAATGAAGGCTAGACATCAGACTGGAACCTTTGTTCACAATTTCTCCTATCCTAAAGATATCATTAAGAATATTTTTGATGAGGACTTATAGGATGAGAGAAAGGCAATGTACATTGCCTATTCAAAAATGGTAAGACGTAAACAGGAGAAAATACCTGGTTTTGATCCTGTACCTGATGCTAAAGATGAGCTCAACAGGGCAATCTATGTTCTTGATAATTTTGAGAGCATAGTAGGACTCTTGAAGGAGGAAAGGATTGTAGAAGGAAAGGGAAAGTCACATGTTACTGAGCAGCACCCTGAGATAAGAATCGAAGAAAGGCCTACGTACCAGCCTCAAGGGAAAATAAAAGTGTTTTCAAGAAGGAAGAGAAATAGGACAGAGGAAGTTACAATGAGTGGTGCATCATCCGTCCTAAGGAAATCAGTATCTAGTATTACTGATCTGGATTCACCTCCGAAGAGTTCAGAACAGATTAGCACATCATCCCCAAAGAGGCCTAGAACTGATAGTATGGGGGATGTTGGCTAGAAAGATAATGATGAGGAGGATATTATTGTAACTCCGGATGAAATAAATCCAAAAATGCCACTAGATCCGACTGAAATTGCAACGAGCTTAGGAGCCATCACCCTAAGATTGGGGAAGGATGAGATTAAAGGAATTACAAATAGTGATGATTTGAGAATGGAAGCTTGCAAAGAATTCATGGTGGATGACTCTTTTATCCATACCCATGCTTTTGAAGATTTTGTATGGAGAGCTCATCTCTCATCTTATACTGAGTAGGTAGCACATGAGAGAAGTTTGCACCCAGAGCTTCCAGAGCAAGTAATTCAGTCAAAGGTCAGAGTATAATTG
Organism: Sequoiadendron giganteum; assembly: GCA_007115665.2. Taxonomy (NCBI): domain Eukaryota; kingdom Viridiplantae; phylum Streptophyta; class Pinopsida; order Cupressales; family Cupressaceae; genus Sequoiadendron; species Sequoiadendron giganteum. Next base: position 133,610,077 of record CM021103.1, on the reverse strand, counting down.
AAGGAGATGTTTAAGGAAATCACACCAGAACAGGACAGAACATTGGTTCAAAAGTGTGGGATATTGCTACTCCCTAAATGGGATATTGCTGATGCTATAGTATTTGATACAGTAAGAAGGGAAAATAAACCGCTTCTTGCAACAGAGGAGGAGGCGGCATTAGCACTTAAAGGATCAGCTTTCAGTGAAGAGTGGGATTCTCTAGCAATATGGTCACTATCTACAGGGTCTCAAAAACCTATTGTTGCTGAAACATCCAATTTTAGTGGTCATTTGATTGTGAAGAGAGTTGCTGATACCCCTACCTTGGAGGTTGTTGACATGGTTGTGAACGTTGCCAAATTTACTAGGGCAACCGTGGAGGATTTAACTAAAAACTGAGATACTCTGAGGAACCAGTATAATGACATTATTATTGAGTATAATAAGAGTCAGCAAAGGGTGGTAGAATTGGAAATAGAAATGGCCTTATTAAGGCAACAAATGGAAATCTTGAGATCCCAAAAGCAGGTTAGCTCTAGCCAAATTATTGCTGACCCACCAATTGATCAACCCCAACCTCCTACACAGGTTCAATCTTAGGCTATGGTCTCGTATAATATGGGACAAGTGCCTATTGCGGTTGAGAAGCCCAGTACCTCCAGCAAAGATCCTTCTAGGGAAAAGTTACTCCAGCAGATTGAAGAATATAAGGAGATGGTAAATCAAATCTGGGATGCAGCAGGAAGGAATATTTCAAAAATTGTTTATATTGTGTTAAGGCATCTACATAAACGGGCCTAGAGTAAGCTGAATGGTGTTCATGCGAATTATGCCTTGATGCTGCAAGCACTTGAATTGTTTCCAAGGGACAGAGAATTGGCTATCCCTTTGCTAAATAGATGGGGCCCTAGAATGGAAAAATTGAAATTTATGGCAGCTGGAGCAAAGCAGCATAGGAATAAGTATCCTACAGTCATGACAAAATATCAATTTGTTAAGATTATTGTTGAGCAAAAATTCCAGGGGTCTGCTGCTCCTGTGAAGTCCAAAATCAAAGCACTGAAGGATATTTATGATGGAAAAGATTTGACTTCACTACCTCATATTTTGCATAGTCAGGATAGTGTCAAGCCTTTGCAGGAGTGGAAGGAGCAAATGAATAGTATAATGACCGCCCAAACTCATGAGATATGCAAAAATGCTGATATTCGCATGTTGGAGAACACTTTAGAGAAGTTATCACTTGTCATTAATTTCCTGGAAAATTTTGACAAGACAGCCACGTCATTAATGATAAAGTATGTACCTTATCAAAAAATGGTGGACTAGGTGGTGGCTTTCAATTGGCCGTCGGAGGAAGATTTTGAGTCATGGAAGAAGATGTTTATTGATGAACTTGAATTATAAATAATGGGAATGAGAGCTGCAATTTGGTCATGTAAAATACAGGTCTGGCCTACGGTATTATATTTTGAAATGCATTCTCTTCCCGAATTCAGGTACAAATTGCGCAAATAAAATCAGCACATGGAGCGGTTAAAAGATGCTTTGGTGTCAGGGAATCAATACTTGGAACCATGCTTTCCTTTCCTCCGTAACAAATTAATCATCATTTTGTTTTAAGCTTTTCTTCTCTTACCAAGCAAATGATGTAAAGATAACTGATTAGGAATTAGCGGTCCAGTAAAAAATGGACATGTGTATCCTCCGACCTAAAGCTTGTTTGCTCCCTTGTTTTTATAAAAGGGAATTCTAGGCCAAGGAATAGGTCTGTTGAAATTACTTAAGATACATAAGAGAAGAATCAAGTAGAGAGAGAAAAGAATATGTCCAGTTTTTTGAAGCTTTGAGTCTGTTTGGGAACTTAGTAAATCATGGGGTTTTGGAGCATACTTATGCAAATCTTGTGATTGTTTTGAGTCTATTTTCTCTCCTATCATAATAATTTGCATGATTTTTTAATGAAAATTCTATCAAAGATGATGTTCATTAAATTTCATTTGTCATTTCCTGTGGATTATGTTCGACTATAGCTCTGGTTCAATGGACCTGTTAAATGCTTCAGTTGTTCAATAAGTTCATGCAAATTAGCACATAGGATTTGCTAAAGAGTAATAGATTCATGTATTGATGAATGGATGGTAATGCCTTACATACAGATCATAGATGCTCTAGATGAAAGTTACCCTATAGTTCAGTTTCTAGTTTGACTCCGTGCTTTAGGATATGGCACTGGTACTCTGACTGCTTATTGTTCGTGTATTTTTTGTTATAGCTTCAGGCAATTTCACTCGAATATTTCATAAAAACACGCTTAGGTGTTATTTCAATTCCTTGTTAAATAAGAGCTGAATTCTCCTGAGAAATAGCCAATTTCTTGAAGGATTATCTTGTTTAAACTTAGACTGGAATTTATCTGTTGTTTATCCACGTATGAGAAAATCATTCTCATCATGAATGACAATATATTTTAGGGATACCCTCCTGGATCTTATAGAGTCCGAAGTGTAGGAGAGATAACATTTTTGTTGCATTTTTCTCGTTAAGTTGGCACAGTGCCTCCAGGACTTTTAAAATTGAGTATGGCAAGCTCATAGAAGCTTCTGCAGGTTCTACTTGGGTTGTAAAAAATGCCAACATTATGCACTATTTTGGATGAGTTACAACATTATGCAAGACTATTTCTCAAGTCTTGTCAAGTTCCAAGAGTCGACACCATGCCCAATGGATAAGTTTAGGCAACTGGTGAGGATGTTTAGCAGGCAAACATATAGAAGATGTCACCAATTTTTTTACCTAATTTAGCTTCTAACTCAATCAAGTAAAGTTGGGATAGTTTTTGCAAAAATAAAGATAAAGGTACACATTCAATTCTACTAAGTTCCATTCATATACACAAAAGTATTATCAAATGAATTGCAATTCATTATGCAAATGTATACAAGAGAAAGATTGCACAAAATTTTCACAAATGTCTTTTATTGATAATTACAAATGTATGGTGTCCCACACAAGTTGTGGGAATAACTATTTCAATACAATATAAGACATAAACTATACATTTGAAGAAATAGAAAGGAAAGAGGATATGGAAAGAGTAGGGATCCGTCATTGCCTAAATGATGAACCCCAAAGTTGAACTGTTGCCTAAATGATACACCCCAAAGTTGAACTGTTGCATCATTGGAAAAGTATGATCAAATTCATCTATTATGAAGAATTGGTCTATGTGCCTCTAGTAATCACTATAAAAATGTGAAAGACAAAGCTATTTTATTTTTTGTCTTATCTTATACCATTTTATGAGAATGGAGGGGCCAATGTGCGAGAAGATCTTTGGAAACTAGGCATGAAAATTGCAGGTTAAAGAGAATGGGGATGCCAAACTTACAGTACTTTTTATCCCTTGGTCGTCGATTTTCCCTGAGTGCTCTCAACCTGGTCCTCGGCACTGGTATTGACCTTGTTTTCACTCCTCCAAAGTCTTCCTCAGCGCTGGTATTGACCTTTCACTTGTCCAATTTGACGAGCTACAACCTGCTTTAGTTAGGTTTTAGAGTATGTTAATTAAATTTAAAAAAATTATGGTGCCATTTAGAGTAGTGAATATAAAGCAAGCAAAGCCTATTATGGCGCCATTTAGAGTAGTGAATATAAAGTAAGCCAAGCCTATTATAGTCATGAGGGAAATAATAAAACTCCTAGGATACTTTGTGAAACCATTTTCCTTGGTTAAAGGGAGGCCATAAAATATACCTTTGGATTTTTTCAATCTTCAAATATGAGGATTTGCAAGGTTCTTAGCAACATGAGTAATGGAAATGTGTGCAACAAGAATTTTTGAACACACATGGAATCTCCTTGCCAAAGAAAGGGGCTTCATAATTTAATATGATAATTTTTCTCAGCTCTAGAATCAACTTTTAAATCTTCTCCTAATAGGGCCAAAATCACATCTTCTTGTGTTTGAGAAGTCACCAGCACTGAACATAACCGTCAAGCAACTTTTCATCAAGATTATAACATCACCGTCGATTTTGAGCACGTGCATCTCAGAGCCGCTTTAGTAACCTATCATATAATGTACTAAAACTCGACATAAATATTAAAGCACTTTGATTAATAGTAATGTTATAATATTAATATATTATATAACAATATTATATTACATTATATGAATTATAGTGATATATTTGATATATTAAGATTATATATAATCTATATATAGATTATTAATATTATCTGTATATTATTAATAATATTAATATTGTACTAGATTAATAATAATTATAATATTGTTAAATGATTAATTATATTACAAATGAACGTTGCTTTCAAATTCTTAGCTTTGAATGAATGGTTGAAGCACCAATGTTGAATGTTGCAACTCTAGTAGGCATGAATAGAAGTAGAGGAGATTGTTTGGGAGAATAATTTTTTCTAGTGCTAGGTTATGTGTTAGGTTATATAGGGTTAGGTTATATAGTGTTTGAGCCTAGCCTCAAACACTACAATTAGGGTTAGGTTATGTGTTTTCTTTAGGGTTAGGTTTGGGATTAGGTTTATGGTTATGGTTAGAGTTTAGGGTAATCCAAATCATAACCTAACCCTTTCTCTCGAAACCTTAACCTTGACCCTAACTCTCACCTTTATCCTATCTTTATAACCCTAACCACAACCAAAACTCTAACCCCAACCCTAACCCTAATTACCTAACCCTAAATATTATTTATTTTATTAATTAGTTGCATTCACTCTAATAACCCTAAACCTATCCCTAAACTTAACCCTAGCCCTATCCCTGGCCCTAATCCTAACCCCAACTCTAAGCCAAATATAAAAACAACCCTTAATCATAATTACAATAACCCTAAAACTTCATTCTAGATATAACCCTAATACTATAATCCCTAATTGTAATACTAAACCCTAACCCTAATTTCATATCTAATCCCAACCATAACCAAAACTCTAAATCTAACCCTAACCATAAAACATAAACCCTAATCTAACCCTAATCCTAACATTATTTTCCTAACCCTAACCCTAACTCTAGATCCCTAAGGATATGATCAAGGTCCTCATGGGAGGCCCCTGAGCCTTTGATAAAGAATTTAATGATATTATTTCCCTGTGTAAGTGTAAGCTAGGATTTTATGCCTTTGCAAACCTGGGTAAGGTGGCCCCAACTTGAGTTAGGCTCCTTGGTTTACCCTTGGAGTTCTAGTACCAAAATGATTTTAAAGGAATTGTTGATTCTTTGGTACCTTGGTTATGGTGGATAAAGTGACCCTTCTAAAGTCACAATAGGTATACACTAGAATGTGTGTAAATGTTGTTGTCAATACATTTCTTCCTACCACTATGACTTTAAAATCAAAATTTAGCAGATGGGTTCAGCTGTTGGAATATGAAAAGGCTATGGTTTTTTGTTAGGGGTGCAATAAATTTTGACATTTACAAGATGTCTATAAAAATCTCCCTCTTGAACCTAAAAAAACCCAATCAAGCGTGTTTGTATGCTCTCCCTTGAATTTTTTTGCTCCCATGACCTTGTTAAAGGAGCTTGTTACACCAAGCTCTGCTACTTTCTGATAAGGTGTCGACACCTTCCCAAATTTCAGCTAGGGTTGAGGGTCAGTCTTTGAATGGGTGCATTTCCCCTGACATTCCTAATAATGTCATTATAGGGGATGTTTTTGAAGATTTATCCTCTTCCCCTTCTTTGGAGAAGTACCTTGAACCACAAAATGAGAATTAAATGTTTGATAATCTGCAAAAAAATTCATAAGAAATAGAGGAAGTTGAATTCATCTCCTGATATCTCTCAAGTTGGTATGGGTTTGGTGGTGGTTCAAATGCCAAAAAAATTCAAGAAAAGGAAAATAATGAAGAAGACAAGAAAAACTTGTTGTACTCTAGCTCCCCCCAAAACAAGGATGTTTTGAATGAAGAGTGGAATCAAATAAATAAAAAATCAAGGAAAAATAAGAAACCAGTTGTGGGAGGGAATAACAAAGTGGGTAGGCTTCCATTAAAAGAAGTAAGGAACAAAGACACATTGAGAGATGTGGCTTCCAGAAAATAGAGAACTCTTGACTCCCTTGCTGGGAGTAAATCCACAAAGAATTAGAGGGATACCCTCTCCCAAACCTTAGTAGTATCAAGGTGATACTATTGTTCCTTTTGTTCTAATGCATTTTTTGTCTTGGAATGTGAGGGGACTTAATTGCCCCTACAAAAAAAAATTGTCCTAATCCAGGAAACTAAATGAAAAGAGAGAATTTTGAAAAAGTGATCAATTGGCTTTGGCTTGGTGCTAATTTTGAAGTTGGTGATGTTGATGGAGCCTCGGGTGGGATTGTGACTTGTTGGACCTTGCTAGGCTTTTTGGAGGGCTAAATTTTTGTAGCACAAATTGTTTGATAGTTTCTATGGAAGATATAATTACCTTGGTTAGGTGGAATCTGGTTAATATTTATGGTCCTAACTTACATCTGGATAGATTAAATCTCTGGAAATTGCTTGAGGCCATTATTATCAATAGAAAGGAAGAGTTTTGGATGTTGGGATGGGATTTTAATTCCCCTTTGTATCCTTCTAAAAAAATGTGGAGGCCTTGTTGATTTCTCAGATAACATGATGGATTTATTGGGTTTCCTCAACTCTATAGGGCTTATGGATACCCCTTTGAATGGATCTCTTTTTACATGGGCTAATAGAAGGAAAGGTAGTCATTTAATCCAAGTTAAACTGGATCATTTTCTTGTTTCATCGAATTGAAACATTTTATAGAATCTCACTCTTATGGCTCCCCCGGGAATGGCTCAAATCATAGTGCTCTCCTTCTTTTGTGGGAGGATAATGTTGTTAAAGGATCTTTTCCTTTCAAATACAAAATAATGTGGTCTCTTCATCCAAAATTCAAATCCTTGGTTGATGAATGGTGGAATGCTCCTTGTGATGGTACTCCCATGTATCGTCTAACTCAGAAGCTCAAGAAAGTCAAAGTAAATGTTAAGGGTTGGAATAAGTATTCATTTGGGAATATTTTTACTGCAAAAAAATATATTAGCTTAAAAATTAAAGAGATTCAAGATTTGATGGAATTGGGAAATGTTGATGAAAATATTTGTAACAAAGAAAGGGACCTTAGAGCTCAATGGTGTAAAATAAATAAAAAAGAAGAGATTTTCTGGAAATAGAAATCAAGGATTCAATGGTTGAGGGAAGGAGATAGAAATACAAAGTTTTTTCATCAATCCACCTTAAAAAACAAATGTAGAAGCATGATTAGATTCTTAGACACTACTAATGGGATAAGACTGAACAAAGAGGAGGATCTTGTTAAGGAAGTTGTTTCCTTCTTCTCAAACTTTCCTAAAATGCCCATGGTGGATAATTTTGATTTGGAAGATATTCTGTAGGTGATTCCTAATGTCATTCTAGAACATGATCTAAAGGATATGTCCAAAGCCATTTCAATGCAAGAAGTTGAGGAGGCAATTTTCTCTTTTGGAGCTTATAAAGCCTTGAGACTTGATGGATTCCCTCCTAATTTCTTTTAGGAATTTTGGGATACTGTCTCAATCGACCTCTTCAATGCTACTAGGGATTTCTTCAAATCTGGAAGGATTTTAAATCGAATGAACACTACTCTTATAGTGCTTATCCCTTAATTGAATGAGGCTACTTCTATGAATGACTATAGACCTATCAGTTTATGCAACACTACTTACAAGATATTTTCTAAGATAATGGTGAATAGACTGAAATCAGTTTTGAATAAAATGATTGTTGTTAATCAGAAGGGGTTTGTTTAGGGAAGACAAATTTTGGGCGTTGCTATATATACTCATGAGGTGTTACATTCTATGGAACTTAACAAAAAACAAGGTATGGCTTTGAAACTTGATATTTCTAAAGCCAATGATTGGGTCTCTTGGAATTTTATTTTTGTTGTTCTTGAAAATTTTGGTTTCAAAGGAAAATTTCTCAACTTGATTGAATCTTATGTCACTACTCCTAAGTACTTTGTCGTGGTTAATGGGATGCTGCAAGGCTTCTTTTCTTGGGGTCATGGTATGAGACAAGGTGACCCTCTATCTCCTTACGTATTTGTTATTGTTGCTGAAGCTTTGGGCCATAATATTCAAAGATAGATTGTTAATAAAAAGTTGAAAGGATTTTTTGTTGCTTCTACCCTCCCACCTACCTCACACCAATAATTTGTTGACAACACTATCCTTCTTGGGGAGTCTTCAATCCTAGAAGTGATACAATGGAAAGAGGTTCTTGATAAATATGCTAGAGTCTCGGGCCAATATATCAAATACCAAAAGAGTGAGATCTATTTCTTTAACGCTAGCCAAACTATAAAAGAGAGTAATAAATATTATTGGTTGCCAAGAAGTTGATGTGTCGGCTACCTATCTTAGATTACCTTTAATCTCAATAAAACCTTATAGTAATTATTGAAATTATATTGTTGAAAAGATTCAAGAGAAGTTGGCTAGCTAGAAAGGTAAGTTGCTAAATTTTGTTGGGAAACTTCAACTTTTAAAAGCTTCATTACAAATTTTTTTGGTTCACTACCTCTCTCTTTTTAACATTCTTGCCTTCATTGTCGAGAAGATTGAAATGATACAAAGGAGATTTTTATGGTCAAGAATGAAGAGAGGAAAATAATGGCACTTGTTAGATGGGATACTATCTACACTTCGAAGAGAGTTGGTGGTTTGGGCATAAGAAGAATAAAAGTGTTCAATAAAGCTCTTTGTAGCAAAAATGGGATGGTTTCTATTGGAAGAAGAAAAGGACTGGGTATATATTCTACGTGCTAAGTACTTGAGAAATAAGCATGTTTGTTGCTTCCTCGGGAAAAAGGATCTCCCCTATGGTTCAAGTTTTTGGAATAACTTGTTAAAGATTAAGGGTATGTTAACAAAAGGAGCAAAATTGAGAATTGGAAATGGTCACAAAACTAATTTCTGGGAGGATGCCTGGACCACCTATGCTCCCTTGTTAGATAACAATAATCTCCAACAAGTTAGAATCTGACTAAAAAGAAATATTAGTAAGAAGGTTTCCAATTATATAAATTGGGAAGGCTTGAGGCCAAAGTGGATGGACTTTAAGAACTTTTTAAATTGTGTCATTCTCAGGGGATCAGGTAGATAGAAGAATTGGGAGGCTACTTTGGATTCTGTCTTGCGATAGATTGGTGATCCTGAGCTATTCTTGATAAATAGGGATGATACATGGGTATGGAATAAAAACTCCTCTAGGAGATTTTCTGTAAAATATGTGTACGAGATTATGGAATCCTAGTTACTTCAAGTGGGGGTTTTTAACTGGAAAAAGGTGCGGAGCAAGAATTTAATTCCTAAAATTAATTGTTTTTGGTGGACTGTGACGCATGGAAAGATCCTCACAATTGACAATCTTAAGAAAAGGGGATGGTATCTAGTGAATAAATGCTATCTTTGTAATGAAGAGGAAGAAACCATTATGCACATGTTGTTTCAATGTTCTTATGCTCAAGATGTGTGGTCTTTTTTCCTCAAGATTTTGATGATTGATTGGGTCTTTCCTTCATCAGTAAAAATGTTTATTGATTACTAGAGTTTTTGTCCCTACTCACACAATATTATTATTGACCTCTGGAGGCAAGTTCTCTCATTCCTCACATGGGGATTGTGGAAAGAGAGGAATAATAGAGTTTTTAGGGACATAGCTAAGAATTGTAAAGAGATATGCATGTCCATTAGGAAACAGATTCAATAAAACATTAAAAGTTGTAAGTATTCTCCTTCAAAGAAAATTCCATCATACCAAGAGATGTGAATCAAGCAATGTTGGAGAATATCTCACGATCTTAATAATATCAACTGCGTCAAACAACTTATTAGAAAAAGAACTATTTGGATTCCCCTAGATTTGGGATGGATTAAATGTAATTTTGATGGGTGTTCTAAAGGGAATCCTGGTCTGACGGGGGTAGGTGGGATAGTAAGAAACCATAAAGGCATTTATGTTGTTGGATACAACAAAGGTCTAGGTACAACAACTAACAACTTGGCTAAGGCTTATGCAGTGTGGGCCAAAATATGTTATCTAAAAGATAATGGCTACACTAAAGTTATGGTGGAAGGAGACTCCAAGATAGTTGAAAGATATATTGGATGATTTCAAACATATGATACAATCCTTTCAGCATTGCAACATTACCCATATTTACAGGGAAGTCAACAGGGTTGTCAATGCAATGGCGAATTTTGGCCTACAACATTTAGATTGGGAATATTGGAACCTTTCTCAATTATCAAATCAAATTAAGGAAATAACATATAAGGAGAGATCAAAGGGTTTAATTAATTCTTCATGGATAGAAAGAAATTATTTAATTTGTGGGGTCGACAGTGTTGTCCAACTGTCATGATAATTACGTTCTTTCTTATGTGGTAATTGGACAAATTTAAAAGATAGAATTTGATGTACCCTATTTATGGCAGTTGTACACTAAATTTCAAAGATTTAAAAAGAGATGGGATGAAAGGACATGCATGTTTGGATGCCTCGTGCAATAATAAAAAAAGAGGGAAGGTGGTAATGATGATTATCACCCGCATTTATAAAAATATTATGAAGGATTTGAGAAAAGATAGTTTAGCATGTGTTATTGTAGGCAATAGGGAGGATAATAAAAAATGTGTCATCATGAATCCTAAAGATGGTGGAGTTGTCATTTCCATTAAAGGGGAGTTTCAAAGATACAAGGCTAGAATTTGTAAACAACTCGATTATTTCAATAATATCGCTACAAGGTTTGAGTCATTGTCCTTACAAATGAAAAGCCACCAAGTTTCAATCAAAACTATTTTTTTTGAATTGCCAATTGCTTTTGTTGTAAACGAGGAAGGTCAAAGAATGAAGTATTTACTTCTTCTAAAGGATTATCAAAACACAGAAAAAACTATGGGAGGCCCTAGAAAAAGGACGAAGTAAATATGATTCCTCGAAGAAGAATGAAGAATTACGAGGTTTGTTTGACTGTCCTGCTTTCATGCTATACTTTGCGGCTATGGAGGGTTATAGTGAACAACTTAGCTACAAGTTTGTGAATGCCTGGAAGGATGGAGAAGTCAATTTGGGTGGTCGAAACTTTACTATTGATGCTAAGTTGATTTCCAAGGCGACGGGTCTGACGTACGAAGGAAAGAAGATAGCCAAGGTAAGCACGGGCAACTATTAGCCTTATATTGAATTTTTTTTAAGCTAAAGAGAAGGCTCAAAGATTTCAAAATGGTTATTATAGGGTGTTGCTTCTGCCCCCGTATCATAATGTCTATTATTTTTTCATGAAGTATTTTACACTAGAGGGCCTCTTTCAATCAGTGCATGGTTATCATTTTCCTATCCACAACCATATCAGGCACTAGGAAAAAATTAACTCACCCTTTTTCCTACTCTCCTCCTTGAAATAGAGCCTTACCAATGGAGTGAACCCGCCTTTACACCAGGAATTGAATAGAGCCATATGTAAGTACGTTCTTACCACCACCTTGCAAAGAAATGCTTTCCATAACCTGATTGAGAACCCCACCCCTAAAAGTTATGTGAAAATTGAACTAATTCAAATTTGACCCCACTCCCTTATCAAAGAACCAATTAACCTAGCCCTTAATGTTGTAGAACCCTCATGGTTTTCACTTCTTAAAATAACTCCTAACAAATGTACTGCTGCCCCCTCCTTCTATTGCTAATAAGAAAAGAAAATTGTTGATTCATGAGTTGGGTGTTGACCCTAATACTATAACAATTTTGGATGACATTGAAAATAGCCCTAAATGTGGATCTACTACCCCAGTGGGTCATCATTCTACTTGTGTGGCTTTGGCAACATCCAAGGGGTCGGATAATAGCAAAAAATCAAAACATTTGGAGGAAAAGAACTTGGAAGAGCCTCTGGAAAGTAAAAAAGGGAAGAAGGTTGCTAGGGAGGAAAAAGTTTACTCCTCTGAAGAATGTGTGCCCGATAGTCTGGGTGAAGTTGGGTCTCTTGAGGAAGAGGTGTCGGGGTTAGAGGACATGGAAGATTTGAGTTAGGAGGAGGAGGAATGGTTTAATTAGCAGGAGGATGTGTAGGATGTGGAGGATACTGGTATGGCTGAGGAAAAAGGAATGGCTACTATTGATTTAGAGGACTTGGAAATTAATGTGGTGACCCCTGGTAATGAAGAATGCTCGAAAGATAAACACACATACAAGGAGAAAACAAGAATTGAAAGGATATAATAAAGGATGGAGCTTATTAAGAAAATGATGTAGAAAGAAGACAATGCTAACAGATTTCAGGTTCTTGAGAATGTTGTGTTGAACACGTGTCGGATTATGCACGCAGTGATGAAAAAAACAATGATGGCTACAATCTTGAGATAGGGTAAAATCAAGAAACAACGGAGGAAAAAAGAGAACATGGATGATGCTAATTTTTCTAGAATGATGGAGATAAAAGATAGCCTTGAAGATTCAGTGGTGGACCTGAAGAAGGCTTGGAGCCTTATTGAGGATGCTTATGCCTGAACTATATTATTTTAAGTTTTATTTATGCTATGAACATTATGAACTTGTTGGGTACTCTTTATAGGTTATGCTTATATAACCTCATTTTATGGTTCAAAGATTATATGGATTGGTTAAATCTTTATTGGATCCTTGATAGATTAATATCTTTTGATGTGGTTGGTATAGGTTGATTTTGATTTTGGTTGGTTAGGTGTGGGGAAGTGGTTCTTCTTTTGTTTTGCTTTCCCTTTGTTTTGTTGTTTTGTCTGGTAGTTGTTTCTCTGGACTAGTTTGCTGCTTTGTAAGGGATCATGGCCCTTTCCCTGCTTAATCAAAAAAAAAAAAATTATGTTTTTTGTGTACAATGATTTAATCTAGTTTTATTTTTGCTTGCTCTACCATTTCAATATGGTATTAGAGCACCATTGAAAATGGACTATGAATTGAGTTTGTTGGTTGAAGAGGGACACCATTATGTTGTTTTAGTTCTACCAAAGCACCATTCTATGTGTTGGTATGTTGTTTTGATGTTTTTTATAACAGTCTAACACAATCTCAATAAAACTATGATATATTTCTTTGATTCTAAAAAAAAAATAGAAATTTAAAATGTTATGGAAAGATGATATGAAGGAGAATAAAACCTAGAAATATTTTGAAGATATTGTTATTATTGGATGAACACTTTGATGTAAAATATAAAAAAATATGGTGTGAATTTTACATACAGTCATTGTTTCAATTCAAGTTTTGGAATGAGAATAATCAAATCAATTATATAAACTCCATGCTCCTAGAAATATGTTGAAGCAAATGTGAAAGTTAGAAATTCCTCAAAATATCTGAGAGAGATCTTGTGTTATAGATTTGAAAGCTCCATCATATATTTAAGAAATCAGGAGATTGTTAGAGAATGGTGTAGTAAATGGAAATACATCTACACTAAATGGAAGTGCCATAATTGCAGGTGCTAAAGGAAGAAATAGTGAAATATTATTTTTTATATTGAAGTCTATATGCTTCTTTCAATGAGTTTATTTATTGGTTGTTTGATGCTATTATAAAGTGTGGGAAGTATTATTATTTCTACACCCAATACATTTTTCTCATACTATTGCAAATATAAGTTGAGGCATTGAAAATATTTAAAATGGCATGGGATTTATCATTAGTTAAAAGTTTGTTTAGATGTTGTGAGTGGCATTCATATTTGAGGGTTGGCGTCAAGGAGAATATTCCAGTATCCTATGTGAATTTGAATGGGTATTATTTTTATTTTTTATTCAAGCATTGCACATTAAATATTTTATAAGTTTCATTATGTTACCAAATGTTTGTGCTTTTGCAACCATCCATTCTACACTTAATAAATATTTTAAGGGTTTGAATGCTACATTTGGTAGATAAAAAGTAACAAGAAAATAAAATTGGAGGTTGGATATCTTTTTTCACATCGGGCTAGCTTCTTGCTCAGAGTTGATCCATTACATTAGAAGCACCTTTCTCTATTTGTGTTCTTTCATGGAGCAAGGGGGCTTGGAATCTTGACATTTCTTATGGGTGTGGTTAATGTATCTATATTTTTTGAGGTTCTTTTGTATAATAGAGGAGGGATTGTTTCCATAGAACCAGAGGAGAGATATTGGCACACTTAGAGTTGTGGACTCTAAAAGGAGAGTTGTTCTCTCATGTACAACACTAGAGGAGGTATTTTGACACACTCATAGGAGATGTGGGCTTTCAGAGGAAAGTTGTACTCTCATTTGCAAGGAAGTTTGGGACACTTTATGTTCTCTCATGTTGTAAACATTTTATGTATGTTCTACGATTAGGAGATTCATTGATGGAGTGAGTTTGGTGTTTCTTGGGTGAGCAAGGATAATCGATGAGGGCGCTTCATCAAAGTCTGTAAAAGGGTTATTGTGATCAAATCTTGAAATGTTCCATCCTTTGTTCATATTGATGTAATGAGGGGGGAATGTTGGAATATAAAATCTTAGTTTAGGTTAGATAATGATACAAAATAAATTAACATGTAATTATTAATTTATAATAATCAATGGTTAGGTAATAGTTTAGTTTTAAATAAATTAATAATTAGTTTTGCTAGAGTTATTCCCATAGGTAAGTTAGTTTTATGTGAGAATAATGGATTTATAAATTCAATACAATATTGAAATGTAAAATCATCCTGTAAAATTTAATCAATATTCTATTTTATATTTTTCCTTTTTAGTGATTTAATCTAGTTATTTTTGCTTGCTCTACCATTTCAATAAATGACACACAAATCTTGATGAATCCTTTTTGTTGCAAAGATGGTTTTTGTTGCACCAAAATACCGACTTGTTAATGCCCGATACAACTGCCAGAGTTAATAAGTCCATGGGAGACGGTTAAGCCATGTCACGAACCTGAGCACTGTGCTACACAACACAAGTGAGGGGTTTGAACTTGTGACCCTAGATTTGATACCAATTGTTGCAAAGACGGTTGTTGTTGCACCAAAAGATTGACTTGTTAATGCCTGATACAACCACCAGAGTTAATGAATCCATAGGAGGCGATTAAGCCATGTCATGAACCCGAGCATTGTGTTGCACAATACAAGGAGACCAAGGGCACATACATTGCAATGCTCTGTAGATTTCACGTGTTCCTCCATACCCTAACATATCATGAACTGAAATCACCATCAATGCTTAGGGAGATTTGCAAATCAAAAGAGTGTTCCCCCATGCTCCCCACAATATGATTAACATTTTTGTAGGTGATTTTGTATATTGAATCCTTAAGAAATGAAACTTGAAAGGTATTGATGCCCCTATTGTTCTTTCAATTTTTGGACTTTTGGGATTTAGTGTAGATTTGTACATCCTCTTCCAATTGCTCAAATATTTGGGGTTTTATAGCAAGTTTGCACTTCTCACCCTTGGTTGCGACTTACAAAGGAGGTATAAAGCTATCAAATATTGTTCAACGGGTTGATGAAAAAGAGGAAGAATAAGTATCATATCTAGATATAAAAAATTTGTTGCATGCCCTAGGGTTTCTATCTCTAACACAAGGTAAAATAATTTTAATGTTGTAATGATCTAGCTTCATCCAAAAATTGTAATGAATCTAATGTAACCTTTAAATAATGAATATAATACCTTGATTCAACCTTTATTTACAGTTCCTCCATGTTTATTGTGCTCATTTTTGGATTTATTATTGATTAGCAGGCCAACCAAAAGATTTTAAAATCCTTGTAAATACTTTGTAAGGTTTATTTTCAAAATAATAAAAAAAAATATTTAGGTCTATTCATGAATTACTAAGTAGGATCATTTAATGATCTACAAATTTCTATTATCTTTTCAAATGTGTGTGTATAACCTAGTTTACATGTGCATTTAGAGAGATATGGTATTTAGTGATATCTTCATTAAGGTGTCACAAATGGTTTCAATTATTGCATCTTTTTGTATGAATCTATAACTATACTACCCAGTTTGATATAGCACCCATCTTCCTAAATTTCCACCTCCCATCTTCCTAACACACGTAAAATAAACTAAATTTAAACATCATTTTTAGTGTGTCTATTGTTTGTAAGTTTTACCCCCTACCATGTACACCTAACACTAACCCGAACACTAAATCCTAACCCTAATTAAATACCCAATCATAACCCTAAATTGTAACATCATCCTTTGAATTGGATACTACATCAAAAATTATGTGTTACAATCATTGCTTCCATTGTTGGCATTTTTACATTGGGATGCATATATTTTTAAAATCAACAAAATCTTTTAATGTCTTGCCAAAATTAATATTATTAATTGTAATATCAAACTTATAAAAATGTATCCAATTTAGAACATAAATAAGAAATATATGGTAATAGTTTCTTCAAAAAACAAAGTGATGTGGACTAGAAGGACTATAAGGACTATAATGATTTTAGAATATACACATAATGGATTTGTTGAAAAGGTTTTAGAAACTTTCAAACAAATGCAATTGGTAGATGCAAAGAAAAATTCCACAACCTGATGGAACTTTAGTAAATTGAAGCTGGGGTTAAGAGGGTTTCTAAATTACTCAGGGTAACCTTCAGTATGGATCGGTCAAAACCCTCTTGTTATGTTTTAATGGTGACCTGTTGCCATGGTGGACCAGTCACTCAAGTGAGGTTTCATCCCTCTCGGGTCGTGCTTAACCGGCCCTATTTCACCTGATTTTCCGGTCTTTTTGGTGTAATGGCCTAGGTATTACACTACCAGAAATTTCAATGCGGGCCCCACTTAAATGTTCCATCTGAGGGTTGATGAGCCGTCCGATCATAGAATTCAATCTTGACCACTTCTCGCAGACCTCGCAGGTTTGTCTGTTGGCGTCATTAAAGTAGTGCGAGGTTCGCAAGATATGGCCACGTGGCATGAATGGATGAATGGGTTTTCTTCCTGAGGTGTTCGATATGAATGGGTTTTCTTCCCTATTTCACTTGATTTGCCGGTCTTTTTGGTGTAATGGCCTAGGTATTACACCGCTAGAAATTTCAATGCGACCCCCACTTAAATGTTCCATTTGAGGTCTGATGAGCCGTCCAATCACAGAATTCGATCTTGACCGCTTCTCGTAGACCTCGCAGGTTTGTCTGCTGGCATCATCAAAGTAGTGCGAGGTTCGCGAGATATGGCCACATGGCGTGAATGGATGAATGGGTTTTCTTCCCGAGGTGTTCGATATGATAGGGGACCGTCTTTTCACCAGTAATAGCCATCAATAATCATGATCTCTTGCACACCTCGCACGGGCAGAGTAAATATCTAGGAGAGTGTTGTGAGGTTCGCGAGGGAGTGGCACGTGGCTTTTCTTTTCGTGCCAGTAGGATTATATGGGACCCATTGTGCGGTCTGGGTTTATTCTTTTGCGGGTTTTTGATTGGATATGTTTTCTGAAGGCATCAACATGGATTGTCAACATCCATTGACTTGATCTCCACCCTCCATTTGTTAAAGTGCCTCCCAAATCGGTGGTTCATTTATAGGGAAGAAGTGTGTGAGTTGCCCGCGTGGCATGTATTACTTAGACTTGGAAAAGAGCATGAAGACAAATTAGGCCTGTTGTTTTCTCGGTCCCATAGACTGATTAGTCTCGTCGACATCATTAAAATCTTTCATTCATTCGTGTCATTAATGATACAGGTTTCTTTTCTCCTGAGGATCTCCACCTGATTTCCTCCTGTGTGCGAATAGTGCCATCCTGCTGAGGGTACTATTCATAGTTATCTGGAATATTAACTGTGCAAGTGGTTGAATCGCCTTCAAGTAATTGTACCCTACATACTCGCTTGCTCTATAAATGCTAACTGAATTGTATGTAATTAGCATTGCATTCTCTTGTGTCTAAGTGCAGTTAGGTTTTTCTTCTGTTTGTGGTTGCGCTCTGTTCCTATCATGAGTAAATCAGTTAAGCGAACGAGTGCAAGGCTGACTTCACCAGCCATGAAGAAATCCGATTCTCCCATGTCTGGCAAGGCTATTATTAGGAACACTGGCAAGAGGCCAACACAATGTTCGTCCCCGATTATCGTCTCGGATTTTGAGGAATCCGAGACTAATTTTGATTATCGGTGCTATTTGGCTTCCCTGGCCGATCTAATGGGAGTGGATGAGGAGGTTCTGGCAATTGAGCTAGTGTCTACATTAGCACCAGGTCTAGTTGTTCAGGAATGTGCTCGCAAGGTCGGTAAAGAGGAGGTGGCCGTGCCATCGCTATCGCAGGCTCGAACTCGGAGCGGTTGCTTGTACCGGGGCCATGTTGCTTCTTCATGATTACTGGCAGTGGGTTCGTTGGACGCGTCTTCTCTTCTCTTGTTGTTCTATCAAGTGGATGTGGATGTGGGTATGGATGTGCATGTGCTTTGCACAAAATTTTGTTTTTCAACTGGTTATTTCATAACCGTTTTGATTCCTTTGTTCATGCACGGTATCATTATGACAAGGAATGTAAATTTGAATTTCATTTTGGTGCTGAAATTCAATTTGGTGTCACAATGTAGCCTAATGCTTGTTGCTCTCCTATTCTATAAAGGAGATTTCACGGCTCATTGTGAAGGGTCAAAATTTTTTTGTAATCCAACGCTTGGAAGTTATACAGTCCTCTTTATTGTTAAAGTGTTATGAACATTTTGTTTTAGGAAGTCATCTTGGGGTTAGGTTTATATACAAATTAGTGTGATATGCTTTTTTAATTACTTATATCGAAAGAAATCTATAAAATTAAGATGGTTTACTCTCCTGGGTGTGTGCCATGGATTATGAATAGCTTTATCAAAGATTCATTTGTTCAGTTTCAATAGTTAATTAAAAATGTGATTCATTTTCTTGTGGGTGTACCTAATTGAATTGAGTAGACTTGACTTTTAATCTTTTCCTATTGCCCTTATTTGTCCACAATGGCAGATTGAAATGGACAAAATAAAACAAATTTGGTATAAATTGTATATCAATATCCAAAACTAAACCCTAATACGCTCAGTTAACAGATGTAGAAATGTGAATGAAACTAAAGAATGAAAAACGAAAGACCAGTGCCTTATAGGGTTCATGGAGTCAAGAGAAATCTAAAACAAATTTACTTGTTCTAGTAGACATTCAAGTTATTTAGCATTTTACTTGGTTTATAACTTGTATAAACATGCAAGATTGTGATTATTGAGTTCTTCTTAATAATCCAATTGACATTCCCTAATTACTATGATCAATTCAGAGAATTTAATCTTTACTGGAAAGAAACAATTAATTGATCATATAGATGCAACAAATGTGCATTGACGAACTAGGTAAAAACTTGTTTACACTAATTCAAATAACCAGAAAACACCATTACGGAGACAACTTCAATAATACCTTTCAACAAATATCATAAACAACTGATACCAGAAAACATCGCACCATCATATTAAACTTTCATTGATATCTCCATGATTTTACATATGCAACCAGTCTCATCCTTCCAAAAATTGTATTTTGTTGTCTCTTTTTTATCCTCTATCTAATTCTACCCTTCATATTGTTTTCAAAATGGACATTTATACATTGAGGATACGAAAGGATGCGTCCTTTCGAAATAGGAAAAAATAGAATTCGAAACAAAAGATAGAGAATAATTAAACTTTAGTTAGCCACAAGCGAGTCGTAGTGAGGTAGTCCAAATAATCCTGACATTTATATGTATCCGCATCTTCGACAACATTCATGATCGTGATTTCCATCTTGACCATTTCCTCATTTTGCTCGCTCACTTCCTCTAATGTTGTATTCTCTGCAGAAGTTATCTTCATGATTCCACTCAGTATTGTGTCACATTCATTCTTCCATCTAGTGGCATCTTTCACTTCCCCTCTACTATCAGAAAATGTGACCACAGTTTTCTTGGCAGCTTCAATTAATCCTTGTTTATCTCCTTCCAATTCCTCACAGAATTTTTGATGGCAACTGATAATGTGATTTGCAGCTTCAAGTGCAGTACTGTTAGCCTCATCATTCTGGGCCAATTCATGAAACTTCTCCATAATTCGTCCATCCATCCTTTCATGCTCCTTTAATGCAGTCAGAGTACTAGAATATTTTCCCCATAATTTATTCAACCAGGATGTCAAATTATCCTGCCTTCTCTTAACAACTGCTACAATTGCATCATATTTTCCCTGATTATAGGCACTTGACCCTACCCAATGATCTTTTGCTTGAGAGCTTTCTCCTTGAGTGAGCATTTTGGCTGGATCTATTGAAATACCAACCAAGTCTTTCAATCTATCATTTTCTCTTAACATTCTCTCATTACTTGCCTTATACATTTCTCTTTCTCTTATCAGTGCCTGGATCCGTGCTTTATTCAATTTTGCAATGTCTATCCCAATCTCTGCAGTAACCACAGGATCAACCTCTCCAACCTTTAGGGTCATAACATGGCCAAATGCCTTCTCTGTATCAATTACCACTGATTTCCTATGGGGGGGATACAAAGCCCATATCATCAATGATCCCTCATCAGTATTATACTTAGAACCTGCATACACCTCTGTCACCTTTTCCTTATCAAGTTTGTGTGTAGTGTTACTATCTCTTAAGAAGCTATCAAATACTAATGCAGAATTCAAATCAAGTCTAGGAAAGATCATGACACCAGCATTCTCCAACATTTTCCTCCCCTTTTCAGGAGTCATATTTGTCATTTCATCATCCACACATCTTCTCAATTGATCCAATAATTGCTCTTCATTCCTAGAAGTGACATCACCAACATCTTCTCTTATTTCTTTCCCCTTCAGTTTGTACAAGAATGCTTTGAACTCTGGAGATTTTATAAACTCATCATCTGAAACAAATGATTTGTATTCCATATGCCTTGCGTCAATATCACCACTTTCAATACTCTATTCTCTAGTGGGAAAACATATTGCTGAGTCCTTAACCTAGATATCTTCTCTGTTCTGCTCTGTGGCACTTTATCCATTGGGCTTTCCTCACTTCCAGAAGACAATGTCCCCATATCTTGTAACCCTTGGTTATAGCTTTCAACCACCCCCTCTGCTTCCTCTTCATCCAAATTCCTGATCATATCATCAAAAAGATAAGGTACATGCTGATACCTTCCAAAGTTAATCCTTTCTTTGGCTGAATTGATATATCCTTCAGGGTCAAAGTTTTTCCTAGGTGGTCCCCTTTTCATATTATAATGCAACAATCTATCAAGGATTGAATTATATCCCTCCTTAGCCAACACAGTGAAATCACAAAACATAATGTGCTAGGCACGAAATCCTGCTTCCCATAAGAACTGAAAAGCATCACATTGCTGAAATCCATTTGTCTGACAATTTCCAAATATGCAACTCTGTTTGGAACTGTCCTTGGCAGAATAAAAGGGGCATCTTCAAATCCATACACTCTGATCATTGTAGCTCCTTCCAAACAATACCAGTCACCCCAGTTATGATCAATTGGCCCATTGAAATCTTTGGGCTGAAGAAACCTTTTAATCTCATTAGTCAATGAATAGTTACAAGGATACTTATACAATTTGTACAAAGTTTTCACAAAATATTCCTCAAAGTGGATGAAACTAGAATTGGAAAACCTGCTGTCCCAAATAGCAGTCCACAGCTGAACAGGCAATGCCTCACCCTCCTTACCAATTTGATAAACTCTCATTTCTGGAGGCCATACTCCCAACTCCTGTCCAAAATACAGCACCAAGTGCATCAACAATGAATAATGTCTGAGATGAACAATAGAAGCTCCACCCTTTATAGCCACCAATCCTGAATCAAGCTCCCTAGCAATATATGAAGCATAATCGAATGGCCTGGAGTTATGATACTGAATATCTGCTGTGATAATCATTGGCACAATTGACATGAGTTCCGAGGCATCCATCCCCAACACTTGACACATTGAGAAATATGTGTATTTCATGTAAGGCTCAAACAAATCTACATGATAAGGAGGCCCCTCACTATCTTGCAGAGGTTCTGATTTGCTACCCTATTTAACTCTATGAATAGGAAACCTCCAACCCTTATAGATTGTATCCATTCTTGAAAATTCCTTTTCCAACTCTTCGCAACTAATCTCCTCATTGCAAAACCCTTCCAATTTGAAAACCTCACCCACTGCTTCTTTAGACACATATATTTGTGGTTTTCCAGTTGGGTCACATATAGCCTTATGTTTTGGATCATAATTATCTGCAAGTACTTTTACCAATTCTGCATTTACAAAAATACTAGGGCACACTAGTTTCCCTACATTTAACTTCCATGGGTTACAGACTGGTTCAAAATGATTTCTTCTGTGGTAATGGAAATTGAATAGCTCATATCCTCTTATGGCAGTCCAGACATCACCTATGAACTTGCACTTGTCATCTAGTTTATCAACCTCTACCCTAAGTTGTGTGGACCTTCTAGCTTTAGGGCTCGAGCTAGGTAATTGATCAATAAGGTCTTGGTTCAACCTCCTTTCAGTGCCCTCATGCTCTGTATCAACCTTTTGTTTCTTTCCTTTTGACAGACTACTCACACTAGGCTTTCTACCCTTACCCTTTCCAGAACCAGAGGACTCCATTCTCAAGCTTACAGAATCAAAATGTAAAAAACCAAGGAACAGTCACTTACAGTATTTTGCTCGAGTTCCTCAGACTAAAAATGTCCCGGTTCTCTGCTCAGCATGCCAATTCACCTGCAATCAATTCTGAATTGAAGAATTGATACAAACTTTACTGTTATATCCCGTCGTGCCATTAATGAAGCACGAATGAAAATCCATTTGAAACTGGCACTATCACATCAACTATCCTTTCGATGAAAAACTTTCAAATCTGGGGCGAAGTCCTTTTGCAATGTCTATTACACCCTTCGCCAAGACATAACATGGTCTTACCGACACATGGGATCTAAAAAATAATGACTGTCTTTTATGTCACTATAACAATTCCGAGTCGGGGAGATGTTACATAGCCTTCATTGTGTCACACTGATATGCATTCTTCAAGTCATAGTCGCTGAGACAAAATCACCCTTTCACCGATGAACTCTCATTTCGACGTGTCCACCAAGTTTTCTCACTGAAGAAATAAACCCCACCAATGAAATAACACCTTCGGTAAGATAGTAAACCTTTGGGAATACCTATATCGATGCCAAATGTTTTACTGACATCACTCCTCCATATTACTCCTATTCGGTGAAACTCAACCCAAGCTACTTGTCGGTATAACATTCAGACTTCGGTGAAACCTTATGTCAAAAATTTCCTCTCCTGGCGATGCATATCTCTATCGACATACCTTTCCAATCGGCAAGACCTCAATATTCTCTCCAATAGCTTTTCGGATCCCCTTATATTTAGTTCAGCAAGACAAGAGTCACTTCGCCAAGACCTTCCCCAATGACATAAGTCTTACCGAGACATTTTCTTACAAGCCAATCGGTGAGACGAAATGACTTCGCTATGACTTCATGCCGATACCCACTAGTTTAGCCGAAATGACCCCTCCACATGCTACTCGGCAAGACCAATTGAATTCGCCGTGACACTACAACGACACCCCAGCATATGCCGATATGAATCTTCTCAGTCGCCGAAACAAAAGAAAAGTCTTTCCGATTGTCTGCAACAAATACATGTTAGTGAAAATATATCTCGGGGAGACTTGTACTATGTCTTGCCAATATGGGTCTTTCAATGAAATAAGAAGAGATAGATGGATTCAAATGGGTCACATGACAAAAAATAAGCAAGACAATGCAAAGAGGGGATTTTATGTTTATGACAAGGACTTAATGTTGAAAACTCTTGAATGCAATAGACTATAAAAATTCAAAATTTTATAGTTCTAACAAGTCCAGAACCAGGTAACTGGTCTATGAGGTCTTGATTTAGCTTCCTTTTAGTACCTTTTGGTTGCAACTCAGTCTTTTGCTTTTTTGCTTTTGATTGGCTTCCCTCCCTGGGTTTTCTTCCCTTTAGTTTTCCTGAACCAGTGCCTTCCATAATTCAAATTTTTACAAATTCTGAGAGGAGGAGAAACTTACTGTAACTTCTTCCAAACTCAAGCTAGGTGAATGCCTTGATTTCTCTATTGGTTCCCTTGCTCTCCTTCGCTTTGAATTTTGTGAGACAATGATTTCAATTGATCATACCCTGATATGCAAAATCTCCTACATTTCGTGGCGCCATTAATGTCTTTTACCGATCGAGACATGAATGCTACAAAATTTTTTTTCAAAATTCTCGATGTCACATCAGGGTTCAACGATCACCCACTCACCAAGACATCTTGCAGTTTCCCCGACATCACAAGTCTCCCTGATAGTTTCTTTCCTTTTGCTTTTATATCGCCATGACTTTCACCGAAACAACTATCACTCAGACTTAATGAATCGGGCCAACAGTTCTTTTCCTTACTCCGAAAGTACTTTGTCTCACACCCAACAAGGTAGTGGTCTCATGGTTTCATCTTTTGGTTTATCCATTTTATTTTTTACATCTGTTAACTGAACATATTCTAATATAATTCAAATATAATTAAAATTAAAAACATCATAAATTAATTATATAACCACATAAGTCAAATATAATTCTTTCAAGAAATTAATATCAAATAGAAAATACAAATTAATGTCATTGATCTTCTTCTTCATCCAACTCTTTATCTGTATCATCCGATCCAGATTCAACATTGTAAGGATTGGTCATATCATCATCATCATTGATATCAGTTTCGATAATGTCATCATCCACATGGATATCATCTTCATGAACATTAACTCCTACATCATCATGATCTAGTTCCTCCTCTTCAACATCTTCGTTAGGCACATCATCAACTAACTGTTGATCTTGATCATCATCTACATCATCTTCTATTTCTTCAGTATCTTCTTCTTCCACCACATTATACTTTACCGCCCTTCCTCTTGGATCATGTCTAATAACATATGACCAACCCGCTTTACCTGGAACCTCTGAGTAAAATACCTGCTCACATTGGCTTGGAAGAACATAGGGCTCATTTCCAGCTTGCTCAAAATAACTTGTATTAACCATGGTAAATCCATTATCATGTTCAATAACAGTTCTCTCATAATCATTTTCATTCAATCGTAGCCTGTACCATAGGACGACGAACAAAACTAATTTGAAGGACTTAAAGTCACACTCAAGTATATCATCCAAAATCCCATAGTATTGATTTTCTGAGACTTCTAGATGTATGTCGCTTCTAGATGAAACATTAGTCACCTGGAAGACTGCAGTTATCCCAGAATCACAAGTTTTCTTCGTGTCATCCAACTTTTTGATTCAAATTTATGACCATTGCACCACATAGCCTTGTGGTGTTTCACCTACAATATGTCAAACATGTAAAACTTATTGCAATATCGTCAGTTGATAAACATATTTATTCTTGGCCGAATGTATGCAAAGAAAAAAATCTCAACATATATATACATCAATATAATTGAAAATAATTAAATAATATGGGTGATTAATATATTTATACATACCTGTTTATCTCTTAAACCATATGCTAAATCAATTTCCCTTGGTGTAACATTGGAATCTCCATTACATGAGCTTCTTTAACCAATGAAGCCACACCTTCCCATGTTAATGCGCGACCAGATTGTTGACATCGTTCAATCCATACCGTCATCCAATCAAGATTGTTTGTGATGTACAAATGTAGTGCATCCCACTCTCGACCAACTGTATCAAAAAAAAATGAAATTCACAAACGACATATAATTAGTTAATTACCACGGTATACGACCTTAATTTATAAGTACAATATACATAAAAACCAAATGTAAAATGTATTCTAATTAATCTCTGGTGCAGGAGCACACCTAGGCTAACCTCCATAGTTAGGATATTTTGGGCTTGTATCTGACATTAGCCAAGTCAGAGTAATTGTATGTTTGTTTTGGACCTTAGAAGGTCATTGTTGTGGCTAGGTGAGTTAGTCATTAGGACTAAGGTCACCAAAGTTAGTCATTGTTAATAGTTTTTACATTGCTTAGCCTTAGTAGCTTAAGTTGGGATTTGAGTCTTAATGTGTTCTAAACACATGAATGATGTTAGAAAGATGCCATGAGGCCTTTAATGATGTTGGTTACTCGAAATATAGGAGATAGAGGTCCTAAGAGTTAGGAAGGTGGCATAATGACAGAGTTGCCAAATGTTGTTACAAAATTGTCATGACAACAGTTGCCATTATGGCAAATGTTGCATGCAACTCAGTTACATAGGATCCCCTAAAGGATAGGAGTGGGGGATCGACCAACATACCCTACAAACATGGTGAATGGCATCTAATATGAAGCAGGCTCGAATTCAAGAAAGAGGGAGATTGTAATCAAGTTTTTGGAATAGAAGATAGCTCTGCAATTTCTGTTTTTATGTGAACTCCTAGTGTTATTGAGTGAAAATGATACTAAGTGAATTGGATGTTTTGATTTAGTGTTAGATTCGTGTTCATGGGATAGTATTAAACTTTTTTCATTCTGCAAGTAAGTTGATTTAAGCTGTTTTAGTGTCCTGAATAGATAGGTTAAGGTTTAAGGGTTTTACTGGTCCTGTCCTGACCAGCTTGTGTTTTTATGGCTCCCCCATGAAATCTAGTCACGGGATTTTCCTGAGGGTAGATGGATGTGTTAGGGGAGCCATTGGTCTATACATATGTAGAGTTAGGAGTCATGGAGAGTGGAACAACTATGTTTAATGTCAAGTCCTAGGCGAGCTTAGAGTGCCCGGTTAGAGGTTTGATAGTAATGAATTGAAGAATTTAGGCAGGGGATTGAGGTACAGTACGGAACAAGTATAGTTCCAGGTAGGGTATAGACATATCCTAACATGCTAGAAGGATTGAGGTTCTATCAATCCATTTGACTGAGTGGTGTAAAAGGGGGAATGGATGGAAAAATCACATTTCCATGCTCCGGGTCTCACCTCAGCAATTCCCTTTGGTGGCTTCCTCCACCACTCAACCTATAGGTCCTAACACAAACTCAGTTACCCCTAGTTCTAATGGCCATCCCCTCTTCCAACCACAATACACAATTCAATCCAATATTGGTGCTTTGACTCTGCTTCACCCTTGACCCTTAGTCCTCCCTAAAGGCCAAATGCTCTCAATATACAACTAGATGTTTGCAGGGGTGTAAATATGTGTTGTCATGCTCCCTAGCATTCCATTTGGTCTCTTGAACAACCACTAACTCCATTCCATCATCGTTTCTTCCAAACCCTCACTTAGGTTTTCAAAGCAACAAGCCTAGAGTCTCTTTTTAGCCCTCCTAGCCCGAGAAAAATGGAATTTTCACAAAACTTGTCCAAAGAACCCCAAATATTTTTCATGGATTCTTGAACCTGATATCAACCTCTACAAGATTTCCAAAACCTTAGGCCTTTCCTTTCCGTACACAGGATTGTCCTCAAACTTTGCAAAATGTAGGGTTTTTAGCCAATTCTTGACCACCCGATTTGGGACTGTCAAAGAGTTCTTGACCCAAACGGCCTGTTGGGACATCCTCCTTGGTACCAGACCTTCATAATACTCCCTTCCAACTTTCTACCACTGCGTTTAGCAAGATGAGGTCGCCCTTGCAAGTTATGTGCTTTTTAGCACTGTCCTTCCTAGCTGGGCAAATTCCTGACCACCCGGTTGGACTGTCAAAGAGTTTGCCTAGAAAATAGATTGTTGGGACCTCCTCCTTGGTACCAAACCACTGTGAGACCTCCTTCCACACTTCTACCATGGGGTTTGTCTTGGGGAAGTCATCCCTGCAAGTTATGTGCTTTTTAGCACTATCCTTCCTAGCCGAGCATTGCTAAGCTCGCCTAGGAAGTGACTTTCCTCATGAACCTTCTACTCCTAAAGACTCCTAAACCTAAGCTATATATAGGCATGGAGCTTAGCCTCATCCCCCATAGGCTATACACCAGGTATAGTGGAAGATAGAGGTCTAAGTCTCCATGATTAACAGTTTCCTAGACTAATCAACAATGGAAAGAAACTAGTCTATCTAAGAAATCAACTAAGAAACGATGAGAAAGATTAACTACTGTCCACACAAAGCTTTTAAGAGAAATTACATCACATTCCAAACATAAAAAGATGCCTGGTTAATTCATTAACACACTAGCAAGAACACAATACAAGAAATTCAGTTATTCTCTGCTGTCCTCGGTTACCATTGATGAAAATTGTCAAATTACAAACTTTTCCAACATTCACAAAGCCTTCCAACCCTTCAAACAGGTCGAGGCACTCCTTATAAAGTTTCAAAAGGTGGTTATCCTTCCCCTTGGTCGGACATAACCACCACCTTAGGCCAAAATTGCTTAAAGCAACATTTTGGGCTTTATTTCCAATTACTAGAACTTACCCACCATGAGTGTCTAAACTCACAACTTAAACACTACTGATAGCTCCTGACCAAGGTATTGTGGTAAGTCACACACTCAAATGCTATGGTCAACATGACCTTATCAAATTAAAACAAAACTTCACAAACCTTTCCTATTCCTAGTGTTCCTAGGTGTTTCTCCTGTTTCTCCTAGGTGCTCCTGCACCACTGAGGTTTGAGCAAGAAAACCAGTGGGGTCCTACAAACTAGGCCTAATAGCCCTATTTAACCTAGATAATAGGAAACCAGTGTACGGAGGACTTAAGAGTATAGAATATTTTGAATCCTTCAGAAAATACAAAAGGGTATTCGAATGTGGAATTGGTTTTTTAAGTTGTTTGGAAAGTTTGGGCAGGAACGAAGTAAATTAAGGTCTCTGTCAAGGGCTACAAGAAATAGGCCTCCTCAAGACCAATTCTTGAAACCGATAGGAAAGGAGTTTGGAGATCCTCCAAGATGGATCCAGTTGGAAGTACATGGCATGTTTCCAATGTGTTTGGCACCCTTGCAATCAATTCAATGTTTGTGTGATGTTGGCACTTAGAGTCTTCTAAGTGTAGGAGAGAGTTTGCACATAACAAAGTGGTGTTAGTCCTTGAAGGTGAAGCACAAGGTGTGAGACTCTTGGAGAGGAGTTGGATTAGGACTTAGTTAATCATGTAAGTCTAACAAGGACCTAGAAAATATTAGGTTCCCAGAAGAAGACAAGGAAAGGTCTTCTTAGATAGTTGTCCAAGAAAGCCTTGGAACACTTACACCAATCTCCATGACCATCTTATAATTACCTGACACTTTCCTCAATCTACCTTTCCCCATCAAGTACTCCCATTCGAATTTGTTAATGGAGTTGGGATCCCAAATGCGATCTACATGGATCTTTGCTGCAAACTTAGGAAGATATTCAGTAATGTACACCATGGTCTGGTATACCATGTATCCCTCCACCATAGAACCCTTGAGATGTGCTCTCTGTCTAACCAAAGCCTTAAAAAATTTCAAGTGCCTCTCAACCATCCACATTGACCTTGTGTGTACAGGTCCACACAATTCAATCTCCTCAACTTGGTGTATGAGGTAGTGTTCTTATGCATTGAAATTTTTTGAAGGTAGACACTTTTGCATTTCACACATTAGATGAGGAATTCTTCTCTTCCAATAATTTATATCTTCTTTGTGGATTGCTTTAGATGACAACCATCTACAAGTGATTCAAGGCACAAATATATTAATGAGATTTAACAAAAATATACAACGAATTGAACAAATATCACTACTTACCTCATGTATTTTCCAAGATCATATATAACTTGCTTGACATTGTTGTCGAAGTTGTCTAGGAGAGATAGAGGTAGAACGTACTGCAGCAATTATAAAATGATCTTTTCATTAATATTTTTCCAAAAGTAGTAAACATAATACACTGAAAAGTACATGCAGTATACAAATATATATATATAATATACCAGAATAATTACCTTAATGAAGGTATGCCAATCATGCATTTTCATCCTTAACCCAAATTCACCTTTCTTTGTTATGATATTGTTTATGTTGGCAGCAAATCCTATGGGAAATCGAATTTTTCGTATGACTTGTTTTATAGCATTGCTTTGATGCTCTGTTAATAACCAAGGAAGGGCACTTATATTAATTTGGTCTCCATCACTATTTAATTGAATGACATTTTTCATTGCATGACTGGCTTCCTGAATGTCACTACAAATTTTGACAATTTTTTCTTTGTCATGCCTTCCATCCAATATTTTCCATAACGTTTCTGTCATATTCTTTCCGATATGCATTGTATCAAACAAATGCACAATTTGTAGCTGCTCATAGTAGGGCAACCTACTAAATTGTCTGGGATAACTTTTCAGTCCCTGTGGAAGCCGACCATTAATGCCTTGACGACCTTCATGAAGCATATAAGTTAAACAAATTAACAATGACAATCATTGTCAATTACAGCATGAGTAAACACAACACAATATAAAAATATAAATTCAAAACATATCATAAATGATAGATAAACAATTTGATCTGATGTATAACCTTGACGATTAATTCTATTATATTCCAACTTCCATAGGCGAGGTGTCATTCTTCGTGGTTTTGATGTAGTCTCTTCTTTCCCATTGAAAAGATGTTTTTCAGTAGTTCGATACTTATGATTTCTGTGGAGGAAGTGCCTATACTCATCAAACACCTGCTTTCCTAAACTTGTTGAATGACGAGATTTCATCTTTGGACCACAAATTGGACATGCAAATTTTTCCTTTGTTTGAAGACCTGCAAATCATATATAATTGGATTAAATATGTCAATTTTTATAATTATATATAATGAATAGATTATTTCAAAAACATGCATGATATCTAATTCATAAAATTAAATATCATTAAAGTCATGCAGTCGAACGTTATAACATACCAGAAAAATGTGTTAGCCCTAGGGCATCATGAATTGTCCATACAAGCATTGCATGGAATTGAAATTGTCTTTGTCCTATTGGTCTAGATACGTCATACATAGTGACACCATTCCATAACTTTAGTAACTCGTCGATAAGAGGCTCAATATATACATTCATATCTTTAACTTGGTACTTACCTAGTTGAATGAACATAAACATTACATAATTATTATAACCATTTTACTGCAATATATATAAATTCATGTACACGACTAATAAATGAAAAAACATATAAGTCATTATGCAAGAAATAAGACAAATGAGATGCTACTATGTTAAATAAAATTGATGTAAATAAATACTTGGAACAATCATTGCTAACATTATGTGCTCCCTCTTTATTGACATCCATGGAGGAATGTTATTGTTGATAACAAAACCAGGCCACACCGAGTAAATAGATCTCAGCTCTCCAAATGGATTGACACCGTCTGCTGCCAATGAAAGCTTGAGATTACGAGGTTCTTCTTTAAAGTGTGGCCATTTTTCCTCCATGTCCCTAAATGCAGAACCATCTGCAGGCATTCAAAGAATCTCATCTCCACTTCTATTACGTGCATGGTAATCCATAAATTGCACTAAGCTTTCGCACCTAAATAATTGTTGCATACGTGGAATAATGAGAATATAACGAAGAACCTTACGAGACACCTTTTTTGTTAGTTGATCTATTCGATATCTACTGATATGACATTTCGAGCATTCTGTTGCAAATTCATGTTGTTTATGATATATAATATGATCATTGGGACATGCATCTATTGCTTGATACTCCATTCCAATATCTTTCATAATGCCAAATAAATCTCGGTATGAGAGAGGTAAAATATTTGATGGTGGTAACAAAAATTCACCAATCAATCTACAACAAAAAATAACTTCTTAATATAAAGAATATTAAAGGTACATACTTCATCCTTTATTTACTAGCGATGAACTAACAACAATTAAAATAGATGAAAAAAATCACATATATGACATACCTTAACATCCGTGAGATTGCTATGTTGGATAAACCATTCATAACCTTCAAGTTCACCAGCAACAATACATCAGAGAGAAGAGTTGTTTGGGAGCCTTCATAAAGCGGTTCGTATGCCTTCTCAAGTACAGGTAAATCATGAACATCATCAAAGTCATCTCAATCAACATGATCAAATGTGCCACTACATGTGTCATGGATCAATGTATTTGTACCATCATCTTCAATTGTGTTTTCTGGTGCATGATCATCTTCTTCCATAGGATCATTAACTTCATCTTCGATATTCACAGCTCCATGTTCCTCCGTTTGCAAAACCACATTCTTTGGGCCGTGATAATTCATATCGTGTGCCCTAGGGCACCCCACCTTTATAATAATGACAGACACAAATAAACCATGATCATGTTCAAGTGATTTTTAATATATATATCAAATGTTAAAACAATATAAACACATATAATGAAACACATATAATGAACAACTTACCAATGGATGATAATCATGCCCCCCTTCAACGTGACCATGCTGCCTACAATGTTTCTCAGCTGTTGTGATTAAAAGTCTTCTCGTCTTTAAGCCCTTGCAATTATTGCAAGGACAATAACATTTCCCATCACCCTTTCTTTTCAATATAGCCCACAATCTAGCAATTGTCTCTTCATTTTGTTCTGGACTAATATTATCTAACATGATTTTACTTTACCAAGCTTGAATATTTAGATCTTAAAAAAATATCAAACTCACATGCACTCCAATAATTTTTAATCGTACACAAGTAACAAAATATAATAATTATGATATTTTACACCAAAAAAAATTGGCATGCAACCACCCCTGCAAAAGAGAAGATAGTCTGAAGTTAATGACCCCAAAAAACACTTTCAAATGCTAATTCCAGAAATTATTAAATTCTGATTTTACAATGATTTCCAACTATTATACTCCTAAAATCAAAATATTGAACTTGCACAACAAAATCTGGAAATGAAATTCTCAAAATGCAGCTAATAGGCCTCAACAATTAAGGCCTACTCAAGACTTTGTGAAGTCACTGCAAGGTTTCCAGGCCTTACCTGATGATTTGAGCAAGAGGATTAAAGAGTTGGTAAAGAGTTTTGATGACTGGAGTGGCACATCTTTACCAGATATTGTAGATGCCCAAGGAAATGTTAGATCACTGCAGCAATGGCAGGATAGGGTAGATGATCAAATCATTAACACTAGCACATTTTTGGAATCTTTTGAAAGGGAGGCAAATCAAGTAGCAGTAAAGTATACAACTTATAGTGCAAAGGTAAATTAGGTGGTAAATTTTAATTGGCCAATGGATGAGGAATATCAAGGATGGGTAGAAAAGTACTTAACTGAACAAGAATAGGACAGAGTCTACAACCGGTAGTTAACAACTCAGCGGTTATGGTTATAACAAATTTTGGCTACGTCTTGGTGGCAGTTTTGGTGCAAGTTTTCAAAGTTTGGAAAATGCAACAGTTATTCTCCAGTGGATGGGATGAACAAGAAGATTCTCCAGAGACTCAGCTGTTGTAACCAATTTTTGAAATGTCATAAGGCGGTCCAAGTGACCAGTGACAGGTGTATTTCTGGTCTGATGCTTGTTGCTCCTTCATTTTCCCTATAAGAAGGATTTCAGGACCAAAAATATGGCCGGTTAGCAAGTTAGATATCTTTAGGTCAAGTCTAACTGAAGTTGCAAAGAGAATTTGTAAAGAGCCTGATATTATAGTGAAGATACTATTCTTAGGTTTGGTGATGTGAGTGTTCCAAGGCTTGCTTGCACTGCAACTAAGAGACCCAGCTTGTCTCTTCTAGGAACCTAGTCTCCTCTAGGTCCTGATTGGCTTAGATGATTAACTAAGTCCAATTCTAACTCTTCTCTAAGATTTCTATCCTTTGTGCTTCACCTTGGAGGACTAACACCATTTGATAAGTTCAATTTAGTGCTAACTTCTCACAAATGTCATTCTTCATTGCAGGGGTGCCCATCCTATTGAAAACATTCATAACCTTGCATATTTGAACCATTTTAGAAGGTTCTTCAACCCTATCCTTACCGGGTTCAAGGTTTCACCATTTGAGACCTTAAACAGGCCTATTCCTTGTAGCCTTTACCAGTCCTGTTTTGTCAATTCTTGCTAAATTTTTCCAAACACCCTACAAAACTAAAGGCAGATTTGGATACTCATTTGGAAGTTTTAACAGGTTCAATAGGGCTTAGGGCCTGACAACCTCCGTACACTAGTTTCCTACAACTTAGGACAATAGGGCTAAAAGGCCTAATTTCTAGGACTGACTGTAATCTTGCTTGGAACCTGCTCAAACCATAAACTAAATGATTGACATGACCTCAGTACACCTAGTATGATGAGCTATGATGAAACCCTACTTGAACCTGTACCTGTTCCGTACAGTACCTCTTTACCCTGCAAGAAATCTTCAAAGACATTCCTAGACCTCTAACCGGGCTCTGTCTGCTCGCCTAGAGACTAGTGATAAAAAGAGCTCTCCACTCTTTCATGCTTCCTAATCCTAAATCTATATACACTAATAACTCCCCTAACATTTCCACCTATCCTTAGGTGTTTCCCAAGGCTAGATTTCATGGGGGAGCCATGAAAGCACCGACTGGTCAAGACTGGACCAGTAAGAACTTAAAACCAAAACAATTTGCCTAACACCAAATATCCTACTCTAAACAACTTGCTTATCAAATGAAAAAGACTAAGATAATCCTATAGAACACTAAACAAATACTAAACTCAGTCTCTCAATCCATTAAGCATCTCTGTCATCACAAAAGTTTGGGTTGTTCTTGAAAACATTGTTGCAGAGCTCTCTATTTTACTTTCAAAAACTAATTACCAATTACATCATGTCATGAGATTCGAGTCTTGGGTCATAATAGATGCCATCCCCATGATTCTAGGGCCTGTTGGCCAATCTCCCACTTCCTATTCTCAAGGGAATCCAAAGGTAACCGAGTTGCATGCCCATGCTAACTTCTTTACAACATTTGGCATCTTTCTCTATGCCTTGATCCTATTTCTTAGAACCACTATTCCCTCTAGATTCCGAGGAACCAACTCATTTAATGGCCTTAAGGCATCTTTACAACAACCACTAAGTGTTTAGAACATCTTTAAGACTCTAATCTCCCATAGACAACTAACATTAAGAAAACTTAAATTACTAACACTAGCTATTTGTGTGACCTTAGTCCTAATGACTAACTCACCTAGCCCACAAAAGCAATGACCTTCTAAGGTCTGAAAACAAACTAACATCTTGACTTGGCTAGAGTCAAGTACAAGCCAAAATAACAAACATGGAGGTTAGCCTAGGTGTGCTCCTACACCATTTGGTGTCATTCTTGTTGTAGGTTTTAGTTTCATGGGTACTTAATTTTCAAGACAGTACTAGCATCTGAATGAAAATTACTCATTTCAAGGTCATGTATCTCCATTGTATGAATATATTATTATCTTGAATAAAATGATCAAGGGTTATTCTGTTCATCTCACTGTTATGGTGTGTGATTCTCATTTTGGCTTTAATTCAAGGAATTAATTAAAATGCTTGAGTGAGGTTATAGGTGACTATGTTCATATAAGGATTTGATAAGTACTATTGGGTTAGAATATAGATTGATGGTATTGTAAGGCAGTATTATCTGAGATTTTATATGCTATGTGTCTAGAAGATAAACTTGGTTACAGTAAAAAAACAACCAACACCTTTGATATTATCTAGCTATGGCTCCCAAATCTATTGCAAATTGATCATTAGGGTTAAAATTGAAACCTTGCAAATATAATCTTTGTCCAAATCCATCAAGAATTTTCCATCAGTTATAAACAATTCCCTTATAAAGAATTTGTGAAGCCAGGTCTAAAATCTGGAAATGAAATTCTAAAAATGCACAAGACTATAAATGAAATCTGATGAGATGTTGCTTTCAAATATGATTTTCAAACCTGGAAGTACAAATCTAACTTCACAAATGAATTCTGGAAAAAGACAATGACTTCCCTCAACCTGGCGATATCTTCTTGAGTTTCTTTTGATTTTCCCCAAGAAAACTGTTGAGCGAAACACTGTCGCAATAAATAGTCAAGATCATTTCAATTTATGCCCGCCACAATTTAACTTTGCAGGACCGCCCCAATTTTGGCGAAATATCTTCGTCAAAATGTACACAAAACAACGGCTTGTCGAAATTTTGACGAACATCGGGGTAAATTTTTTTTTAAAAATGGAAATTCGCACAAGTGCCCGACGATACATCTGATTATATAGGTTTCATTGGAAGGTTTCATCAGAAATTGGGGTCAAATGAGTTAGTTTCAAAGAGGAGATTCACAGGTGAAACAATCTCTCCATGGCCTAGAAATATCTCGTACCAGCCCCTTGGCCCTTCTACAATCTCTTCACAATCGTAGCTACGCAAAGAAATTATCATCACCAAATCCAAGGAGCAGAAACCTCCAAATCTGCAACCCTTCAACGTGGTGGAACAATTGAAAAAATCTTTCGCTAATGTATCCATTTGGGATATTTTAGCCATTCCATAACATGTCATTACTACAGAAGGCCCTACAGAAGGATGCAACTAAACTATCAAAAGGACAAACTACCGAAATCGCAACGGTCACAACACCTCCAACCAAAGTTCTTGCTAATACTATGGAGGAGTCCCCGACTGAAGCAAAAGGAGAGAAGCCGAAACCTAATCCTTTCTTCCTGACCCTCATTGTAGGCAAGAAACTGCTACATAATTCCATGATTGACTCTAGTGCTAGCACCACAGTCATGCCCAAGAAAATACTTGAAGCTTTAGGTCTCAACTACAAGCCTTTAAAGAGAGGGGTTATGAAGCTGGATGGGAACAAGGTCGAAATTGTGGGCCTTATTAAAAGCTTCCCTTTAACCTTGTTTTCCTATCCTAGCATCACAGTGTTGCAAGACATTGCGATCATTGATGTTCCTCCTATGTTTGGCCTCTACTTATCATGAGAGTTTACAACGAAGATAGGTGGATACCTTTCTTTAGATTGGTCTCACCTAATTCTCAGAACCAAGCACGGTTCTAAAATGAAGATAGTATTAGAATCCATGCATTCAGAGCACGTAGCCGATGAAGCTATGATTAACTATGAAGGAATTGATGCCTCTATTACCAAAGAAGGAGCCATTGGCAATGAATTGTCAGAGCATGGGTAGGCAACTGAAGATAGAGTCGATCGAGAAGAGGCCTTCTTGACCGAGAACATAGGCACCGATCCTTTCGACAATTATCATGCTACCGGATTGGGCACCTATGTCATCTATGATGAGGATCAATAGTTCTCGAGGATATTGAAGGATTCCATTCCCAAACAAACTTCAGAGATTTGGATGTTGCACTTTGATGGTGCGAGATGCAAGGTCGGTGCAAGAGTCGGGATACGCCTAACATCTCCATCCAATGAAAATATCTTCAGGTCATTTTGCTTTTAGTTCTCTTGCTCAAACAATGAAGCTGAGTATGAGGGTCTCATGCAAGGACTAAGCCTCATTGAATGCATGGGTATCAAACAACTAGTGGTATTTGGAGATTCTGAACTCGTAATCAACCAAGTCAGAAATGTCTTTGCTGCAAAAAATATTAGTATGCAGTCTTACAGGCACAAGGTATGGGACCTCATTAAAGGTTTTGAAGCTTTTAACATCCACGTTGTGCCGAGAGAGCAAAATTTAGATGCATATCTCATGGCAACAATAGGATCCCAATTTGATCTTGTCTCCAACTTGATAAAAAATGTACACTCTATGCAATTGATCGTTCGACCCTCCATTCCCAATAATGATCAAAGCTAGCAAGTGTTTGAGAGCGATGAACATATCACCTCATTCATTCAACAGTTAGGAGAGTTCACTGATCAGTTTCAGCTAAAAATTTGAAGAAGCATATGAAGGACAGATCATCCAGTTGAAATCAAACAAGCTTCTGAAAGGGTTAGTCACCCTCAAAAATTTATTCGACTGCGATGACGTGAGGAATAATAGAAGGAAATTTGTAACAGACCATGTGGACTACACCAACCTTGAGGTTGAGAATGGAAGAAAACTTAAAGTCAGGAAAGAAGTCCCACAAAATGATAAAGATAGGCTGATACACTTGTGTGTTGAAAGATCTACTTAACCTAAAGTGCAAAATATGAAGAAAAGGCAAAGAAAGAGAAACCACAACACCACCTTAGATAAGGCCTCCATTAAACTTGAACAAACATAAGAAAAGAAGGATATCACCTTACTCAAGTTGATCCTTTGGTTAGCCCCATTGATTGTTCGATGTGTGTGCTCCTAGGATGATTTCGGTAGCATAACGGCTTGTAAATGCTTGATTTGGATGTGATAAGATGGTTGGGGATTGAAGATTGAGATGGGTTGTGATAGATTGGCTTGAATGTGTTAGATTGTGAATGAGAGTGATTGTGAGAATGAGTGATTAGGGTTGCAAAATGGCTAAGTGTTAGCCATTTAGCAAAGGGAGATGGAATGAATGGCCAAGATTCATTCTTGGCCAAGGGCAAGAGATGAAGGGTGGAGATCCAAGGTTGACCAAAAGGAATTGAAAATTACTTTTTAATATGCATGGGGAAGACAAAAGGAATAAAATATTCCTTGGAAAGCATTGGGTGAATAAATGGAATTTAAAATTCCATTGGAAAGTACATGGGGATGAGTGAGGAATTAAAAATTCCTCAAAAAGTACCTTGGGAAGACGAAAAGGAATTAAAAATTCCTTGGGGGATGGGGAGAGTTGACTAAGGGGTTGATTATGGCAACTAATCAATGATTAGGTTGTGTAAGTACGTGTTTAGAGGAAGGTTAGGTGGGTAAAAGAGATTAGGGGCCAATTTGCAAAAGTTGGAGGATGTGACACATTCCTAGTCATGGATTAGTAATGTGCACATCCCTAATGATGGGATTAGGGAAGGGGATTAGGATTAAGGATGGATTAGGATGGATGTGACATTTGAGGGAATAAATTAAATAAATATAAATTATTTATTTAATTTATAGGATAGAAATGATAGATGATAAAGTATTTAATTAAATTAAATACCTTAGGGATTTAGAGGACTTTAGGGGTATTAATTAAATAATAACGATATTATTTAATTAATGTGGGTAGGAAGATATTTAGATGAAAAGGGATAAAATTGACCAAATATGAGTGGTCAAATTTAGGTGTCTACATTTTGCCCCTCTTTGAGATGGTGTTACGAAGTAGCATCATTTCAAAAAATATTTAAAAAATAGCACCAATAAGGAGATGGTTAGATTGGGAAAGATGCCCCAGTCATTCGAAGGAGTGACTAGGAGAAAAGATGATGGGAGTTTTGATGAAGATTAGGGATTGAGGATGCCCCCTCGAGAGGACATGCAAGTTCAAGAGAACATGGGTGTGCTCTCGAAATGGATAAGATGATGAAAGGGTAGATGGGGAAGATGATAAGAGATGATAGATATAAGAGAGGACAATAAGATGAAGAGATAAAGTCAAGCACAAATGGATTCAAGAACAAATATGATGTTTCCCTAGTCAAGCTACTATCCAAGATGGATGGATGATGGATGGAGTGTTGTTGATGAGGGGGCAATATATCTTGAAACAACACAAGGATAGGGAAGGATACATCCTAATAAGAGTGTTGTTGATGAGGGAAGGATACATCCCGAAACAACACCAGGATAGGGAAGGATACATCCCAAGATGATGATGATGATAGTGTTGTCGATGAGGGAAGGATACATCCCGATGATGACAATGAGAGTGTTGTTGACGAGGGAAGGATGCATCCCAAAAAAACACAACATGATAGGGAAGGATACATCCCAATGATGATGATAATGATAATTATTTGATCAACACTTCTAGCAAGGTTGGGAACAAGACCAAGGATTGGATTGGATTGGATGATTTGTGCTAGATTGAATGGATTAGGATTGGATGGAGATGTGAGGTTGTTAAAATGAATGAAGATGATGGAGGGAAAGATGCTTAGAATAACAAATCTATATTATCCTAAGAAGGTTGGATGGAATGATGCTTAGAATAACAAATCTCTATTATCTTAAGTAAATTGGAAAGAGGATGAAATGATGAAAAGGATGGAAGAGGAGGGATGAGGACATATATGATAGAGAGATGAGAGAAAATGATGAAGGATGAATGGATAGTACCCAAATCAAACAAATTAATTGTTATGCTTTGTGCTGCCATGTAATGAGAACTTAATTTGATGTAGCATGAGATATTATGCACCAGGGTATGAGGAACCGAGGTGACGTTGTATCACATGCATAGGACTAACACAACAAACAAAAGGCTAGCCCAACATCCCAAAGTCACGAGGGCTTTGGTTGGGCCTGATGTTGAGATAACCACAAACACAAAGGACGCCCCAACGTAATGCAAGACCTTAGGGATCTTGGTGGGTACTACGTGGGACAACCAAGAAGACAAAAACAAACAAAAGGATCAAGATATGCCCCTATGTTTACCAATCAAAGCACACCATGATATGATGGATCGTGGCAACCTTGAAAAGGTATTATAGGAAGCTCAAATGATAAACAAAATGTCAAAAGCATCAAAAGATCACAATCAAATTTCAGATGTCCTTTGCCACAAGATCAAAAGGATGGATGGGATTGACAAGGTTTGTTAGGAAGGATGCATCCTGTTGAGACCAAAGATGAAGACTAAACTAGGTGATCGACATGATGCAGTATACTTGAAATTGATTAGATCTCGTGATACTAATGGCCTTTTTTTTGGAAGCACCAACTAGGATAGGGATGTACTTGATGACACGACATGAAGACAAGATCACAACAAGATCCTAAAGACCTAGGGGCTCGAGGGTTGATCAAAGATCAGCCTTACCTATGTGAAAGCACAAAGCCCTTGTAGTTCGACAAAAGACCATGGATAAAATTGAAAAGAGGACAATGGAGACCAGGATGAACAACAAAGACTAGACGGAAAAAAAAATGCCCTAGAGACGAATCAAATGATCGACCTTGCCTACGTGAAAGTGTAGGGGACACGTAGTTTGACACAAGGCCAAATACAGATGATGGAAAATGACAAACTAGACCAGAAGTAGCCCTGAGGGTGGATCAAATGATCGACCTTTCCTATGTGAAAGCGCAAGGGAAACATAGTTCGACATAAGACCAAAGAAAAACAATGGACAAGGGATGATGAGATGACCATGATAAGTGGATAAAAATATGGAGACGATATGATGAGCCAAAATAGGCTGTGCGGATGTGATGATTGATATGCATAAGATGTAGGTTAATGTGAAGCTCAAGGATGGGATAGTTATCCAAATCATCAAAAGATGAATGGGGACGATAGTATGATGGATAGATGAATGAGGAAGAGCAATAGGAGGTGAGACAAATGTGGGAAATTGGTAGGAGTGATGA
The DNA here is from genome assembly GCA_007115665.2 of Sequoiadendron giganteum. Taxonomy (NCBI): domain Eukaryota; kingdom Viridiplantae; phylum Streptophyta; class Pinopsida; order Cupressales; family Cupressaceae; genus Sequoiadendron; species Sequoiadendron giganteum. Next base: position 133,568,590 of record CM021103.1, on the reverse strand, counting down.
TACTGAGATGAATGGCATTGAATTGCATGAGAATTGCCTATAGCTAGATATCAATGACAAGGGATTATGAGTGGAATAACGATAGGGATGAATGGATAGGAAGATAAGGATGGGGAGATAGAAAGATGCTAGGATGGATGGATAGAGGGATAAGGATTTGGAAAGATGGATAGGAAGATAAGGATCAGGAGATAAGGATGAAAAGATGGAAAAGGACAAGTGGATGGGTGGATGAGAAGATAAGGATTCATAAGATGGAAGGGATTATATGATTGATGGATAGGAAGATAAGGATTGGGAGACAAAAGTGATTTCTTGGATGGATGGGTGGATGATGTTGCCAAGGACTATGACAAAAAGAAGGAGATGCCCCACTCTAGATATGTCGTGCGTGATGAGGCAAGAGGGATAGCAGATAATGGGATGGGTGGACAATAGGAGATAGACATATGTGGATAGGATGGATGGATAAGGAAGGAGGATGGAGGAGGATAAGGGAATGTATGCCAAGAGATGTCCAAAGCAAGTATATGTGCCCCTGTCTTGATCAAGATCACAAAGGAGATGGAGGGACTAGATACAAATGAGATATGATGGATAGGATGTAGAAGATAGGCAGATGTAAGGGACAGAGGAAAGGGATGCATAGATGGAAGTTGCCCCTAGTTGTGGAAGTAAACTAGATGGGGGATTTACACATGATGCCTGTTTGCCAGGTTTTTGTCATGGTACTTATCCAAGGTGCTTGTTTGCCAAGTTTTCACCATTGGACAAATGATTTCTCTTTACTATTTTTTATTCTATTTTATTTTATTTTTTTACTTTTTTAACTATTTTGGATAGAAATGCGGATGGAGATGGGTGAAGAGAGGGATATGGATAAATGGATTCAAAAGAAATGTGATAATTGATGGACAAAGGAATTAAGCATCAAATTATATATGAGGTACTAAGAGCCCATGTGTAAAGCGACTATTGGGTGTTGGGACAACCTTATTAAAATGGATGGATTATGCAAGAGAATGGACTAAAGGGATTTGATGGGGGAGATATGGGGGATAATGGATAGGATGTTGGAAAGTGTATAGATGGAAGGATGGAGTGGATGTGTGATAGGGGAATTCATTCAGGACCAACATCGACATATGTTGTGGTGGATGTGAAAGGATAGGGGGATGAATGAATGAAGCGTGTGGGGATAATGGAGGAGTTGGAATAGTGAATTTTGGGACATAGGGACCCAAAATAGATTTAGGAGATGGAGGATGTGAATGATTTTTTGGTGGATTAGCAATTTTGGATGTCATTATGGATTTTTCATTTGAAGGCATTGTATCTTTTTTCTTTGGGATCCACATGGTTTTGATTTTTGCTTTAGTGGGCCTTTCTGGCCATTTGGATTGATTTGGATTTTGGATTTGATTTTTCTTTCCATCAGCATGTCTTTTGAAGGGGACATGAGGAGCTTTGGATTCATGTGGATGTTTGGATTTATACATTTTTGCTTTGGAATCCAAAGAGCTTTTAGTAGAAATGAGATGGGTGATGTGGAGGAGATGCAGATGGAGTGATAGAGGTAGGATTTTGATGATGATGTGTAGATGGATGGTGTGAGGTAGCATGTATGGAGGGTTTCCTTTGTTGGTCTTGATTAGGAGTTATGAATTTAAGATTTTATGAGGTGTGCTAGGGATAGGTGATGGATGGATGGAAGGATAAATAGGATGAGATGGAGGAGGTGATTTTGGGATATAAGGGCCCAAAATGGATGGTGTATATGGAGGATGTGTGAGGGTGAATGGAGGGACATAAGGACCCAAAATAGATGCAGTAGATGGAGGATGAGTGATGGTGGATGGAGGGACATAAGGACCCAAGATAGACGTGGAGGAGGAAGGAGGAAGATGGACGGTTTTTTTAAGGTAATATGATGGAGGAGGAGGGATGATGACAAATGGTTTGGTGGAGCGATGGGAAGTGTCTCTTATTCCTTTAGAAGATGATCACTTAGGATGTATGGAGGTTGTACCAACACTTTTGGATTGTAATTCTTGGGAAATATATCCAAGACCTTGTGCATCTGAATGTTCTTTGACTTGGATGGGCTCTAAAATACCTTTCTCATGAAGACCTAAACCTTTTCCTTGATAGTTCATTTTCTTGAGCATGTGATCTATAGTAGGATGTTTATTCTTTTGGAAGCATAATGTGAGTCCATTATTGGGCAAAGGAGGCTAAGTGGTGCATATGCTTTGTTTTTCTTCCACAAGGAGACCACCATGGATGAGTGTAATGTTACCAAGGTGATATAGGAGTGGTGTTGGGATGGTAGGGCTAGGTGGAGATGAAGAATCATGAGATGGAGATGGTGGGATGACAACATCTTGATCTAGAGAAGTGAACAATAGGGGATCAGGAGAGGAATTAGATGGTATGATAGGATCTGAATTGGTGATAGTAGGTGATAAGGGCTCATGGGAGGGAGTGATTGGATTTGGAATGACATGGGGATCATGGGATGGAGTGGATGAGTTAGTGTGATCTTGAGATGGGGTGGTAAGATCATGACTTGACAGAGGATAGGAATCTTGAGATGGAATGGATGGGAGACTATGTTCTTTTGATGGATTAGATGGGATGATAAGATCTAGATGTGGAGGAGGGGGTATGCTTGTATACTTTGGATCAAACTCTTGGCATGACTCATCTTGTGTTGGAGGCAGGATGATGGAGGAGTGTTGGAGGGACTCCTCAAGTGGGGGAGATAGAAGGATGGAGGATTCATGAAGGTCATGGGATTGGACTTCAGCTAGACAAGGGCTAGAGGGAGCGGATTAGATTTGGGTGTCTTCACGTGTTTCAGTGGTTTTTGGAGTAGTAGATGGTGATTCAATGGATTTAGTGGGTTTGATGGGTTCAACGGTTTTGCTGGTGTTAGGAGTGATAATAGGAGTGATAGCTGTAGGATGGGGAAGAGTCTCATTAATAATGACTATACATGATAGAGTGGGAGGGAATTGTTCCACAACATCAAGATGTGGATTTGGGGATGTCTCTTCTGTCATGAGTCCTTGGATGACATTTGGAAGGAGATATTTGGGTATTGTAGGTTCAGGTGGGGTGATGGGAATGGATGGAGGATCAGGGATGACTGGAGGACTAGGATTAGATGAGGGGATGGGAATGGATGGAGGATTAGGGATTGGTGGATTAGGATTATATGAGTGGATGGGATTGGATGGAGGATTAGGGATGGTTGGAGGACTGGGATTAGGGATTGATTGATTAGGATTAGATGAGTGGATGGGATTAGATAGAGGACTAGGAGTAGATGGAGGATTAAAATATAACGCAGTGAAGGGGGGAGCGATGCAAGAGGATGTGGATGATGAATTATGATAGGAGGATGTAGATGCTGGATTAGGTAGGGGGGATTGGGATGGAGGATTATAGTAGGAATATTGGGATGATGGATTAGGATAAGAGGACATGGATGGTGGATTGGCATAGGATGACATGGATGGAGGATTAGGATAGGAAGATTGAGATGTTAGATTAGGAAGAGAGGAATATTGGGATGATGAATTATGATAGGGAGGTGTGGGTGTTGGATTAGGATGGGAAGATTGGGATGTGGGATTAAGATAGAGGTATTGTGATGTTTGATGATGATAAGGATAGGAGTATGGGGATGATGGATTACTATAGGAGGATGCAGATGTGGGAGAGGAGATAGACGTAGCGGGAGGACATGAGGAATATGTGGATGGCGAGGATACAAAATATCCCTTGTCAAGGGTAGCATAAGGAGTGTTATGAGAGGTGGATGAAGGCATGATGGGATAGCTCGTAGGAGTGATTAGATTTTGGGAGGTGGTCAAAAGAATCTTGCTAGCAATGACAACATCAAGGGGATCTATGTTATACTCATCTTGATCAACAAGACTTTCATTATCGTATTCAAAATAGTTGGGATGCCCCTTAACTACTATTTTTGGTTGCACAAGAGGTGGATAAGGATTCACGATGCTAGATGGAACAAATATAGATGGAAAAGGTGGGAATAGATGATTAGAAGGAAAGGATAGATGATGAAAGATAAATAGGATGGATTGGAAGATGGAAGAAGATATAGGTGGACTAAAGCTCAAGTTGGGATTCAAGTTAAGCTCAGATGGGGATTGGATTAAAGCTCAGATTCAGATGATGGGATTAAAGCTCAGATTAGAATTGGATTGGAGCTTAGATTAGGACTATATTGAAGCTTATATTATGATTTGAAAAGGTCCAGGAGTGATAGGATTGAGAAAAACCAAAAATTAAAACTTTTAATTTTTTTCAATTTTTTCTATGTCGTAGTAAATTGCATTTTTAGAGGTCTTCGAGGAAAAATTTGGGGTTGAAACTTGCATTGGAATTTAGTACTCTTGGAGACCTTTTCGACAGTGTAAACGGTTTTGAATTCTGAGCACCGAGTAGAAAGTTATGACCTCAACAAGTTATGAGGCGGATTTGGTTGAAGAAGTAGAATTGGTTGTCCGTAGGAAGCGGATTTGGTCAAAGAAACATAATTGGTCATCCGTAGGAGGCAGATTTGGTCGTTCGTAGGAAGCGGATTTGGTTGAAGAAGCATAATTGGTTGTCCATAAGAGGTGGATTTGGTCATCCGTAGGAGGTGGATTTGGTCATCCATAGGAAGCAAATTTGGTTGTTCGTAGGAAGCGGATTTGGTCGTCTGAAGGAAGCAGATTTGGTCGAAGAAGCGGAATTGGTTGTCTATAGGAGGCGGATTTGGTCATCTGGAGGAAGCGGATTTGGTCATTTGAAGGAAGTAGATTTGGTCATCCGGAGGAAGCGGATTTGGTTGTCTGAAGGAAGCGAATTTGGTCATCCAGAGGAAGCGAAATTGGTTGTCCGGAGGAAGCGGAATTGGTCATCCGGAGGAAGCGGATTTGGTCGTCCGGAGGAAGTAGATTTGGTCATCTGGAGGGAGTAGATTTGGTCAATCGTAAAAGGCATAATTGCCCCTCCAAGCAGAATCACCCCTTTAGGCAGAATTGGTCAACCGTGAAAGGCGAAATCACCCCTTTAGGCAAAATTGGTCAACCGTGAAAGGCAAAATTGCCACTCCAAGCAGAATCGCCCCTTTAGGCAGAATTGATCAAACAAAGGATGCAAAATTGCCCCTCTAAGCAGATTCACCCCTTTAGGCAGAATTGGTCAACCGTGAAAGGAAAAATCGCCACTCCAAGCAGAATCGCCCCTCCAAGTAGATTCACCCCTTTAGACAGAATCGGTCAACCATGAAAGGAAAAATTATCTCTCCAAGCAGAATCACCCCTTTAGGTAGAATTGGTCATCTGTGAAGGGTAGATTCACCCAAACAAGCAAGATTGGTCAACCGTGAACAAATAGGATTGGTCAACCGTGAAGGGTAGATTCATGCAAACAGGCAAGATTGGTCAACCATGAAGGGTAGATTCACCCAAACAGGCAGGATTGGTCAACCGTGAAGGGCAGATTCACCCAAATAGGTAGATTCATCCAAACAGGCAGAATTGGTCAACCATGAAAGGAAGATTCACCCAAATAGGCAAGATTGGTCAACCGTGAAGGGCAGATTTGCCCAAATAGGTAGGATTGGTCAATTGTGAAGGGCAAATTCACCCAAACAAGTAGGATTGGTCAACTATGAAGGGAAAATTTGCCCAAACAGGTAGGATTGGTCAATCAGAGGCTGCAAATTCATCCCCATAGAAGGCCAACTATGATAAAGGACCAAAATAAAGGACACCAATAGCCAACAGGTGGCAAAACTAACTCAAACACAAGCACTGGTATATCACAGAAAAGACAGTCGAAGCAACATAATCCCTAAATTAGTAAAATGGGTTTACAAACTCAATGTAGGCCCACCACCTCAAGCAGACAACCCAAGGTTAATTCTCCATGATATTAGGGTGGTTCTCTAGATCACCCTTTCTCGCGAAGGTAGATAACTAGTGTTCCAATGGTACAGGGTCGTCAACAGACACCACGAGCTCACCTTCACGCTCTCACTCGAGGACTCTTAGAATCCACCACGAGGATTTCTATCTCAACCCAAGGGAGTATGTAGTGAGTAACTTTAGGGTATGATCTGTATCCCTTGTACTACACCAAGCTGTGATCAAAACACAGGTCTCTATCTAGGCTAAACAAGGCTATCTAGTGAGTCCCCGATATACACACGGTACGTGGGGCCCAAACCATGAACACCAACCCGTCACAAGCATGAGTCAGGAGCCCCAACGAGGTATTGGAGACTCGGACCAACTCTTCACATCTTATCTAGGTATCACCCTAGCTTCGATGCTCCGCCAGACATGATGTGACTGGATTGAGGTACAACTTTCACTCTCCCCCCTTTGTATACCCCGTCGATAACACATGGTTGGGATCGTCCCCTAGGTGATGAAATCCCAAGTAGGTCCTGCTAAGGGAAGAAGATACTAGACATCTCAACTGGTCCCCAGACTCACACAAAGCACAAGGGGAGAGCTTTGACACACTAGCACCTTTTGGGTGGAATCGACTAGATAAGAGTGAGCTACGATTTCTCATCACCTAGGATCATCGGAAGGCGCAAGGGGAGAGGATATGTCAACAACTCCCTCACAATCACAACAAATAGTTATGTATTGACCCTCCTAATTAAGCTATGTGTGCCTAAATAGTATGAAAAACAACAAGCAACTACCTATCATTCTCTGACCGCTCGTCCTGCAGAAAAGCGTTAGTAGTCACATATCATCGGTCTTGGCCAAATGAAGGACAACTGCACCAAATATTAGTAAAACCAAACACACTCATTGACAACACGAGTCAACAGATTAGTACCCAAAACTAAAAGCAAGAATTTCAAAAATGGTAACAAACGGGTCTTTGGCTTTACCTCGGATTCGCCTCTGTGTTAAGTAGATTCGCCTAAGATTGAGGTGCCAATTCACCTTTTTACACATTCATCTCTGTGTAGGGGGGAAATTTTCCCTTTTGGAAATTCACCCTTTTGTAAATTCGCCCCTATATGGGGGGTAGATTCACTCGTTTGCAGGTTCACCCCCATACAAGGGGTAGGTTCACCATTCCACATAGGTTCATCCCTATTCAAGGGGCAAGTTCACCCTTTTGTCAGATTCACCCCTATGAGGCAAGTAGATTTGTCCCTGTGTGAAGTTTCGCCTTTGTAACTGAAATCTAAACCTGCAAAAAGGCAAACAACAAAGGACATGAAAGAAGCAACCTATGATGTGGGTCCTACCGGGAGTGCCAAAAATGTGTGCTGCAAGATCTACTTAATTTGAAGTGCAAAATACAAAGAAAATGTAAAGAAAGAGAAACCACAACACCACCTTAGATAAGGCCTCTGTTAAACTTGAACAAACGTAAGAAAAGAAGGATATCACCTTGCTCAATTTGATCCTTTGGTTGGCCCCATTGATTGTTCGATGTGTGTGCTCCTAGGATGATTTCGACAACATAACCACTTGTAAATGCTTGATTTGGATGTGATAAGATGGCTGGGGATTGAAGATTGAGATGGGTTGTGATATATTGGCTTGAATGTGCTAGATTGTGAATGAGAGTGATTGTGAGAATGAGTGATTAGGGTTACAAAATGGCTAATTGTTAGCCATTTAGCAAAGGGAGATGGAATGAATGGCCAAGATTCATTCTTGGCCAAGGGAAAGAGATCAAGGGTGGAGATCCAAGGTTGACCAAAAGGAATTAAAAATTACTTTTTAATATGCATGGGGAAGACAAAAGGAATAAAATATTCCTTGGAAAGCATTGGGTGAATAAATGGAATTTAAAATTCCATTGGAAAGTACATGGGGATGAGTGAGGAATTAAAAATTCCTCAAAAGGTACCTTGGGAAGACAAAAAGGAATTAAAAATTCCTTGGGGGATGGGGAGAGTTGACTAAGGGGTTGATTATGGCAGCTAATCAATGATTAGGCTATGTAAGTACTTGTTTAGAGGAAGGTTAGGTGGGTAAAAGAAATTAGGGGCCAACTTGCAAAAGTTGGAGGATGTGACACATTCCTAATGATGGGATTAGGGAAGGGGATTAGGATTAAGGATGGATTAGGATGGATGTGACATTTGAGGGAATAAATTAAATAAATAGAAATTATTTATTTAATTTATGGGATAGAAAGGATAGATGATAAAGTATTTAATTAAATTAAATACCTTAGGGATTTAGAGGACTTTAGGGGTATTAATTAAATAATAATGATATTATTTAATTAATGTGGGTAGGAAGATATTTAGATGAAAAGGGATAAAATTGACCAAATATGAGTGGTCAAATTTAGGTGTCTACAACACTTCTACAAAAAATACAAAGGAGTGGTGGCTCTGTCTTACGATGACCTTAGGGGATACGGTCCCCACGTCGTCCAACATACTATTGAACTAATGAAAGGTGCTTAGCCTATCCGACAAAAGCAGAGGCTTGTCAATCTGAAGATTGAAGCCTTAATGACACAAGAGCTAGAAAAGCTGATCCAGTCCAAAATTATCTTCCTAATCAAGCACAATACGTGGGTATCTAATCTCGTTCCGGTACGAAAGAAAAATGGAGACATTTGCCTCTATGTTGACTTCTACGACCTAAATCGAGCATCACTAAAGGATCATTACCCGTTGCATTCCATGGAATCAATCTTATTGACTGTAGCAGGTTCAAAGATGTTTTCTCTGTTGGATGGTTTCTCGGGCTACAACCAGGTTCGGGTTAAAGAAGAAGATCAACACAAGACCACGTTCACCACCAAATGGGGAACATTTGCATATGCCAAAATGCCTTTCAGCCTATCAAACACGGGGGCTACCTTCCAACGAGTAATGGATATCGCTTTCAACGAATTGATCAACAAAATCATCCTCATCTACTTAGATGATATGACCATATTTTCAAAATCTAAAGATGACCATTTTGATCATCTAGAAAAGGTTTTCATAAAATGCCAAGAGTTCGGGGTGTCCCTAAACCCGAAAATTTTTGTTTTCGGAGTACCACAAGGCAAATTTTTGGGGCATGTACTATCTCAAGATGGAATCGCTATTGATTCTGAAAGAGTAAAAGCAATCAGAGAACTTCCTCTTCTAGTAAACAACAAAGGTGTACAATCCTTTTTGGGGAAGGTTAACTTTGTAAGTAACTTTATCCCTAATTTTGTAGGAACAATTAGACTGATCACCCTGATGCTAAAAAAGGACCAATTATTCAAATGGACAAAAGAAGTGAGGGAAGCCTTCAAGAAAGTGAAAGATGCTATTTCTTTGACTCCTATGTTGGCAAATCCCAACTTTTCAAAGGATTTCATAATGTATTTTTTTAGCAGTAAGACAAGCATCACCACTGTTCTGATTCAAAAAGATGATGAAGGAAAGGGAGAACACCCTATAGCATTCCATTCTTAAACTTTGAAGGAATATGAGACGAACTATAACTTTGTTGAAAGACGAGCTTTTGCAATTGTAAGGGGACTCAAGAAGTTTTGACACCTTATAGCTTGCATTAAAGTAATTGTTTATGTCGCACATTCCAGTGTATGAGAGTAAATCATGGACGGAGAAATCATCGACAAAAGGGCCAATTGGATCACTAAGATCCTAGAATATGACATTGAATTCAGACCTACGAAGACTATCGAAGGAAGAGGGTTGTGCGAATACTTGGCACACAACAAAGAAATGGAAATGGAGGAAGAGCAAGCAGAAATAGTCCTAACCAATGAGTCTGAACTAGAAGGCTGCTGGCTATCAGATAGGGTAAGATATATGCATACCGGAAAGTATCCATTAGGACTTCTGTCTCAAAGAAGGAGATTCTACTGGCTAGAAAATAGTGGATACTCACTTATTGAAGGAATCCTTTTTAAAATAAATTTCAATGGTGTCCTGTTGTGGTGTGTCACCATGGAGCAAGCAAAGAAAATTCTACAATCGCTCCATAGTACCTCGGAAGGTAGGCACTTCTCTACAAAGACCACCACTATCAAAATTCTACGCGCTGGATACTTCTGGCCTACATTGTTCAATGACTCCTATGAAATGGTGAAAACCTGCAAAGAGTGCCAACTCTACGTAGGGAAAAGAAAGAATTTCGCCATGCCTCTCAATCCGATAGTAGCAAACAAGTCATTCATGGAATGGGGACTATATTTCATTGGGATGATCAACCTTGCCTCCAGCGCCAACCACAAGGGGATCCTAATAGGCACTGACTACTTTACAAGATGGACCAAAGCCCTACCCTTGAAGAATGTGACAAAAGTAGAAATTGTAGATTTTCTCGAAGGGTTGGTAACAAGATTCGACGCACCAAAGACTATCATCTCAAATAACACCAAAGCTTTCATAGGCTCCAAGGTAAGTCAGATTGCATTAGAACATGGCATATATTTGAAAACATCCTCAAACTACTACTCGCAGGGAAATGGCCTGGCTACGTCAACTAACAAAAATCTGGTTCGACTCATCAAAAGGATCGGTTCAGATCATGAGAGAGAATCTCATAAAAATCTCCAAATGGTATTGTGGGTAGACCACATAACTCCCAAGCAAGCCTTAAAGACTTCGCCCTATGAGCTAGTATATGGGAAGAAGGCGTTGTTACCAATATCTATAGAGATACCTACACTACAGCTACTAAAGTCTCTAGAGATCGAAGAAAATGGAGCTATGGAAGTTCGGTTGGCCGAATTGTTGGAAGTATAAGAAAAAAGGGGAAAATCCCTAATAGCCATGACTAACCGCCAGCAAGTGGTTAAGAGATGGTTTGACAAGAAAGCTTCAGACCAAGGTCTAAAATATAGAGATCTGGTACTAAAATTCAATGAAAGAGCTGCAAAACCCGGCCAACATGGGAAATTCAACAGACTATGGGAAGGCCCTTTCAAAATAATTCAATGCAAATAGAATAATGCATTTGAGTTGGAAAACATGGAACAAGAAGCATTATGAATTTCGGTTAATGTCCAATTCACTTAAAATTATTCAATTAAGCTTCAAATACTTCATATAGGTGTAAATATATGATTAATATAATTATTTTTCCTTTCTTGTTTGTCAGCCGATTCATTTTTCAACATTTTCATAGTGACAGAAGCATGAAGATTCTTGAGACCCATTTTTACAGAAACCAGAAGGACATTATCATTCATATTGCAGAAATCAAGGCTCAGATGCAGAGAATTCCATAGGAGTTGTAGAGACCATAAGAATATAGACAATGGTTTGAAGATAGCGAGTATATTCGTTATATATATATTGATAAAAAACATTGAAAAAATGGCTCTAGGGCCATGCACTCCAAATATGACATTATATGAGGCTTCCTTATATATATGTGTATATGCAAGCCCTCTTTCAGGTATATATATACAAAAGAGAAAAGGATATTTTAATATTCAAGAGGCTAAAGTATGGACATTATCACCATCCATGTGGGCATTGCCTTCATCAATTGGAGCATTGTCAGGGGTAGTGGGAAGGTTATCACCAGTAGTAGTAGGATCCAGAATAGCAACACCAACACACAAAACAAGCGATGGAGGGAACACAATGTTCCCGAAGTCGGTGTACCAGTCCACATCATAAAATAGCACCATATTGTAGCAGCACAGTAGGAAGTGGCATGCATGGGTGACTCTCTCACAGTGCTCAATTAGTGAATGTAGCTAGAACCCACTCAGAAATGGTACCCATGGTACCATTGCATCCTCTTCAATATGCCTTCATAGGTCGCTCGCTACCGAAAGGCCCAAACCATACACTACATTGGTTACTGCTTCACCAAGGCCTTCGAGGTATCACTTTGGGAAAATCTGAAGCGTCAGGCAAAGTATCATGGCTTTCAGAGCCTGAATTTCAAGCAGTGAAGCAACAAAGTGGGAGCATATATCAACGTTCACCCGATATTTATCTTCATACTCAATATAACCTCTGCCCAAAACCCATTTCATGGCTATGATGGCCAGTGAGTGTTTGTTTTTGGTTGTACATTTCAGACGCCTATTGGAGATCTCCCCCAGAAAAGTCATTCGAGACTTGTTGCACACTATCCTAATCAGAGTGTTCATTGTGTCAGCCTTTGCTCAAAACACTCAAGTCTAGCGCTATGGAAATTTAAAACCTACTCAACCGCCTAAGCAATTATGCTATCTAAATTGCCTAATATTTTAGCATTTAATTTTAGTTATTTTGTGTGGATATTGTAAATGGGTAGCCTTACAATTTAGTTTAATTTATTTGGCACATAAAGTAATTTTAATTCTGAATTTTTTGTCAAATTTTTCAGATTTTATCATACTATAATTTAGTTTTTCCATTTGAATTTGAATTTTTTTATTTTATATGTTAACAATTTTTTAAAGTGATTATTATTATATCAAATTTGTGTATCGAAATTTTTAAGGTGTATTTAAGACTTTTATTGAAATATATTATCATAGGTCTTTAGATTTATTGATTTTTAAACAAAGTATTTACAGGAGCACTTAGTCACAAATGCATTAATATTTGTCTAGGTTTCAAATCAATTGCAGTTACATTAGTTGTGTTGGCATTTATATTTTTGTTCAATATTTTTTTAATCTTTGTACATTATCATATGACTTGATTGATATCAAGGAAGTCAATGATTTTCTTTCTTTTTGTACTAGACTCCTGAAAGTTATTTTCAACATCACTAGGCGCAACTGAATGAATCCCACAAATCAATAGCAATAGAGGACAAAACCACACCATTGAGACTAGACCACATGAGTGACTTGTCCCAGTACAAAGTCAAGGGAATAGTTTTCTCCTAGGTGATACAAATTTCAAAACATCTCTATCACAAATTCCTAATCTTTGTTCTAGTATCAAATCTCAAATTCTAGTCTTTTGTCAGAATACATCAAACCATCAAACAAATCAAAGTTGAAATCTCACTAGAAACTAAATAAACCTCTTATCCTTCTTAATTGTTTTATATTTTTGTCTCAACTTCTTTTGTTCTAAGTTAAGTTTTATTTAGATCAAACCTAAATCTTTAATGTGGGGTACAATTTTGTAAAGAAATAATACATGCCCTACATGAAATATCTAGGTTAATTAAATACAGGTGGACAATAATAAATAAATTAATCGAGATAAATGTGTACTCGATCAAACATAAAACAAAAATAAAACAATTAAAAGTAAAAGTATACCTTGAAGCTAGAGAAGAGGAAATTGAAAAGGTTGTTATAGATGACTATTACCTAATATATGAAATTAAATTTAAGACCAATAGACTTAAGATATTAGTATTTTGTAAAATTTATAACTATATGCAAACCTAGGTAAAATTAGCACATGCAGCCCTTGTTTTCCTTATATTGTATTAACAATAATACTATGAGGTTCAATTTTGTATTAAAATTGTTTGATAAAAGAGTTTGCTAAATCCAACAAAAAAAAGTGATAGAAACATGAGGTAAAGAAGAAAACTATGTGAGTGTCACTTAAAGTTTCTTGGTGTAAAATAAATTTTAAACTATCTTAAGTATAGTATTTAGTTTATTAACCTCAATCAATTGCTCAACTAATGATTTTATTTATTCTCTTAGGAAAAACATGAAAAATAAGCATAAAGTAAACAAAAAATTGATTGTTGATCTAATAGTACTAGATTTTAAAATTGAAATGCTATGTTATATAAATAAAGGAGGAAAGAGAAAGTGAATTCATGATTTAATAGTTGGAGTTGAAGAAGGCTAGTAGAAATGGTTAAAGACTAAAAAAGTGGTGAGTAGACATTTTAGAATAAGTTATGGACTATACATTAGCACTAAATGATTGGGACCTAGAAATCTTGTTAGCATCTAGTAAAGTGTTAGAATGCAAATAAAGAGGTCTTGGGAATTATAAAGAAAATTATGGTCCTTACAAATTTTTCCAATAGAAACCTAAAATAAGCAATAGTATATTTTGATTTTTGAGGCTTCAAACCTTCACACCTTGGTTGTTTAAGGTTGTTGGTCAATCTGATACTTATAAACTTTAGGTTTGTTGCTCTTGTAAAAGTACATAAGGATCAAAATATGTGTGGGGACAAGAAAAATGGTTATGGTTGCATGGTAGCTTCATTCATTCATTCCCTTAAATATTATATTTCAACTTCCACATAGCAATAAAAATAAGTTTAGGGTTTGTGCTAGCTTGGGTGAAATAGTGCAAAATAATAATTAATGCTTTAAGGTTCAAAAATCTTACAAAAGCTTCTATAGGTTTGTTTTGGTGATTTTGTATAAGATAAATTCATGGAAATGGATTGCTAAGAATGTGAATATGAAGCAAATAGCAGGAGTTTACAAGTACAATATATGAAGAAATAGTTTTATAGTGTTGACTATGGGGAAGAAGTAATATGGTTATAGTAAAAGGTTTGCAAGAAATTATGGAAGAAAGAAATTGTAAGTTGACAACCAAAAATCAATCAAAGAAGCTCTTAAATTCATTCTCCTGAATAATAGAATAAAATCCTGAGAGTAAATATTCATTATTTAGATGAATTTGAAATGTATTTTTATAAATTGCATCAATTTAGTCATATAAAAATTCATAAAAGTCATGAGAGATGAAATTTGAATGTTTGAAGATTCATTTGCACACATAGATACTACCATGATCACATTAGTGTTAGGATGGACAAAAGCTACAAATAAAGTTAGGGATGGATATATATCAAGTAGAGGATTCAAATTGACATCTTGATGAGGATTAAAAGGCTAAGAAATAGGTTGAATTATACCTAAAACATATTATAAGAATGAACACTAAAATGAGTGTGCAGTATAGAGTGAGGATTACAAATTAAACAATTTTCAACTCTAAACATGTAACTTTGAATGACCATATATGAAGTAATAAGTACTCTACCATCATAACTTATAAAATAAGGTGTCATAAATCATACTAATGGAATATTGTTGGAAATCTACTAGAACTGAGGCACATTGTTGAAGACATATTTTAGCACATACTAAATTCTCTTTGAATTCTAAACATTTTAATATTGATAACATAATGAGTGGTGTTGTGATTTTTCTATATTTTCTTGAAAGATTTTACTAGGGAATATATGGTGTTATGCATTTGTATGTGTTCTTATATAGTTTATTTATTTCTAATTTATTATTAATTAAAGACTATACTACATTGCTCCTCCATTAAGGTTATCAGTAATTTCCTAACATTCATTATTAGAGTTTACTTGAATTGTACTATCTAGGAGGGAAGGAACCCTTGTCCTATCATAATACATAGTTTGAGTGGATTTTTATTTAGTTTTATAAAAGTTGAAATATAATAAGCACATCTAGAATCGAAATCGATAATTTTACTAGTCAAAATTTTAGGTTGTGGAAGCTCAAGATAGATTATGCCTTGGTTGAGAGAGATCATTAGGTAGTTGTGTTAGGACTTATTCCTTTTAGTATAGATCAAGATAATTGGTTAAAATTGACATAAATACAATAAGCACGTCATCAAGCTTTGTATTTGTAGTTATGTGTTGTTAAATATTTTTAGTGAAATTAGTAGTTAAAAATTCTAAAAGTTGTATAAAATAAAAACCCTAAGGAATAAACTTTTTCTTGATAAAGAAGTTATATTTCCTAAGAATGAATGACATATATTTCTAATAACTTAACATTTGAATGCTTTTAATGTCATTGTTAGCCAATTAGCATGTGTGTATATGTCAATGAATTAGGAAGACCAATGTATCATATTGTCATGTTCTTTGCTTGATTTGCAAGAAAAGTTTGTGATAGAAATAAATATTAATTCTATAAAATTTTAGATTTAAGTAGTAGTTATAGTTATCTTATTGTCAAAATAAATGAGGATTAATTCTATGGATGATACTAGAATGTATGGTCTCTTTGTAGAAGGGAAATCTAAAGAAAAGGGAAAGGACAAAATTGGAGATAAAAAGATCTATCCTAAGACAAGTCTAAATATACTAAAAAATCTAAGTTTAAAATATTGGAAATTTGAAAAACTAGGACATTTCAAGAAGCAATGTAGATTTAAGTAGAATGATAAAAGTTTGATGTTTCTTCTTCAAATAAAAAATCCTCCAAGCTCAATATTTTTCATGGTATCCTCTAATGTTTGTGTATGTGATGATATATATTTGATAGATTTAGGAGATTTGTTTTACATTACTCCTCTTAAAGAGTGGTTTTCCACATATGATAAATATAATATGTAAGAAATTTATGAGTAGTAATGCTTCTCATACAATAACTGGTCATAGTAAAGTCAAATTGTTATGGAGAAATGGGAGTATTAATATTATTTAAAGAGTTTTGCATCTTCCAAAATTAGATTAATTTTTGTTACCAAGATGAATGATGTAGGTATGCACAAGTTTTCTTTAAATAAAGATAATTATAAGATGGTGAAAATAAATTTGTTGATGGCAAAGGGAGTCCATGTCAATGGAGCTCTATTTAAATTGGAATCTAATATTATAAGTGGTGGATGCATTTCTTTTATGGTTCTTGAAATAGAAAATCATAAGTTACCAACAAAAAGTACCATGTTGTGGCATGAAAGAATGGATCACATGGGTGAACCCACAAAAGTGGTTTACAATTGGAGTGAGGAAGGAAAACTTCCAAAAAATGACCCCATTAAAAAAAAAATTGTTTTGGGGGGTTCGCTCGAACCAGGGTTTGAGTGAACCCCTTAATGTGGGAACCCACATTTTCCCATTGTGGAAAGGAGGTTCGCTTGAACCCCCCTTTTCCCACCTTCCCACCCTTTGAGACAAAAAAACTCTAGATTTTTGCCCTTTGAAGCTCGGGTTGAGGATGAAAATGGCACAAATTTCACATACCCAACTGGAATCAGGTAGTCCTCGAAACAAGCTATCCAACGAATATAATTTTAATATGTTTTGGTTTTATTATGTATGTGTTTTTTTAGTTCTATTAAACATAGGTTTTTCACCGAAAATCAAGCTCTTTGTTCTGCACATGTGGAAAAATAGTAGATTATCAAAATAAAATTTTGAAAAATATGTTCAGGCTGGTTATTGATGTCTTTGATCCATTAATTTTTTTTTGAATTTTGATACATACAGAAAAAGTTATGTTGTATACAGTCTGCCTATGTCTGAATTGTAATTGGTTTGACTTCGAAACTCGATTAAGGAAAAAATATTTAATAAAACAATATGAAACCAAATGAACTAGTTAGATATCATAGTTACAAATCTAAATTCGAAAAAAATAGAATTTAATCCTTCATACAAAAAAAGTTATGTTGTATACGGTGAGCATCACTCCTTAAAAATGTTTCTAAAAAAAAAAATAGTTTTTGAAGGAGATGGAAAAAGAAGTGGAATTTGATTCCAATTTTATTGAAAAATATATATTTAGAATCTATAGACAAAACATCACCAATCACTAGTTTGCATCATCTTCAAATTCCTCACAGTTTAGCCACTATAGGAGCCCGAAAGTGAAGATTTAGTTAAAAAAAATCAGTTTAGTGTCCAATGTGCCCAAAAATTGTAAACCAATATTGTGGGATCACCCACATTAGTGAGAAGGGTATTCAAGATTTCAAATAAAAGATGTGGTTGAATGTATTTTTCATTGTAAGATTGCTTAAATCTAAAATAAATTTGGCATAGATTTTCCCTAATACAATGTAAGATTTGCTAAAGTAATCTAGACAAGACTAAAATACAAATAACTAATCAATTTAAACAACTACTTAAGATAACTCAAAGATTGAACGAGAAAATTGATGGTTATTCCATTCTACAAGAGGATGCAATATGTAATTATATAAGTGATCTACAATTGAATGTGAGTTATCACATCAAGTATGAGATATGATCCTCTAATGCATAGATGTTATTTCCTACCAATGTCACATGGATGTTTATGTATAAGTAAATGATTAGATTTATAGGATATAAAACTAAGTATGGAGGAGGATGCAAAAAATTGCTTTCCACATAAGGAAGTGTATCACTAACCAACAATAGTAAATAATGCAAAGTTGTATGTATTAAATAACGTAAAAAATCAATAAATTCAATTCAATTGAAGTATCACTCTACCTAAGTAAGCTTAACTTGTGGTATAGGAGATGCATTAAAAATACATATTGTGTAAATATGTACGCATATGCCAACACCCTCTTAAGTGTACCTTATGTGGATGAATATGAGTCCCAAAAATATATGGACACGTTAAGTAACCATTTACAAAATAATCCCTCAAATGAAATAAATAGAAAGGCCCCCCAAATAGAGAGAGAAAAGAGAGAGGGACTATGCAACCTCCCTAGACAAAAAGCCTCTTGAAACTCCAAGTAAGATCTACAAATGAAATCCCCTCCAAAATAAGAGAGAATTTTAAAGAAGATAGTCATGTAATGAGTGTTGAAGTAGGTTATTTTTCATCAACCAATGCATTTATCTTTAATAAGAGTGAATTGTCATGTTGTACACCTATCAAATTCCCACTCAAAAGATGGAATAAAGAGAAGAAACAAGATGATCTCTAGAAAATGATTAAATTATTCATGTCAATCCTAAACTATGATTGGATCTAATTAGTAGACTTATGTACAACTATAGGATACATCATCATGAATGCATGTAGAGGTGGAGAGAGAGAACATGAGGGTTTATATGTACCTTAGCAACATCTATACAAGGTGATGAGACTTTATGAGGGATATTGTTAAAGGAGAACTCAATGTCCTTAATAGGTCATCAAGATCCCAAGTGTGAGATTCTACAATAGATGTGAGATATCTGATAAGTATGTATCCCAATGTGGTGGGTCCCATAGACATATATGAACTTGTTGAAGAGAGATGTAGAATCCTTTTGAGAAGCTATGATCATTGTAAGATCAATAGTAGAAATCTTAGTAACGCCCACATGTGCAATTCTATCCTAAAAACATCATAATCAATTAGAGTATGAAGTGGATCTTCAAATACTACAAGATTATGGTCCAAGTGGTATAAGGGCATTCAATGTGCTTTTGATGATGTCATAAATCCTCATTAATAGTAAGAAAAATTAGTTTATAAAAAATTTCATTCTTGCAATATCGTTCAAACTTCTATCAATAATTCCTCATCTCAAGAATGAGTCCAAAGAGAGTGGGTAAGAGATTTTCTACATGCAATGATTATTGATCCTTTCCAACTAAGATTTGATAAATTGGCAATATTGGTGGATTATTTAGACAAAATCATAATATTTTTTTCACACTTTGCCTAAATAAAAAATTGGCCTCTTTAAAGTTTCCAAATAAAATGAAATACGTAGTAATTTATCAAGCTTCTTTAATCTTTTAGTTGTAATATTTAGCTCAAATATGCTCTCTCATTCACCCAAAATTCCTTATTTAATATAATACCCCTCTCAAACCTTCAAAAATATATATGAAATATCCTTTCAACATCAAGGCTCTAATACCATGTAAGATTACTTAGATTTGGCATAAATATGACAATAATTTACTTTGATAATATTGGTGATCAGAAGTGTTAGTCCAAATCCCTAAAGGTAAGTCTCTTACTATGTATCAAGGGTGTTAAACTCAAGGAAAAATCTTCAATCTTATGATCAGGCAAGGAGAATTTGGACCAATTATTGAGGTGGACAAAACCTCATTCAATTTTGGATTTTCTAAACCAAGGGGGGATTCCATCTTGGTGTTGCAATAAATATCAAGTTATAATGACTAAATACCCACCTTGACATAAACCATACACATTCATATTGTACCCTTTTTTAGTTGTCACTTTGCACTTGTATGGTAGTTTGAGGGTGTTGGTATTGATCTTGATTATCTTCCTAGTTTAGTGACAATGGATTTGTTATCAGCCTCCAAGTGGGAGATTATTATTAATGAAGCCTGATCTATTGCAAGTATGAAGGTGTTGTCATTGATGTCAACAAGCTTGTGTTATCATTAGTGACAGTTGTGAAGTGGTTGAGAGAGATTGTTCCTTTGATTATTTGCATTATGTTATTGTTAATTAATTTTTTGGTGTTAATCTTTGGTGTTGCTTTGATAAGATTTTGTTTATGGTTTAGATATCAAGGATATTGAGAAAATTGATAAAATAAGGAAATAGAGTGTTGCAGAGGTGTTCTAGTTTTGCTTCGCATTTCTTTTGGGTTGAAGATTTGTTTGTGTGGTTTGGATATGTTGGTTAGAGGTGTTCAAAGTTTATATATCCAAAATTTGGGTTTTTTGATTGTTGTGCAAAGAAAGATATATTCACCAGTGTGTGAACTAGTTTTACAGTGTTGGTTACAAAGGTATTTGGGAGAAATGTCCTTGCTCCACATTTCTCCATAGTTGTTCTTCAAGTTTTGCAATTCTGAAGGTATGTTGATAGTGTTGATCTCTTACCTATGTCATGAGGATTCATGGTTTGGTGCTTTGGAAATTAGATTCTAGTATTGCAGTGTTTGGCAGTATAGTTTGAGTGTACAAATTTGTGTACATTATGAAGGTGCAAATCGTTGTGAAGGATTTTGATGGATTTCAGGGTGATAGAGGAATGCTCTAGATCATAATTAATCATGGTGAGTGGTTTGCAAGTCATCTTTGGGCTTGAGGAAGTATGTAATTTAAAGTTTAATGGTGTTTGCATGGGTAACGATCGACTTGACCTATTTACACTACATGTGAAGGATAAATATTGTTTGTAGTAGCATGTGGTTGAGTGGAATTGTTGATTTGGGTCCCAATTAAGTTTTGTTTTGGTTTGATTTTTGTTCTTATCCACCATAGGAATGTTCAGTGCCGACCTATTTTAAATTTGTAAAGTGTAGGGTGAGTGTAGCCAACTTGAAGATGTTTTTCAAATTGAGGATGGTATAAATGCAAGGCGAATTGATGTGAGATAAGTTGGTGAATGGAATTGAGTGTTGAGATGTGAACTGTAGTGTGAGCTATAACACAAGATTGCTAAATGCAGTGAGTTGAAGTATCTTGATCTTCTGAAGACTGTGAGTGTTGTTAGAATTATTTGGGTTGAATCTTTGTTGCATTGAGATCATGTTCTTTGTGTGACAATCTGTCTTCTTTTCTTCTTTCTATTCCGATAGTGAGTCTGGGATGTGAGCCTTTTTGGACAGTGCATTCTATTTTGGAATGAGCCTCTTTATACCCATTTTTTCAATTACTTATATTGTGAGCTAATCCTCATCGTGTTTTTTTTCCTTTTAGGGTTGTCCACATAAATCAGGTGTTCTCTTGTGTATGGTGTTGGTTGTTTCAGTTTCAGTTATCTACTTTTCATGTTCAAACATTATAATAGATTAAGGGTTTAATGAATGCATGTGGATTTGATTACTATTGAGGGTTTTACTGGTTTAATTTGATACAACTTATTCACCCCCCCTCTCAGTTGTCTTGTTCATTTTAGCATGATCTTGTTCATGTTTTGCAACTGCATTTAGAGCCCATTTCATGTTGGTTGGTGGGAGGGAGGGGAGGGAGTTGAGGGGGCATGAAGGGGAGCTTACCCCCAAACTCCCAAAGCCAAAATTCAAATTCATTTTTAAATCATAAAATATTAGTTTTCATAATAAATTTGGACTATTCATCATTAGGTCACAAATCTAATGATATAGGTTATGTTGGAGCTTTTTCCCTAGAAGGAAACCCTCTTTATGAGCCCCATTGTATTAAGATTGTGTATTGTGTGTGGATATTGTGATAGAGAGAAAAGGAAGTTTTAATAGATGTATTATAGGTTGTATCCCTTCATTTTGTTAGACAAATAAAAAGGAAGGATTGGTTATTTCTTTGTGGTTGTAGCCCATATTGGGTGAACCACGTATATCTATTTTGTATTTTGTGTTATTTTAATGTTTTAATTTTGCATTCATATTATTGTATATTTCTCTATAATCTTATTCCTAATAGAGGGATTTTGGGTTTAACACCTAATTAAGTAAATGGACTACCACACTAGATGTTTGAAATGACATTAAGATATCCCCCAATATTGTCTGATGTATTTAAACATGACAATGATTAAAACTACTTACAACAAAAATATATGATGTTTATGATTAATTTTTTTGTTGTGTTGTGAGGTGATGGGGAGATGAAGCTAGTGAAGACCAATTCTTATATCTAGTTGGGAAATAAAGTCATTGAGCTCATACAAAAGATGTAATTATGTCATTAATCCATCGTGAAACCTTAATGAATATGCATAAGCTATATAATCCAATTCTCGCATCACATGACAAAATTATGCCACCATCGTTTAGTTACAAATACATGGTTACTTATAATACTTATATCACACTTCTTACTTCATACTAATACTAGAAGTTGGAGGTATTCATGTTACATATATAATCTTTGTCTATCTTGAAATCACTCACCCACCCCAACTATATATATATCATCTCACTCTAGGCTGGATGGGAAGATATAGTTAGGGGGATATGGTTGAATTTCCCACCTAACCCCACAACACAAAAGTCTATATTTTCCAAAATGCAAATGTAAACTAGGTTCTACACATATATTAAGGGAAAAATAAGATAGTTTTCAAATATTAGATAAGTCTACTTAGTAATCCTTGAACATAACCATACATATATTTTATACTTCTTTGAAAAGATACTCTACAAAAAATTTATGAAGATTTTATAGTCTTCCAACCAGCCAACTAATGAACAACACACCAAAAAATACATATTTTACACAAGGAGACATTTATTAAAGGTTGGTTCTATCTTTAATCATTCACTCTTCAAAGATTACAAATTACTATGTAAAGTTTGGGATAAACCAAGATCATTATAATATAAAAAATGCTACACACAAAGCTATAAAAGTGAAACCATAGGTCTCCCTACAAGTTTTCATCCTCCTCTCACTTTGAAATTTCTCCCCTTTTCTATTTTTCATCCCTTTCAAAAATGAAGTCCCATTTTCATTAATACCCCAAGAGGGGGCATGAAGAAATGTGAAAGTCCTTTTATTGGTACAAGAGTAGAGGGCACCCATATCCCTTGGGGGTCATTTTCATTCAGTCATTCCTTAATTCATGTCCAAACATGACTAAATATGCGCTAAAGGCATGAAATAATATTTTTTTGGATCACCTCATGTCCTTTACCATAATGGTGATTAGAGTATGTTTACTCACTTATTCTACTTTGATAGATATACAGAGTAAACATAAATAATAGAAATATAAATCATGATATAAATTACTTGCAACAATTCATGGAAGATATAACTTTATTACCAATTCTTGAATATGAAATAAATAAATAAATATCATAACATGTGCTCGCCACTATAAAAAAGTACATATATAGTAGACTATTGTTGGTTAAGGCTACCAACCCTCGATAACTACTAATCAACAACTAACAATCGATCGAGGACTAACACACCAATAAAAAACATAATTATTTATTATGTAGTCAACTAATAGATTCACTTAATTCTAGGTTGACTACATCAACCCCCCAAAAACTAAATTCATCTTCTAGATGACATAACGAAATTGGGGTTATATACAACAAAAAAATGATTATTGAGAAGAGGGAGGATGAGAAGAAATCCTTGGATGTCGTCAAGTGTTGTTGGTGAAGTCACTGCAGAGGTTGGTTGGTCACCAATTCCTACTCTTGGGTTGTCTTAACCATGTGAGTAGCCTTTATCAATAATTTCTTTGTTTTCTCCAGCTCGAGTTCTCTCTCCAACAACTTAGTCATCGTCTTCTCTAGCTCCTATATCCTCTCCTATAGCACTCCATCCCTCTTAGCTATCTATATATATTTCTCAAACAACTAACTATCTCTCTCTAATATAGTCTTCTCTAGGACTATGACCCGTTCATGATCTACCATTGTATCTTGAGCCAACTACTCCTAAGACTTCTAGATGTGATCAACCCATTATGCTCAAGTAGTCTCAGCCTATGCAAGGGTTCAATATCTTGATTGAGTGGCTTCCTCAATTGAAGCCATATGTCGATGCATCTGGAGAAATACATCTTGACAACATAGCTCCATACTGTGCAAAGTTGACACTACTTTTCCATGTCCCCCTCCAGCTATGGGTCTAGGTCGATGCCAAGCATCTCGATCATCTCCACTTCTGGCCACCCATGTGAGAGAAAACATTTGAAGAAATCTCCCTCACACCTAGTATGCATGAATACCAAGATCATCCCTACCTCCTATGCTACCAAGGGGTCATGGTCAATATCAAGCTACCAATAGATCTCCCCAACCTCATACATTGCCTTGCCCATAAACTGGAGCTCTCCGAGGTAACATTTTATTGTACCAATGGGGTCATATACATTCAGTCAGCCAATCTCAATAAATAACCCTTCTGACTCAACCTCACTTGACTCCTCCTCCTTTGCTGATTTGACTAGGTGCGACTATGGAGTTGTGTCTGGTATTATCACCATGACAACCTTTTTGGTTGGGTGAACTAGTTGTGAGGGCTCTAAAGTGCTCAACTGAGTGTCAACTTCTAGGGCAACTAGCTCTGGCTCATGTAACTCTAAACCTTAAGTCAATAGTCTTGATGAATTTTTTGGAGGGGAATCTACAAGTACCCCCATCATACCAAGACAATCATCGATCTCAGCGTCATATTCAACCATAAGTGTGTCTTCAACCAAAGGTGATGGTATAATTGGTGGAGGAACTACAACCAATGGTGGTTGTGTTGGTACTATTGGTGTTGTTGGCGGTTGGGTTATAGATGGTAATACAAATGTAGGTATTGGGCCCATGGTTGGTTACATGGGGATGGACTCCTCAATATCCTCCTGAGAGTATGTGTCACCTTATAGTGAGACCTCCTTCATGCTCATCTTCATTGAAGAAGATAGCTCTATCACCTCATAGTCATCCCTACTTGGTGAAGCATCTCTCTGATTCCTCTTCTTTGCATGTGCTACCATTGGATATGGTGTATCCTCCCCCATTGTTTGTACCCCTAATTTTTCCCAATTAATTGGTCTAATAGTTGGGGTCTTCCCCACTTGTTTGAGAGTACTTGTGTGTAGATGGCATCAAGGAGGAGTCTAATGGCATGTTATTTCATATAGAATGCCTTGTGCTTCAAGCACAAGAAATTTAAAATCCTTTCAAATAGTACACTCACCCAATTATAAACCCTCCTTACACTTAATCCAACCATAAGGGTGATCATCCATATAACAATGTTTGATTCTTTTATCACTCTAGTTATTTGACACTTTATGCAATCTAAAATGTATTTCCATTCGGGAGTGGGCAGGAATTTTTTTTGAGCCCTCTATTACCTGCACTCCAAATTTTGTCCTTCTCCTACTAGTTAAGGTCTGCGTGGCATACTCTCTCCAAAAGTGACTCCTACTGGTTTGACATCTTTCCCATGGTTTTTCCTATTGATATTCCCTTGGAAAAAATTCTAAATACTCTGGTAAATTCTGTAGGTTCAAAGGATATTGTCACTGGGAAACCTCTATAATCAATCACCGACTTGTGAGAGTGTTAGTTGCAGTGCATTATCATCTATTGTAGGTAAGGATTGAAGTATCTTGAGTTGAAAAATGGAAGTTGGGCAACCTTGTCAACCTGCATATGCCAAAGTACCACTTTCAAAATGTGATCCTCTTAGGCTCCCTGCCACCATGTTTGAAACTCACTGTCATTGAGACTCTCCTGGGTGATTATATCGACTGTGATGGTGTCATCGTATTTTCCTTTGGCCATTTTCCCTAATTCAATGTGAGGTTTGAAAGGTGTTGCCCATTTTCCTTTACTATTATTGGTAACCATGTCTAAAACCACTATTTGGTAATTAACCCTTGACACTTCCTCGCATGGATTAAATAGAAAATATCTCTTCAAGAAGCGGTTCTAATCATTCTCCCTCCTTGCCACATAATTATGAATTTGTTGATTTTGTGCTTAGCAACACTCTTCAATTTTATGTCTCCATGCCAAATATATTGTGATTTTCTTTGCAATTCGTATAGTGTACAAATGAAATCCCTTTATATAGATTGGTGCATACGTCCTCAACCTCCCTCTACCATTTGATTTCAAGCTAATGGAAAATACTTCCAATTATTCAGAATATAGTTACTTCAAATTCTTTCCCTTGTATGGTCTCCTCACTCATGTGTCATATGACTTGCTTCCTTTCTCTATTATACCCCACCTATCTAGGTCACACACTAATTTTTTTTAATAAATAGGGGGTAAAAACTTTATTGAAAACTAGAAAAGAACATTATAAAAGAGTCAAGGAACCAAAGGCTCTGAGAAAAAATAGAAAAGCACCCAACCAAAGCAAGAGCCAACATCATCCCACATCATATCCATCCACATCATCAATAAATATTCTCTCCAAATCATGACAGTAATCGGGGGATAACTACCCCCAGCCATCAACCTTCCAATCATCCTCATGCTTTGAAGCCCACTTAGCCAAACAATCAACAAACCTATTCCACTCCCATAGAATGTGGAAAAAAGACACCATCTCCATTATAGAGCTAATCTGCAAGATCTATTGCACAACCATAGCAATCTTCCAGGTAACATCATACACCTTTCGCTTAATCAACAAATTAAAAATAACCCGTGAGTTGGATTCATAGATAATCTTATGCCAACTCAAAGCATAGGCATGCTCAAAAGCACTAAGAATCACCATTCCCTCCATAAGGTTGTTAGTTTGTTTCCCTTTATGAATAGAGAAGAAGAAAACAACCACACCCGAACAATCCCTACCAACACCACCAATCCCAGCAGGCCCGGGATTAACCCTAGAGGAACCACTAGTATTGATCTTCAAGAAAACCTCTGGAGGAGGCATCCATACCCACCCTTTGAATCTTCTTTTTTGCACATCTACCTCTTTTGACACAGGAAACAACTAAAGACATCCCTTGAATCCCCAGTCTATTCACAATCTCAGCATACTCTCTAACTAAAGGAAACATCACTTCACATTTAGCTTCCACCATTTCCTAGATCATACCCACAATTCTATGTCAAACTTGTTGAAGCAATAACTTTTCTTCCTGAAAAATCCTACAATCCCGCTCCAGCCAAGTCTACCAAAGGATGAAGGTAGGCCGAATACACCACACAATTTGGAGAAAGGAATTCAAAGTAGGAGGCCTACCCAAACTATTCCAAAATTCCACCAAGGAAGAAGCATGAACACAAGGGTGTTTCCAAACACCCCACCAAAAATTCTAGAGATACAAAGAGAAGGGACATCGAAAGAACAAGTGTGAAGAGTCCTCCTCCCAAATATCACACAAAACACAAATAGAAGGTCCCTGAAAACCCCGCTTTTGAATATCATCCCAATTCAAACATCTATTCCAAACCAAATTCCACACAAAGCAATTATACTTTGTCCAAGAGAACTTATTCCACACATACTACCACCAATGGACCTCCACCCCATCCAACCTATGAGCCAACAACTCCTCATACCCATTAGCAACAGTAAAAACACCCTTAGGATTAGGGCACTAAGCAAGAATATCCCCATCTTTGAGGGAGCTACACTGTCTACTAGATAAAATGTTATGAAGTTGAACACACTCCTCCTCCAAACCAACAACAAGACAAACACTAGGGGCCTTCCATCCTACCACCTCCAACTGCCCACTAGAAGAGAAATATTTAAAATCACTCACCCTTGACCACCCAACCTCAAGGAACCACTGGCAAAGATTTTTCAAATTAGGATATTGAGAAACAATGGGAGGAAAACCATCCCAAGAATCAAACCAAAAGAAAGCCTCCATCCCCCTCTGACATATCCAAAATAAACCTTCCTTAATCAGTGCAACCACTCTCTTGAGTATGCCCCAAATCACTGAACCTTTCCCCACCAGAGGATATCTAGGAATTTCCTCCTTCGAAATCCCGTGAAGATACTTATGAGACAAGATCCTAGCCCACATCTGATCCTACTTCACACACCACCTCCAATACAAATTTGCAACCAACGCCATCCCAGACAAAGTCAACTACCTTAAACCAAGACCTCCAGACTAATTTAGACTACAAATAATTTACCACCTGACAAGGCTCCATTTAGAGGATGACAAGCTGCCTGCCCATAAAAATTGTCTTGCCAAGGAATCCAATTCCTTAAAAAACTCATCGGAGCCACCTTGAGCATACATCTACAAATGGGGAGAGCCTACACCACTTCTTTAAGCAACAAAACATGCCCAACAAAGGACAAACACCTATGAGTCTAGTGATTAACTTTCACATGAAATTTGTCAAGAATATACTACCAAGACTCTCTGGGAAGACTACTAGAAGAGATAGGAATGCCAAGATAAGTCAAAGAAAGAGAACCAATCTGAAACCTCAAGATATGAGCGATCCTCAGCTGAATAGTCCCTAGCGTGTTGAAGAATTAAATGGAAGATTTATCTTTATTAATCAATTGACCAGAAGCAACAAGATAAACATCCAAAGCGTTGCACAAATTTATTGCTTCCCTAATCTTAGCCATACCCATCAAAGCAGTATCATCCACAAATTGTGAGTGAGACTACGAAGGAAGACCATTTCCCTACCTCCACCCATGAATGAGACCCAACTCCACATTATTCTTAACCAATCTCCCCAGACCTTCAACAAGAAGAATAAATAAATAAGGGGAAAGTAGGTTCCCCTATCGCAGGCCTTGAGAAGCATCGAAAAGCTCAGTATGCTCACCATTTATCAGAAAAAAGAAGGAGGTAGAAGTAACAAAACACATAACCCACTGTATCCACTCCTTAGCCAAACCAAAAGCACCAAGAATATTCCAAATAAAGGACCACCAAACTCTATCATAAGCCTTAGCCATATCCAGCTTGATGAACATAGCCTTATCTTTAGAAGCAACCATAGACTAAATGGTTTCAATCGTAATAACCACCCCATCCAGAATTTTTTGATCCGCTACAAAGCCACTTTGCTCCTCAGAAATAAGCCATTTAAGCCATTTTTTCAACCTATCAACTATCAACTTGGAGATAATTTTATAGATCACATTGCAAGGAGAAATAGGACATAACTAATTTAATTGATCAGCCCCATCACACTTGGGAATGAGGGCAAGGAAAGTAGAGTTCAAATAACGTAGCATATATTTATTCCTCTGAGACTCTTGGACCACCTCCAATAAATCCAACTTGATAATATCCTAAAATTCTTGAAAGAACTCAATCGAAAAACCATCAGGGATTGGAGCTTTCCCCTTCTTCATTTGGAAAATAGTCACCTCCAACTCTTGAAGTGAAATATAGCCCATAAGATGCTCATTCATCTCTCTAGTAACCAAAGGAGGGATAAAAGAAAGGACCTAAACTTCCTTAGTTGAACCCCCCTAAGAGTCCACCCTAAATAATGAAGCAAAGTACAACACAACTTCTCTAGAGATGTCATGCAAGGAAGAAAAATGCTCACCCCTGTCATTCACAAGAACAAGAATAGAATTGCCATGCCTCATGGATTTCACTGAGTTGAAGAAGAAATCATTATTTTTATCACCTTCTTGAAGTCACTCAACCTAAGCCTTTTATTTCCATTAAATTTCCTCATGCAACTCACATTCTTTCAGGGTTTTCACGACCCTAGCCACCTCTCGGAGCAAGGCCTTAGACAAACCAACCTCCCTTATCTCCCTAATATTTGTTGAGAAATTATGTCTCAACTTCCAACTTGAAGTCCTTGTTTTCATGCCTTGGTGATTTTGTGTTGTTTACAAAGTTCTGGCGGAGGCGGAGCTAGGATGGAACTTGGCATTGTTTTGTTTGCCTAAGTTTCGAGTCTCTGGAGGAGGCAGAACTGGGATGGAACTTGGCATTGTTCTGTTTGCCTAAGTTCCGGGTTTCGGTTCTCGTTCCTACTCTGACTCTGCTTCCTATCGTCTGTTTCGCTTCGCAGGTTCTGGCGGAGGCTGAACCAATTTTGGAATTTGGCAATGTCCATTTGCCAGGTTCCTATTTCAGTTCATGTTCCGACTCTGAGCCCAACTCCTGCTTTTATGATCTGATTCTTCTAGATGTTTGGATTCTACTCGGGGTGTTTTCCTCCACCTTGTCCTGGTTCTGGATTGTTGTTTCTTGCAGTTGGCGGAGGCGGAATCGGAACTGGATTGGTTCCTGATCTTGGACTTTTGGTAAAGTCCCGTTTCTATTCCTATTCCATCCCCGACTCCGACTCCGATCTTTTGTGTTCCTGTCTTGGTTTGACCCCAGGTTGACTTTACCCGGTCAGAGGTATTTCCGATGAGTTCCTCTTTGTCGTGGGCGGACGCGGAACCGAAATGGTTCCTGAACCTGAAATTTTGGTAGGGTCATGTTTTGACTCCAGTTCCGACTCCGACTCTGACTTCGACTCTGACAGTGTGTATTTTCGGTGGAGTCATGTTTCGACTCCTGTTTCGACTCCGACTCCGACAGTGCTATTTATGACTTGAAGTCTTGGTCGCGCCCGATGTCTATTTGATCATTTTGGTTGCTCTGTCAGTTGCGATTGCTGATGGGTCTTGGACATGTGGCACCTAGTTGAATAGTGATTGGATGGATACCAAGATAGTTATTGTGGTAGTTGCATTTGTCAATGAAGGGTGGCGAGCTCAACCGTTTTGAGTAATGGCTTTGAATGCAATGACGACTTGTTGCAGGAGATCTATCAGATCCGACCAGTTGCGTGATTTGAGGATGGACTTCATTGCTCTTCTGAGTCGGTTACATATGGATGAGAGATGTGTTATTTCTTATAAGTTAGACAAGTTGAGTTGAGTCGTAAAGTTGCAGAGCAAGTTGAAGTCGCATGCTGAAGAACAAGAAGGACGTGAGTTCTTGAAGAGGGTTTTGAACTGTATGTTGTGAAAACATTGTAACAGTGGATCTGAATCTCTCTGGGTGATTGTGAGCTGAGTAAAGAAGTCTGGATATTGTATGTAATCGATTCATTACTGTAATACAATTGATTTGACTTTGTGTGGTGGGTTTTTTTCCTGAAAGGGTTTTCCCACATAAATACTGTGTCATCTTTGTTTGCTTATCTTTCTGGTTTCTCATTGCCATGGTTGTATGCATCTCTATATGTTTTAGAAACTGTTAGTTTTTCATTTTTTGCTTCTCTCCCCTATAGTAAAGGTGTTAAGGGAATGTATTCCACACTGTTGGGTCATTAGATCCACATTCTTTTCCCTTCAAAGTGGTATCAGAGCTTGGCCAGTTTGTGTTATCCTTGTTAGGGAAAATTAGTTTTTTGCACTAATACTATTTTAGTGGGAGACTTGCATTGTTAAACTTGTTTATGTTGCGAGATGGCGAGTACATCTAGTAGAATAGATATTGAGAAGTTTAATGGCAACAACTTTGAGTTATGGAAACTCAAGATAGAAGACTTGCTTGTGGATAGAGACCTCTAGATTGCAGTGTCTAGAACTAAGCCACAAACTACGACCCAAGAAGCTTGGGATCTTGCTGATAGAAAAGCAAGAGGATTGATAAGACTGAGTCTAGTTGATTCTGTGCTCTTGAATGTTCATGAGGAGATGTCTACAGCTGCTTTGTGGAAGAAGCTTGGTGATATTTACCAAGGAAAATCTCTGGTAAACAAGTTATTCCTGAGAAAGAAGTTGTACTCTTTGAAGATGGACGAAGGTGCATCTGTTGCAGATCATCTGAACTCATTTAATATGAGTGTTACTCAGCTGGCATCTGTAGGTGTAAAAATTGAGGAGGAGGATCATTGCATGCTCCTGTTGTGTTCATTACCTGACAGTTGGGATCATCTTGTGATGGATATTGGAAGCACAACCACTGCTTTCAAGACTAATGATGTGGTTGCTTTGCTTCTGTCTGAAGAAACACAAAGGAAATCTTTTAAGATGGCCAAATATACTCTTTCTGTTTGAGGTAGAACAAAGGAGAAAGGCAAGAAGAAAGACAACAAGTCGAAATCCAAGTCTAAAGGGAGATCAAAGTCTCCTGGTAAAAAGTCCAAGGTAAAGTGATGGAACTATGGGAAACCTGGTCATATCAGGAAGGACTGCAAGGAGAAGAAGAAGAAGAATGCTTCTGACAACGAATCTTCTCAAAGTGATGCAGATGCCTTCATTGCAACAGCCTTGACAACTCAGGCATTAGATGATGTTTGGTTAGTTGATTCAGGTGCCTCTTTTCACATGACATTCAATAGAGATTGGTTCTCAAAGTATGAGAAGTATGATGGTGGAAAGGTATACTTGGCAAGTGATTCAACACTGGAGATTGTTGGCAGAGGAAGGGTCAGAATTCAGTTTCCTGATGGGAGAGTCAAAGGAATTGGTGGTGTTCTTCACATCCTAGGTTTGGCTTGAAATCTTCTTTTTGTTAGTAAGTTAAATGATGCTAGTGTAGAAGTTTCTTTTTCTAGTAAGGGATGTAAAATGGCTAGAGGTGCAATGGTGTTAGCTAAGGGTGTTTGTATTGGCACTCTGTACAAGCTAGATGCACAACCTGTTCTTTGTAACAATGCCTTTGTAAAGTCATGTAATTCTGCACCTATAGAGAAAGATGAAGACTCTTCACTATCTGTAAATGCTTTGGAGGTAAAACTCCCAGCAGAGAAGACCATGTTATGGCATCATAGACTTGGTCACATTGGTGAGAAAGGTTTACAAACCTTGAAGAACAAAAACCTTGTAGAAGGGCTTGATGATTGTAACCTTGAGTTTGATTTCTGTGAGCATTGTATCTATGGAAAACAACACCATGTTTCTTTCTCCTCTAGTCCTCACAAATCTTTTGGTATACTGGATTATATTCATTCCGATGTGTTTGGTCCAGTTGATGTTCCTTCGTTATCGAAGTCTAGATATTATGTTTCTTTTATTGATGACTGTTTGAGAAGGGCATTTGTATACTTTCTTAAAAGTAAATCAGAAGTGTTCAGTCAGTTTAAAGAGTTCAAATCTTTGGTAGAAAATCAGACTGGAAGGAAAATAAAATGTTTAAGGATAGACAATGGAGGTGAGTTTTGTTCTGTAGATTTTGAAAGGTACTGCACTGATCATGGAATTAAAAGGCATAAGACAACCCCCTACACTCCACAAAAAAATGGAGTTGCTGAAAGGTTGAACAAGACACTGATGGAAAAGGCAAGGAGTATGTTGAGTGGTGCTGGTCTAGAGCAGAAGTTTTGGGTTGAGGTTGTTGCTACAACATGTTATTTGATAAATAGATCTCCTTGTTCAGCTCTTGTTGACATGACACCTTTGGAAGGATGGTCAGGTAAGAAACCCTCATTAAGGCATGTTCGGGTATTTGGCTGTGAGGCATATGTTCATGTGTCGAATGAAAAGAGATCAAAGTTGGATAACAAGGCTGTGAAATGTATTCTCATCGGCTATGGAGTTGGTGTGAAAGGATACAAGCTTTGGAACCCTGTTACTGAGAAGGTTTTGTATAACAGAAGTGTGATATTTCGTGAGCTAAAACCTTTAGTAAGTGATCAACAGCTTGAGACAAATCAAAGTGATAAGAAGAAGGATGTAGTTGAGATTCTCCAAACTCTAGAAAGGGAAGAGCTGCATGGTGTACCTGAGATTGAGGAGAGCTCAAGCAGCTCTAAAAGTTCTGATGATGAAGAACAACCTCAGCCTCTAAGGAGATCTACATGAGAAAGAAGGCAACCAGAAAGGTATGGTTTCTCTATGTTAGATTCAAATTGTGCTTATGCCTTAATTACAAGCACTGATGAGCCTAGGATTGTGAAAGAAGCAATCAGTATGGCTGATTCAAAGTCTTGGTTGGAAGCCATGAATGAGGAGATGGATTCCTTGAAAAAGAATGATACCTGGAAGTTGGTACCACTGCCTAAAGGGCAAAAGCTTGTTGGCTGCAAGTGGATATTCAAAAGGAAGACAGGCCTTGATGGTAGTGTGGAGAAGTATAAGGCACAACTGGTTGCAAAGGGATTTTCCCAAGTTGAGGGAATTGATTATGGAGAGATCTATTACCCTGTAGCAAAGCTGACATCCATCAGATTTTTGTTGTCATTGGCAGCTGTGTATGACTATGAAATTGAGCAGATGGATGTGAAGACATCGTTTCTCCATGGTGAGCTGGAAGAAGAAATCTACATGTCCCAGCCTGAGCATTTTGTTGATAGAGGCAAACAAAATTTGGTTTGCAAGTTAAATAAATCTCTCTATGGTCTAAAGCAATCTCCTAGAATGTGGTACCTGAAATTTGACACATTTGTGTTGTCAATTGGGTTTGTTAGATCAAAATCTGATCATTGCATCTATTATAAATATGAGAATGATCATGTGCTTGTTATTACTATGTATGTGGATGACATGTTATTCATTGGTAATAGCAAGGTAATGATTTTTGATCTTAAAACTCAATTGTCTGCTAAGTTCGAAATAAAAGATCTTGGAGCAGCAAGGTACATTCTTGGAATGGAGATAACCAGGGATAGAACAACCGGAAAGCTTTGGCTTAGTTAGAGTAAGTATGTGAAAACCGTTCTAGAGAGGTTTAGCATGATTGATAGCAAGCAGCTAGTTATTCCAATCATGCAAGGATCGAAACTATCTGCTGAAGACTGTCTAAAGTCTGCTACTGAGATGGAGGACATGACCAGTGTGCCTTATGCAAGTGCAGTAAGCAGTTTGATGTATGCTATGATCTGCACAAGACCAGACATTGCCCAAGCAGTGGGAGTTCTAAGCCGTTTCATGGAAAATCTAGGGAGATCACATTGGGATGCTGTAAAGAGAGTGTTCAGGTATTTGAAGGGTACTTCAGACTATGCTTTGTGTTACCATGGCAGTATGGTTGCATCATAGAGGAATCTTAGCATTCAGGGATATGTTGATTCTAATTGGGCAGGGGACATTGATAGCAGAAGATCCACTAGTGGATACACTTTCATGCTTAATGGTGGAGCAATCAATTGGATGAGCACGCGACAAGCTATAGTTGCTTTATCCATGATAGAGGTAGAGTACATGGCAGCAACTCATGCTTGCAAGGAGGCAGTGTGGCTGAGGCGTTTGTGTTCAGACATTAGATTTAATGCTGAGCATATTTCAATCTACTGTGACAGTCAAAGTGCCATTTGTTTGGCAAAGAATCCGACCTTTCATGCTAGGACCAAGCACATCGATGTGCAATATCACTTCGTGAGGGATATGGTTGAAGATGGCAAGGTCAGTATGGATAAGGTTGACACCTTGAAGAATGTTGCAGATGCCTTAACAAAGTCGGTTAGCACAGACAAGTTCAGATGGTGCACATAATCGATGGGCCTTGGGGCCTATGATAGACAGTAATGTATGATGTTTTGAGGAAGTTGGAAGTGTTCACCAAGTGGGAGATTGTTGAGAAATTATGCCTCAACTTCCAGCTTGAAGTCCTTGTTTTCATGCCTTGGGTGATTTTGTGTTGTTTACAAAGTTTTGGCGGAGGCGGAGCCAGGATGGAACTTGGCATTGTTCTGTTTGCCTAAGTTTCAAGTCTCTGGCAGAGGTGGAACCAGGATGGAACTTGGCATTGTTCTGTTTGCCTAAGTTCTGGGTTTCGGTTCTCGTTCTTGCTCCAACTTTGCTTCCTACCGTCTGTTTCGCTTCGCAGGTTATGGCGGAGGTAGAACCAGTTTTGGAAGTTGGCAATGTCCATTTGCCAGGTTCCTATTTTAGTTCTTGTTCCGACTTCGAGCCTGACTCCTACTTTTATGATCTGGTTCTTCTAGATGTTTGGATTCTACTCGGGGTGTTTTCCTCCGCCTTGTCCTGGTTCTAGATTGTTGTTTCTTGCAGTTGGCAGAGGTGGAACCAGAACCAGATTGGTTCCTAATCTTGGACTTTTGGTAAATTCTTGTTTCTGTTCCTATTCCGTTCCCAACTCTGACTTCGATCTTTTGTGTTCCCATCTTGGTTTGACCTCGGGTTGACTTTACCTAGTCAGAACTGTTTTCGATGAGTTCCTCTTTGCTGTGGGCAGACGTAGAACTAAAATGGTTCTTGAACCTAAAATTTTGGTAGGGTCATGTTTTGACTCCAGTTCCGAATCTGACTCTGACTCCAACTCCGATAGTGTGTATTTTTGATGGAGTCATGTTTCGACTCCTATTTCAACTCTGACTCCGGCAGTGCTATTTATGACTTGAAGTCTTGGTCGTGCCTGATGTCTATTTGACCGTTTTGGTTGCTCTATCAGCTACGATTACTGATGGGTGTTGGATGCGTGGCACCTAGTTGAATAGTGATTGGATGGATACCAAGATAGTTATTGTGGAAGTTGCATTTGTCAACGAAGGGTGTTGAGCTCAACTGTTTTGAGTAATGGCTTTGAATGCAATGCCGACTTGTTGCAGGAGATCTGTCAGATCTGACCAGTTGCATGATTTGAGGATGGACTTCATTGCTCTTCTGAGTCAGTTACATATGGATGAGAGATGTGTTATTTCTCATAAGTTAGACAAGTTGAGTTGAGTCGTAAAGTTGCAGAGCAAGTTGAAGTCGCGTGCTGAAGAACAAGAAGGACGTGAGTTCTTGAAGAGGGTTTTGAACTGTATGTTGTGAAAACATTGTAACAGTGGATTTGAATCTCTCTGGGTGATTGTGAGCTGAGCAAAGAAGTCTGGATATTGTATGTAATTGATTCATTACTGTAATACAATTGATTTGAATTTGTGTGGTGGGTTTTTTGCCTAAAAGGGTTTTCCCATGTAAATACCGTGTCATCTTTGTTTGCTTATCTTTCTGGTTTCTCATTGCCATGGTTGTATGCATCTCTATATGTTTTAGAAACTGTTAGTTTTTCATTTTTTGCTTCTCTCCCCTATAGTAAAGGTGTTAAGGGAATGTATTCCGCATTGTTGGGTCATTAGATCCACATTCTTTTCCCTTCAATATTGCCATCCAACTTAGATTGAGAGATAAATTTAGCATGAAAATAATTACCAAAACATTATTGATTCCAACATTTAAGTTCGTATTTAACAAATTGCAATAATTTAGCAAAAGTATACATAGTAGTGCCATAAGCGGGTCTACTAGTCCTCCAATAGTCGACAACATAATCCTATAAAGAAGGATCACACAACCACATAAGCTAGAACTTGAAGGAAGGAGACCGAGCAACACAAGCAAAAGAAACAAATAACTTAAAAGGCTAGTGATTCGAACCTTGCCAGTCCAAAATCTCAAAGTTAGTAGACCACAAACACCAACCCAGAATTATGAAACCAAAAAATGATCAAGTCTCTCCGTAATACAATTCTCCCCTATCCCTCGATTGTTCCAAGTAAACTAACCATTACTAGGCCTGATGTCAACAATGTTCAAAGCTGAGATGTTATCATGAAGTAAGAAAGCAAAAGGCTCCAATTGCGCAATACCACCACATTTCTTAACCAACTCAGAATTAGCATTGAAATGACCAACCATAATCCATGGATGGTAAGTAGCCAAGCTTTAGATAAAATTGATATGGGACCACAAGAGTTGCTTGCCCTGGAAATTAGTAGGCCCATAAATATTAGAACAAAGGATAGATTTCCCTGTCTCAAGGCTTGACACAATCATAGATATGGAAGACGTAGAGGACATCCACCATAGAGGGTGAATCTTCAAAGGGTTCCATAAATAGGCCACACCCCCAACAAATCCATGAGCTCCAATACACTAGCATTCACCCTTCCCCCACAACGTAGGCAACAAACCAATCATGCTCTCAAAAAATAACTTAGTCTCTTGCAAAAAAAGAACATCAAGAGAATGACTTCTCACCAAATCCCGAACAAATTTTTGTCGAGGGCCATTGTTCAAGCCGCTTACATTCTAGGAGAGACAAAACATTTCAAGGGGATCGAAAAATGAGAATTTAGAGTCTTCACTAACCATGAATCCACCAAAGTCTCCCCCATCAATTTAATCTTTTAAAAATCCTTCTTTCTTCCAACCATGGTGCCTTGTCCACCACCCCTTTTTTTAGATCCTTCTGAAGAAGGCCTAGTTGTGGAGAAGTCATGTTACCCTTTACCACATCAGAACCCGCTTTTAGCACTAGAGGAGAACCTTCCCCACCATCCAACTTCACTATAAGAATAGGAACCGACCTCTCTTGAACCTCCACATGAGGATTTGTGTCCATTTGTAGAGCACCTGCATCTTGTGAAGCCTGAGTGGCATCTAAAATAAATCCCTTTGCACTGCTACCAAAGCACCCTGATCCATACATAACATTCCTGGATTCACCTCCTACTGACTAAGATCATTCGGGACCTCAAATATATTAAAGGTATCTTATCTCGTCTCTCCTTCAAGGTACTCTTTTGAACCCGATTCCTATTACAAGCCTTAATTGAAACAAAACCATCTGCACCAACCACATCACCAAGAATGGGAGCCTTTCCTTT
Organism: Sequoiadendron giganteum; assembly: GCA_007115665.2. Taxonomy (NCBI): domain Eukaryota; kingdom Viridiplantae; phylum Streptophyta; class Pinopsida; order Cupressales; family Cupressaceae; genus Sequoiadendron; species Sequoiadendron giganteum. Next base: position 133,530,065 of record CM021103.1, on the reverse strand, counting down.
ATCAACCCTAGGGGGATTGCAAGGAAGCTGAGAATACTGAGACTCAATAGGCTTAGACCTTGGGAATTGTCACTACAAATAGACATATTCATGACATAGATGACACCAAAAGGGTAGACTCATAATCTAATTGCTACACCCAAGAATAAGAGCCCACACACATATCCACAAAATTTGGTAGAGGCTTACTTAAATCAATTTCAACATAAATACAAGAAAAAGTAATTACCTTTTTAACCCAAGTTTACTGAGAAGAACCAACGAGTTTCCCCAGCAAAAAAGCCACCGTAAGAAAGATATCCTCCCACCAACACTCAACTAGAAATCGAGGGAGCCAAACCCACATCAAAACCCGATTCAGGAGCTCCTCTAAAGGATTGAAACTCGCATGCCAAGGTTTAATAAATAATCCAATTTGGCTATGAAAATAGGGACCATCTTCAAAGACTTTATTGTGATCAGCCATGCAATTAAAAGTCACCATGAAATAGTTATTTTCCAAGAGCATAATATGCATCTCACCCTCCGGCGACCAAGTCCACTGAGCCCAAGATTCTAGAAATTTCAAAGAAACCCACATCCCCATAAATTTTCATAGTAAAGAATGCTTTGAGTAATAATCAATGTCGTCAACAATCATCTCTAGCTGAATAACCAGCTTTGGCCTCTCCTTAAAGTGTTCAAGACACCCATTGATCTTCAGGATGCGAGAGTCACCAGTCGGGCCCAAACCATCAAACCCTGAGTCAAAAGAGAATAAGTTGTTATCGAAAACCTTCGAAGCATGGGAAGGAGATTTATCACCAATCATAGATTGAAAATACAAAGAAGGATTAACCTCATACGTCTCACCATGGGCCATTAAAATGAATAGGGCCCGAGAAGGGCATGCAAGATAAAAAACCATGATAGAAAGTGGAGAAAAACCCCTTCACAATGAGTGCACCCCACTCGGCTAGCTAAGGCTCAACACATGAACCACCCCATAGAACAACAGAGCAAGGGCAGACAAAATGAGCATGAGAGATAGAGACCACACCAAAAGAAGATGATCTTCAAACATGACAACGACACCCAAAACAATGTCAAACTAAAGGCAAAAACAATGCAACCCCATGCACTCAAGCCACAGACCAGGAAGAGAAAATAGATAGTGCGAAGGAAAGTTGAAAATCCTGCTTCTCAGGCCACCCCATACAACCACAACACCCCCTATCAATGCACAAGAAAAAATAAACGAAGAAGTGAGCTAGGGCGTGAATTCCCTAGCTTGACACTAGAAACCCAAGATTGCCATCCATGTCACACACCAATTAATGTCTACCATACATTCTGATTTTTCCTTAGCCGTATGTTGCTATGTTGATGTCATCTTCATATGACCCACCACACTCTTTGTATAGGTAAGCATTGGCACCATACGACCAAGTAATAATGTTTTTCCTCCACCCATTTGCATAATTTTTTATGCCCTCATATGGTTTTAACTCTTTGTTGTATTGTGGTCTATGTTCATGGTTGTACCTTCCTCTATCTATAATATCATATGATGTTGATTTATTTTCTATGCAGTTGTCATATGATTATGACCGTTGCCTTCACCCTTCACCGTATGGTTCATCTTGCACTCTGTGGATTTACTTGTCATTGCACAATATTGTACCCTTTGTTTTGTCGTAAAGGTTTTATAATAAACTTTTGTACTATATATTTTTTCTTTAAATTTTTTTTTACTTTAATTTCTCCCCTTTTTAATTTTTTAATAATTATCCTCATAATTATTTATTTTTTTGCCTTTTTACCATTATTCTAGCACACCAACTTTTTAATTTAATATTTCCTAGTTTCACTTTAATATTTTTTCTCCCCTAATTTTTTTTTTTACTTTTTTGAATAATTTTTAACTTCGTCGATTTCTAAATTTTAGTCTTTTTATCCTTTTCACAATTTAATTTTATTTTTTGGCCTTTTATTTCCTCGAGTCTCCTTACTTTCACCTCTGATGCATACCATCACATACAAGTAAAAGAGGGTCTTTTATAACAATCATTTTCACATGTCCCCAAATACTCTAAATAGAAAAACATCAATGAGAGGAGGGGGTCCAATACCTTTATAGTTTCCATCAACATATCTCCCTTTGTACTATTGATAACATTTGAAATTCTCTCCTTCGACCATCAGTGGACCCACTAGATTAGGTATTACCCACCATAGTCCACTGGAGGTCGGCAATGGAGACACTCCAAATTATGTTCAAGGACATATTTGATCACCTCTTCATTGTGTCCAAATTTCTTGGAAATGAACATATCCCCTGACATTATTATGGACCTAAGGCATGATCCTTCCTCCTATAGGTATTCATCCAAGTCCTATTTATATTCAACCTCTTCTTTCTTTCTTTCTTTCTTTCATTCTCGACTTCTTTGTCAAGCTCATAGGCCACATATCCTCTTCTTTCTCCCTCGTAAGGTGCATATAATTTACATTGGCCCCATACTCTTCTCCATAGTGTAGGCATTTTGAACAAAGTATTTATCAGATGTTTGTGGATTTTTGGTACAACAATTCCTTCTACTAGTTTCTTGACCAATCTCTCTTCCATAATTTTTTTGTCTCCTCCTGCTGTCCAATCTTCTTGTTCTACAAAATGGTTATTAGTTATTCCCCAATCCTCTTCTTCAATGGCTCCACTTTTTCTTATTGTCCAATCCTTTTTATCATGTATCCCAACATATTTATTCCAATCGATGCTTCCTTTCTTTCCTAGTACGATTTCAGTTTTGATCCATTGATGGAGTCTTCTAGCAGGGTCCCATCTAAATTTTCAAGTTTAATTGCTCCATTCTTACCAACTTCTCTGATTTTAAAATTCTGAGCCACCTTACCTTGAATTTAAAAAACTTGATTTCATTGCGAGCGTTATATTTTAAAACTAACTAGCCAAGTTAGAATTTCATTTGATGAATGTGCTTATCATTCTAGTACTTCCTCCTTTTCTACATCACCTCTATGGTCCATTGTGCCAATACTCTTCTCTCATCTAGTTTATTGACTTGAAATAACCATTCCTTCAAACTCTCCATTTCACCAAGTTCATTCTCTACTGTTATCCTCAAACTTGATACCATATATTCAAATGGTACTATTACTCTTGGTTGTACATTAATTGGAATGGTGTGTGCCTCGTTGTCACCTTATATATCATACGATATACCCACAGTATGGTACATATCTTTTCTTCCTAATCTACTTCTACTCCACATGATTTATGGATGAACAACACTAACACCTTATTGGTGAACTCTGCTTTTTCATTCACCCTTGAGTAGTATAAACTTAATAGGCTATAAAAGATTCAAAAATCCATCATCATGAGCCAAATGACATGGTTGACGAAGTGCCCACCACACTCACTCATGATCTCTATGGGTATTTTATACTATATGAAAATCTACCAATATATAATTCTTGTTGTGCTAATCATTGTGTTATCTAGGGGTGTTTTGGCTTCCACCCATTTCATCAAGTATTTAGTGGCTACCACAGTATATCAACATCGATGCAATTAGCTAACTTTGAGTGGCCCGATGAAATCCAACCCTCACATTTCAAAGATATCTTGTGGCTACAAGGGAAATAGAGGCATGCAATCTCTCTTGAGGGGTTTTACCACCCTCTAGCATGTATTACATATTGATGCCCACTCTCGGGCATCTATATGTACAATCCACCACCACAATCCTACCAAGAGAAATTTTCATGTTGTGGTATTCGAGCTCATGTTCCCTCGAACAAGACTTTCATGTGCTTCCTTAAGTTCTCTTATAATTTATTCTTGCATAACCCATCATCTCAACATATGGTCAGGCCTCATTTTATATGACATACCATTAATAAGATGAAATGTTTTACTCTTAAGCGATAACTTTAATCTTTGTCCTAGTAGAATTTCTTTTGAAAAGGTGGATGTGGATAGATACTCTCTAATGTTCTTGTACCCTGGTGATAGTGCTACGATTTGGAATGAATGAGCATAAAGGAAATCTTCATTACTCCCTTTGTTGGTTCACCAAATTTAATTCTCAACAACTAGTCAGTGATAACATGACTCTTCCTTGCCAAAAAAATTATGGTGAATGTAGATTCTTGTAACAACAAGAGCCATCTACTTACCCTTCCCTGGATTATCAACTTTTTTACCAGGTACATGAGGGCTTGATAACTAATGTAGAATGTGAAGGGTGTAGCCAACAAGTAGTTCCTAAATTCCCACATGACACAAATCATCCCAAGTGCTTCACTCTCTATCATACTATAATTATTTTCTACCTTCAATGATAATCGACTTGCGAGGAATACTAAGTGGTCTAACCCTTGCACTTCTACTTGTGCCAATGTTGCTCTGATCATGTAATTTGAGGCATTGACATGCATATGGAATTCTTTACTCCAACTTGGATATGTCGGGATCAATGAACTAATTATTCATACTTTCAGCTCGTTGTAGGCTTTTTCTTGATCTTTTTTCCATATGAATGGTGCCCCTTCTTGGTAAGTACATCTAGTGGATAGGAAATCTGGGAAATTTTTTTGATGAACCTTATGTAGTACCTAACATGATCGAGGAATGACTTTACACCAACGATGTTTTATGGGGCTTCCATTTGTATAATTACCCTTATTTTGTTGAGGTTCATCTTGAGTCCTACTTTACAGATGATGTGGCCAAACAATTTTCCCTATAGTACCATGAATTAATAATTTTTGGGTTTAGTGTCATTTGTGTTGCTCTATATCATTGCATATATCCTCCTAGTTCCTTAAGGTTCTTCTCTCAGGCACTACAGATTGACTTGTTATTGAGGAATGCCTTGAAATTTCCTAGTGACATTTTATCAAAAATATGTAGGATGATTCTTTGGAAGGTTATTGGAGCATTTCATAGGCCAAACAACATCTGATTGTATGCATATACTTCATCCTTGACTACAAATGTTATCATAAACTTGTCTTCTTTGATGATGATTATTTGATTGTATCTTGAGAACCCATCCATGAATGAGTATGTCTCATGACCAACAACTTCTTCAAGGATTGTGTTAGTAAATGGGATTGGAAATGGATCCTTGATAGTCACCACATTTAGGCTTCTTAAGTCTATGCATATTCATATTTATTCCAACCCCTTCAAAGAGATTACAATTGGAGAGACCCATTTGCTTATCTTCACCTCAAAAATTATTCTTGCTACCAACATTTTCTCAATCTCCTTTGTATTATGGCAACATAATTCTTGTTCATCATGTAGGTCATCTTTCATATGAGTTGTGCTCCTAGTACAAGGGGGATCTTGTGTTTGAAAAATTCTAGTGATATCCCTTTGAGGTCTTTGTACGTCTAGGAAAAGATATCTTTGTATTCCAAATATTTTGAATGTTGTCACTTTCGGCACTGGGTCCCAGTCATCTCCAAACATGATTATCCTTGGGTTGTTTTCATCTCCCCTATTCACCTTTTTAATCCTTGGCTCCTCGTACTTGATTATTTTGTCTCATTCAAAATTGTTGGTTGGTGTGTCATCCATCTTTGCTACTCATTCCTTATATTCCCTATACTTAGAAGGAAATTTTTGACTAGTTGTAACTTCTTCTTCCTCAATCTGCCCAATTTGTAGCATGTTGCACTTGAGGTGAAATACCTCATAGTCTTTCATCTGCCAATAAAATATCCCATTGAGAGAACATGTATCATCCTCCAATAAATTATTGAGGTCAAGTACCCCTTCACCTTTAGGTTCCAAGAATTTTCTTTCTTTATTTGACTTTGATTCTCCTCCTTTGGATTCTAACTTGAAGGATGCCAATTCTTTATGCATAGCCTAATTCTTTAGGCCAATGACATATTGCTTCCCATTGCTCTCAATGGAGAGAGTGTTTCATTTTTATTTATGGGCTACTTTGGTTGTTACTAGCCAACCTCTCCCTAGTAGTGCATCACATACCTTCCTCTATTGTGGGATGATGACAAAATTTAACAAAAAATATTATGTGTCGATTATCACCTTTTGCACCATTAGTGTACCAAGTGGTTTGACACCATATTGATCAACACTTACTAAGTGAAATATTGGTGGCCAAAGAGATGGTTTTCCTAGACACTTCCAGGTTTCCCTTGGTAGCATGTTTACTCCCAAACCTCCATTGATGATGGTGTTTGTGAGTTTCTTTCCCATGATTTCTATCTATATGATGTTTAACTTCCTCTCAATGTTCATCGTGAATAGCATTGGTTTAGGGACTTGTTCACCTTCAGGTGGTAGTTCTACTACCACGTCCTTTCTTGGACCTCCTTGTCGAGTTTGGTTGTCACAAACTATTCTCGTGATGACCACTCCTAGCTATGACATTGTGTGTAGAATGTTTATCACCTTGATAGGCATGATTGTATGTAACATCTACCACACGATGTTTTTTTGACTCTGATCACAATGATGTACACTCTACTTCATTGGAGGTTCTCCTTTCCTTGACCATCACCTATCCTACTTTTTCTTTGGCTTCTCAAAGGCTTTCCTTCTCCATACGAGGATTTGGATGAACTACCTTCTTGATTTATGCTTTGGTAATTTCTAGAGCTTCCTCATCCTCCACTTCCAACATGTTGATATATTTTTGTTTTAAGCATTCAGTGTCTTTGTGATCACTTGGTCCACACTATTTGTATAACATTCCTCCTTTATTTTTATTGTTTTGGCATTCCCTAGGAAAATGAAAACCCATTTGTTGTAATTTTAACACTAGATCATAGTTATACCTTTAGCATCATCTATATTATACTTCTCGGTCCACTATTGTTGGGCTGATTATTGTTTCCTCTTTTATTGCGGTATCTACAGGGGATTCCTTATTGATTATTTTATGGTTTAAGAGGTGTGGTTGGAGGGGTTGATTTTTCCCCTTGGGCAAAGAGAACTTGTGTGCTTATTGCTTTTAAATTGTATGGACACTCCTTAATAGAGTGTCGTAGATATCAAAAAATAATTTAGGCAATTCACCTTGATGTGACCTTTTGTCCTACATTTAGTGCACCATAGTTCTTTAGTTTCTTTTGGGTTTTCTTTTTTAGCCTTTAGTTCTTTCATCATGCCTTAAGGCTTCGACTATCTTTGATTCTTCATGAATACTTTCCTCCATACTCTCATTGTCATCTATATTTTTCTTCCCTTAGGAGGATGTTTTGTCTTCACTTTCGAAGTACATTGCCTGATTGTAAGCATCACCATACGAGGATAGAGGTACTACCTTAATTTTCTTATGTAGTGAAGGAACTTGTCTTTTGATGAATCAACACTTCTTCAATCTGTCTCCTGGATGGCTCTCTAATTTTACTAGTAATTATACAAGCCTAAGATTGTAAGCTCGCACTTTCTCATTTTTCCCTTATTTGGTGCTCTAAATATCGGTAACGATCTTATTTTCATCTAGTACTAATTTGAACTCTACCTCAAATGTTTTTCTCAAAGCATCTTATGAGGTTGTATCTTTTTCTACCAGTTCGGTGAACCAATCTATGACCACGCCTCATAGAATTGCTATAAATTCTCTTAGCCATTAGTCTATGTCTTCTTAGTTGCTCACTATCCATATGGTTTCACAAATTTTTTAATGTCTAATTGGATCCTCCAACCCATTCCTCGTAAATTTTGGTAGTTTTTGTCTTTCCACTCTCAGAATGGCTAGTGGAGTCACCATCTTCTTTCCCTAATGTTCCCCCCGTGTGTTGAACATGTTTAGACTATTTTTATCAGTATATTTCAATGCTTGTCTTGCACTACACTCACAACCATGTATGAGTTCTGCACTCGTCCACCTACAATTTCCTCTACACTTTGGGTATCCTGGGGATCGTTCTTGCACTCCCTTCATTTGGGGGACTTTGGTTCAAATCCTCCAAATTTTGGCTCTTCTTCTCTCAAGATGGATGGTTCTTAAATGTGACATATGTTATTCTCAATTTCTTTAGTTAATTCATTTTCAAGGTCTCTTTCTTCTTCATTGTTTGAAATATCTCTTCATACATTTATCCTATTTGATCAGCAAGGTCTTGGTTCGTTTCTTCAGTAATTATTTTTAATTTCCTTCAACATTCCTCCTATTATTTTACTCTAAGGAATCTTCGTACTCATTCTTCTAACAATTCTTGACCACTTTGAATTCAGTTCCTATCTTTGTTCGATCATACGAGCATTAATTTTTGGGAATATACCTATGACTGGTGTCATGTTCCTCCTCATCCCATTTGTTTCATTCTTCATATCATTGCAGTATTTTTTATCTTCTTTGTTTTATTTCTTTGTTATTGTGAAGATCTTGGAGTATGATGTAGTGGCATATTATCAATCTCAATGGTCTTTCAAGAAGAAAATCCACCTTTGATTTGACAATTAGATTATCTTAGATGGTTTCCCAAGGGACCTATCTCTTGGGATATTTCCTTTGTTCGCCTTCCTTTAGTGAGATGCCCCATAGGCTTATCAAGTCTTTCGTCAATGTGTTTTCTCTTTCTTCATTTTCTTGTATAGGTTCTTTAACTAGCTTACCCATTAGAATTCCATGATCCCATTTATGTTTAGATCGCTAGAGTTTGTATTGACAATAATGCTAAATGTTTACTTTCTTATTCTACTTTGACAAATTTATAGAGTAAATAGAAATAACAAAAATATAGAACATGATATAAATTACTTGCAACAATTCATGGAAGATATAACTTTATTAATAATTATCAAATATGCAATAAGAATAGGAATATCATAACATGTGGTCCTTGACTATGAACAACAAGTACATATATAGTTGAAACAAAAGAAAAATAGGATGATGATGAATGATGTGAAAATATGTATATGATATGGATGGATATGTATGTATGGACCTATTTTCCTTTATTTCATTAGGAAATGAGATCCCCACAAAGAATTGACTTACAACCCTTAGGTGAGTCAAATCAATGAGGGAATCTACTAGTTTCCTTATGATTGAGGATGGGGTAGCAGCCTGAACATCACTTTTGAGAGAAAAAATAAAAATAGTAAATTAACTCAATTATTCCCATTCAAACTTGAATCATCAATTTAAATCATAATACAAATAGAAACTGCAAAGTTTCAACAAATCTGGAAATGGTAGAGTAATGTATACCTATCACTAAAATGCAATTTATGAAGGTTGCTTGGGACTCATTTTCCCATGAGCGAATGGGTCTTTGTGTAGAGGTTTTACTCAAATTTCGAGATCCTATGGTGTTAGTCTGTAGGTTTTGTTTGATCCAAGTTTCAATGTCGAACAATTCGAAATAAAGTTTGTAGGTGAGTTTTCATGGATTGACAACAATGTTGACAACTTTTTGCAACTTTTCCACTTTGCAACTTTGAGGTTTTCAATTTTTCTTCAACCTATAAACTTGCACATTCATAAGAGGAGAAAAATATTTGTTTCTGGTGGATAAGGTTTTTCCTTGTTCAAACCCTAGTTTGGTAATTAAACCTTGAATTGAAATAATGAACCATGAAAGGAATGATGAATGAACAATACAATGTTGCAACTCAACAAACCCTTGAATAAACCTTTGGGGGATTGAAATCTTGCTCATTATCTTGCATGAAATGGCTTCAATGGATGTGGATCTTGATGCTTGAATCTTGACTTGGATCTTGAAACCTACATCACAATGAAATAGCTCCAAAAATATGCATGATTGCAAAAGACTTTGACATGATCCTTGAGATCTTGATTGCTGCAATAAATCACTGATAAATTTGCTCTTGAATTCTCTTGAAAATAATATTGGCTCTTAGGAAATTTGAAGTATGCAACTTAGACTTGAATTGATAAAAATACCTTGTATTTATAGGTAGATCTATCCTTAATTTCTCAAAAATTAACATCATAAGCCAACAATAAAATTTGAATTCAGGTACATTAAAATACTGCCAAAAACATATTTTAAATTTGGTTCGAAAGGCCTAGGGAGGACCCATTTTCCCATGGGTGAATGGGTCCTAGGTTCCTATTCCTGAAACACACATTACTCAAGGTAATTACTTATGTGTTGGCATTAATTGTTGTCAGGTTTCCCCTTCAAAAAATGTAATTTATTAGGCTTGTAGATGTAAAATAGGGCTTATTAAGGCATATTTAAGTCCAATTTAATTGAGGGGACCCAAAAAAAGTGTGAAAATGTAAAGGAGTACATTTTCCTACACTACAATAGTATACCACTATTGGTTAAGGCTACCAATCCTCGGTAACTATTAATCGACAACTAACAACATGTCGGGGACTAACACACAAATACAAAACATAACTATTTATTATATAGCTGACTATAACATATTCACTTAATTTTTGGTCGACTATAAAGTAGAAGTACTTGACATGAGAAAATTCCTATAAAACATGCTTAAATAACCCTACAAAGTAGCATACCATTACTCCTTGTGGTTGTAAGCATCCTAGGGTGAGTGAGGGAAGGTGGAATAGTAAAAAAATCATATGAATACCATTCTTGGTTCCCTTCTTGCACTTTAAGATTAGGTGCATCTCATTTTTACATTTTATGAACTATAAATTTCATATTTTTTGAACCTTGTTAGAGGTTCAATAGGTTCAAGAACCTTTAATATCTTTGAAATTTATTTTTTCTATATATATTACTTCTTTCAACTTTCTCTTAGTCATATTCAAGATTTTGATCTTTGTTGAACCTGTTGAAGGTTCAGTGATTTCATGAACCTTAGAACTCCCTAACATCCCCGCTTCTTATTTTTTCTTTATTTGTTTATTACGTCACACCTTTAGTAAATTTATGAACTATGTCACACTTTTACAAATTTTGCAAACTCATTAAATTTGCAACATGGTAACCTTACACCTTTCTTTTCTTTTTACCTTCACTTAATTTCTTCACCTATCCATTATTTCACATTGTTTGTAAATGGATGAACTCTGTCACAAAACCATGAAGTTTGTAAACTCGTAAAATTTATGACATCCATAACTAAGTGAATCAACCTTGTGTCTTTTGTAAAGTTTTTGGTATTTTGGAAAACTCATGAAATTTAGGATAATGTCATAGATTTTGACACATATTGAATAATTTCAGAGATTTCAAGGAAACTAGAACTCAGTGACATGCACACTTAGTCATTTTATTCTCTTGATTGGGTGATCTATCACCAAACATAGAGGCCATGTGGAAAGAAAGGAATGAGGAACCATGAGAGTGTGGGGGACAAAGAAGGTAAGTATTGGTGGTCCTATGGTTTCAAGGAAATTCATAACTTCAAGACAAAATATGAAGCACAAGTTGGGGACCCAAGGAGACTTGGTATTTTAGAACTAGGTGCTAAAGTCTAAATTTCCCTTACAAGCCTAAGTTTTGACAAAGGAATAATGAAGAGTGAGAGTGGGAACAAGAACGAGACATGAAAATGGTAAATGAGGACTTTTAGGTTTCAAGGTTCTAAGAAAAATCAAAACCATGTTACAATTTTGAGGCTCCAAGGAACACTAAAACCATGTTAGGGTTTTGGGCCCTCAAGGAAAGTAAGGATGAGAGGAAACACAAAGATGTAATCCAGTGGTTCCCCATAACTAAAATTATAGGTTAGAATAATATGACTTACCTCCAAGTAAAAACTTGGATCATTTTATGAATACAATTAGGGGTTTAAGGGTTCTTGAGCCTAAAAAATTCCCAACACACCTGACACTTAAGAAACACTTAGAAAACTTTTGGAAATTTTTAGTTGAGGGAGAGAAGGGAAAGGAAAGGAAAGGGGACACATGTGGGAAAATTTAAAAAACTAAATGTTCCTTTTATGTTTGTATGATCTATTATCTAAGATGCACAAAAGGGATGAATCAAAATTGGGGCAAAGAGAAATAATTGTAACAATCGCCCCTTGATTACTACTATTTTTTTATTTAGATATTCATAAAAACCAACTCAATAAACCAATTATCTCCTAGATATTCTAGAAATGTTGACTTTATAACTTCTCCAAATGGCAACGACAACGACTCTGCACGAGAATGGGCACAGACTTGGGTTTTTGAATTCCTCTGGTGTTGAGGAGGATGATGGCGTTGGGTCAGAAGACGAAGATGAGGAAGATCGATTGTGGGTGGTCTACTGGCATTGGCAGGATGGATTTATTTGGCCTTTGTTGATTGCTGATGTGCTCTAGGTGCACATCATTGGTGTTCTCTTTGTTGTGTGGTGGTTCAGAGATGAGGGTATTATGGTGGATGCTTTACTTGACCCTTCTAGTGTTGGTTCTTTCCATGGTGTTGGTGCTGAAAGCCTTCCCGTGGCCCTTTCTTTGTTGGTGTCCCCTGTTTGGGTGGTGGTGGCATTCCTTTGGGATCATGCTTGTGCTTTGGAATTTGTTGCGGATGAGGATGGGGATCCTGATGTTGGTGAAGTGGATGGTTGGTTGTGTGTTGCTCGGCCTATGTTGGTTGTTTGTGGCCTGGGGTGTGATGGGTGTGGGCTGACTCATCGTGCTTTTTTCTCCCTTTCTGTGCAAAAGCATTCATTCGGGTGCAGGTTGCTTCTATTCTCAGATGCCTCTTTGTATTTGGTTATTTACTAGGTTACTCCCTTGGGTGCTTCATTTGCCTTTGGATGGACTGGGGCTTCCTCTTGGGCTCTTGTGGCTTTTGGCTGGTTTGGTTTCTCTAACATTTTGAATGGAAATGGTGATGATGGATCCATCTCGATTGTTGTTGATCTTTGGCTCGGTATGGGTTTTTGGTCGAGGTTCCTCGTCCTGGGTGTTTGTATCCCAACTTTTGTTGGTGTTGGGTACTGGTTCGTTGTGGATTGGAAGGTCAGTGATCTAGATATTTTTATTGGTGTGCTAGTAACTTTGGCCTTGGTTGTTTGGGGTCGATGGTTCTATTGGACTTTTCCTGAAGTGTGGGTGGTGGAGGATCCTGTTGGATCTATTGCTATTACTCCTTGGGGGAGATGGTTCCATGGTTTGGTGATGCTGCAAGTGCTTGGCCTCCTTTAGCAGTGGTGCTTGGAGGGAAATTTTTCTCAACCCTACCTTGTTTTGTTGTGGAAGGTTTTGTGCTATTGGAAGGCTTACTGACTGGTGGAAATGGCGGGTTTGGTGCTTATGTTTGATTGGGGGAGGGGGATTTTCCCTACTGAGGTGTTGTTTTCCTCTGTCGCTTGCTATCATGGTGCAACTGGGAGTGGTTTTGTTTTGTTGTCAATGGGGATTCCCTTGGTCTATTGGTGGCCCTTTGAGGTGGATGGTGCTTTTTCAGAGGAAAGAGTTTTTGGTATTTTGGGGTTGTGGACTCATTATGTGGTTGACTGAGAAGTTGTGGTTGTCCTTCTTTTTAATCCTTCGAACTAGTTGCCTTGGGAGGAGGTAGTTGCCTGTGCTGCTGAAGTTCCTTCTTGCTACCATGCTCTACTTTTTCTGTATTCTTTAGAGGTGAATACAATGGTGCCATCTCCTATTGAGGTGGATTTGGTGGTTGTAGAGATGGTGGGAAGTGTTTCTCTACTTGGTAGGTCCCTATTGAGGTGGTGTGTGCTTGCTCTAGAGGGAGGTTTCTTCGGTAGTGTTGGTTCCCGCTTCTTCCTCTCCTATAGAGGGGAGCCCCGTCTGCTAGAGCTGGTCTCGGGGTTGGTGTCTGGTTGGCTTGTGCAATTTAATGTTTGTTTCTCTACTTCAACTTGTGTTTCTGGAAGTTCTGTTGTAGCCCATCTGTTGTAGGTGGTTTGTGGATTGGTTGGTTTTGACAGTCATTTGAGCTTATTGTTTTGGGGTTCAAGAATGGGTTGGGTTCTATTTGTCTTAGGTTTTCCTTATCTGAGCAGGAGGTCTGCTGCAATTCAACTACTGCAGGTGGTTAGAGGTCTGGTTGATCCAGGAGGTTCTTTGGGCCCTTGGTCCTATGTTTTGGGTGTTAGTTTATTAGATAAAGGCCTTTGATGTTCCTTTGTCTTTGACCTAGGACTGTTGTTTGTTCTAGGTGTTCTTTGCCCCTGGTATTTGGTGCGGTGGGCTATTTGACTGTGGTGCTTTTATGGTGCTTCCGTTGGTTTTGGTTTTTATGGTGCTTTCGCTGGTTTTGCTTTTTGTTTTTCTCCTTTTGGCCCTTAGGGATCTTCATGTAAAGGGAACAATGCCTTGTAAATGTTGCTTATCTTATCAAAAACTTCTCCAGCCATCATAATGGTGAAGACTCTATGCCACCACTCAAATGCACACAAAAAGGTGGTAAGCGCCCAATATTAGGGTCATCCCTAGATCCATACCTAAACCTTAAGGGTTCATTTGTGATAACCCTACCTACATATCCACTTTTGGGAATTAGAGGCTTCATAGTTCATACAATAATGATAGGGAGAATTCATCCTCTCCTCTTCAATATCTTTGATCTCACTTTTAAATCATGATTGTTAATTAAGCATAAGCTTTAAATTTAGTTTAATTACAATAAATGATGACAAATTATTACCATTTTTTGGTTCCATACCAATCAATATCAATAATTAGTGTACAAACACTCATAAAACCACATAGAGGTCATTTGCATTTCTAAAATCCCAAATTTTCACATAGTGATTGGATCGATAATACAACACTTGTACATAGGGTGGCTAGTTCATACACACATCACAAGTACAAAAGTGATTAGCTCATACACATATCATAAGTATAATAGCGACTAGCTCATATGCACATCACAAGTACAACCATGAATAAATTAAGCATATATTACATATATCCAATGTGAATGATCCGCACATACACAAAATATTCACACAAAGACCAATTAGAACAAGGGAAGTGTATGCAACCTATTGTATGCATCATTCCAATGTCTAGTTCACTAGCACATAATCATATAAGTATATCTCATCTATAAAAAATAATGTTGGTGCATCCCATACTACATTGTGGGTCCTATCATTTTTCATATCCACCACCATCTATGAAAAAAATAAATCATACCATACTACTTGATTTCCTCATTATAAAGGGCATAAATATAACCATGTTCAGAATACCTAAGGACAACAATAAGATTTCCACAACCCATTAATTGTTTAGGTCATCAAACACCTATACTCTTAATCACATGGATTAAATTAATAAACAAAATATAAATTCCTACCTTAGGCAAACACCAAATAGGAAACATGCATAAATTCTCTTGATACACCAATACCAATACTAAACTCTTTATATGGGTAGACCTTAGCATCCATCACCTACATACTACTAAAAAACTATCCATGCCTCTAGAATAGAATGAGCATCCATCACCTTATGTCATTGGATTTATTCCATGCATTCCACTAATAAAAAATATCCATTCCTCTAGAGTAGAACGAGCATCCATTTCGTGCATACCACTAGTGGAAGCTTGTCTAGATTGTATAAACCTAGATAGCTCCTGACATCTATCACCTACATTATACTAGTGGAAACCATCCATACTTATATAGTAGCATACACATCCATCACCTATATGATACTAGCTCTATGAACACTATTATTTTGGTGGAAACAATCCATGCATCTAGAGTAGCATGGGCATCCATTACCTGCATGCCACTAGTGAAAGAAAACTAACCCTATGATATGGTTGAATACTTCTTTAGGAATATTATACTCCCTAACTCCTACCACACTTGAGTAATGATAATATAATCTATAAGTGGTTCATATGTTTTAAAATTTTGGTGATCACTTCAAGATGAGTGGGATAAGCTATGTAAATAGAACAAATTTCCTCTACATATGCCCTGATAGAGTCCCTCACTCAACTGTAGCTATGATGCCAATAATTCATCTACTATATCTATCTTAGTTCAAAATTTTGACATTAGAAAGAACCAAGACATGTATCTAAAAATTATTGGAAATGTTTATACCATGGCTAAATAATTTGGTTACATTACCTAAAAGGGATTTGGTAAAACTATTCAATTATCTTATAGTTCTGGGGTCAATTTACCAACACACAAACTTAGCATGTTGAATACCTATAAGATGGCCACTATCCAAACACATACAAAACACCCATGCAAAATCATAAGGATTCAAAATCCATTTATTTCATTCAATTATTATTTGGAAACACAGTTTAATAGACAATATTAAATCTAAAAATCTAATATTAAATAAACTACCATACCATATTGGTAATACTTACCCTCATAGTTGGTGAAATCCACCCTTAGGAACTCAATATTAAGTTCAACATAAATATATGTGTATATTAAAATTAGGCAAACCATCCATAGCAAATAAGAATACTCATTTATCACCTCATTAAATTCTATTAGCTGAATTTTATATCATTATTAGATATGAGATATCAAGTTTTCTTAACTCATTATTAACCATATTATACTCATTTTAGCCTCAAACTAAATCCTACTGAAGAGGGAAGGTAAAAAAAGTTTAGGAACAACCCAAAACCTTGGATTCTTCACCTAAAACCTCTCCTATAGACTTTTTGTCTTAGGGGCATCATTCGTCCAAGGATTTCCTACATACCCACTTCCAAACAAGATTGAAGTCACATGTAGTTCTCCTTATAATATCTCTCAAGTAACATACAATTTTAATTCCTACACAAGAAACCCCTTGTCTAATAAAAAAATATGGGTAATATGAATCTCCACCCACACACATTGAGATATCAAAATTAGATCTCACCACCATCGTTATTCCTAGTAAACAATATAAGGAGGTTGATACAACTATCCATTCAACCTAAAAATCTATGGCACCTTATTCCATGTAAAAACTTAAGGTGAGAATACACATTACCTTCCACTTTATCTATTAAAAAGTATATACAATTGGAAAAGGGAAAATGATTTAACCTTAAAGGATTAGCTAGTAAACATGAAAGATGAAATGGTTTTGGATAGATGGAAAAACACAATTAATAAGTCTATTTACATAATTTATTTGGTAATTATAATTCCCAAACTTCCGTTTTACTAGAAACTAACATGATCAACATGTGTCAATTGCAAGATTTTGACCAAGAATAAATCTTGTAGCTCAAAACCTTTTGAGAGCTTTAATATAACAAAAATAAACCTTCAACAAGGTACTTTAAAATAATTTACCCACTTGCGATAATTATTATGAAAAAAATTCATAGATAAATACTAATCATATAACCAAAAATAATGGTTCTAAGTATTCATGCGACGATTAAGAAAAAATAATAATACATCCCATATATGGGAGTCACACATTTAACCAACTCAAATAATACTTGACACTACCATTTGTAGGATTAGTTATAACTATCCCATCAATAATTATTCATAAGAACAAAATAATTCAGCAAGATATCGTAATTATAATGGCCTTGTTAGGTAAGTGTTCAAATAATGCAAACATGTACTAGGAAAATAACCTTGTTGACAACATACTTGAAATTAAAATACAATAACATGGATTTTATACATATTATTGATAAAATTTCATAGTTGGTAGTCTACAATTAGTTCATGAATTACAAGGGAAATCTTAGAAACTTGAGTAAATGCCACAGACTAGTGACAAACTAAAACTATTCTACTATTATAAAAAATGTAACTAACTATATCTTAAAGTTAAATTAAAGCCATCATATATTTCAGTTTTGTCATGTAAAAATGTAACTATTTGGGCTTATAATGAGTTCAACAAAACTCATATAGAGATATCCCCACTAAAAATGAAAGCAATGGTTTTTAAAACAATTATATGCAACCATAAATAGACAATATAGTCTAGAAATACTAATAGTCTAATTTTATTATACTACATTACTAGGCCACAAAGAAAGTAATAAAAAGTTTCTTACTCTTACTCACATACTTTGTGGTCTTCATCTCTAGCTCCCTAATAAAACACATTGGATTGGAATTACTAAAATTCAACACCTCTAGAAAGCACAATATCACTATCAAACATCATAGATGATGCCACAAATCAACTTCTCCCATGCAAGGTCAATTCATTAAGATGAATTCACACTCCCATTGAGACCATCATTTTATTTGCACTACCACCCTTTTTTCTTCATCCTTTACTTTGAAATATCATTCATACATGTGCTTGTTTCAAGAATTTCACCCCACATGGTGGTATCTTGTTCTATTTCCCCCCAAACTTAAATACTTTTGAATTTTTTGAATGTAACTTGAATAGAATAAGAGCTTTAAATTCACGAGAAGGGTGTGTATGAAATTAACTGATGGGAAGGAGAAGGGTAAGGAGAGGGGAGGAAGGCAATTGACACCAAAATGATAACTATGAATAGGTTTTTATAAAAATGTGGTCAATTTTTATGGAGGAGACAAAGGGAAAAATATTTGTAGTTCTTATTTACCTATCACTAAAAAAATATTTCTATTTTATTCAAATAGTTATCAAATCCATTGCTATCCTAGAAGTTATGACCCTCAACATTTAACCCTCACATATTTGTGCTCTACATGCATACATTCCCTCTTCCTTCTATCACAAAATTCCCCTTATCTTTTTTTATTTGAGGGATGTTCATAGCCTATTTGAAGGATCCAATTCCATAATAGGTAGGAGCACATAGTCAAAGGTTATATAATTTTTCTTTTACAATTGTTAGCTACCTTTTCTTGAAAGTTTCTAGATCCTTTTCAACATATTCCTTTCATACATATATTACAATCATGGTATTTCATTACAACTCTCTTCTTTTTATGAATCTCATCGCCCTTTGCAACTCTTTTGTGCTCCTATATATTTTACTTACATGTTTTTTAGGTAGTCACAATTATAACAGATCCCCTTCTTTTTCGCTCCCTACACCATACCCTTCATTAAATACATTATTAGAGGTCCATATTGCATACCTATACAGTCATGTTTTGTTAATATAGGTCAAAAGTGGTCATCTAACCCATTCTCTCCTTTTCTTATCCATTATTTATTTTTCAATCTTTATTTTTATTAATATTTTTATCCCTGTAATGCCCAGTCGAAAGGGGCTTGATGTGGGGATGTGACAACAATTTTGTGAATTTTGAGGCCTTGAAAATATAGGTACGAATAGATAACATGTATAAAATTAATCTACCCAAGACCAAAATGCATAGAACTAATTCAGACGACCATTTTTTGAAGCCAACACAAAGATTGAATAAGCAAATCAATGGAAATTCCTTGAAACACACCCCACTTTATAACCCCATTTTTTCTTGTAAGCAACTCAATCCAACAAACAAAAACTATAAAATCAACTCATTATTTTCTATAAAAGTTCCACCATAAGATATGACACAAATTATATCCAATGATAGCTTATAATAATTCAACCAACCATAAGTATATGATACTCCAATACATCAAGTACATGTTACAACCCATCTAGGTATACCAAGTATACAAGTACATAGGAAGTATCCCCAAATTTTCATATATACATTAGTGGCTTGGAACAATGGTACAATGTATAAGAGTAACACTCATCCAATCATAAATACTCCCTCTGAGCTCTTTTCATGTATGGGAAAGTTTTTTTAAACATGCATATAGAAGGAAACCTATACTCCCCATATTGTGAATTTGCATTGAATAAAAAAGTGAATAACCTAATCGCCATAAATTAAAGAATAAACGTATATTGATTATCTTATAAAATTCTCTCATAGATATACAATCATAATAATAAGCTATACATCTTAACCATTTTATTCCAAGTTCACAACACATGTCAATATCATATAGAATACCCAAATATAATATAATCATAACACAAAATAATATTACAACACTTCATAATAGAAATGTTTTATCAACAAAAATCCCATAGAATACATAAAATAATATCCTTGAGCCATAAGTTAACATAACAAAAGAAAGAAAAAAGAAATGTTAAAAGAAGGTAAATAATATTCTGCATTACTTTTGTTTGGTCCTTTGATTGAGATAATTATGAAGCATTTTGTGTTGAATGAGCTCAAAAATTTATCTCAACCCTCTTTATTTTATCCTTGGATGGAAGAGATGAGAGTAAGAGAAATGTAGGTGTTATTACAGGGATTTGTACCCGCATGCAAAGTTGTAAAGCTCTGCAATCTCATGTAACATTGGAATACTTTCAGGTTGTGGGTACCCTATATGATTTTAAACCTCTGGATTATAGGTTAGCTTCCTTTTTGATATTCTGATTAATGGTTGCAATTGGATGGAAAAGGGAGAAAATGATAAAAGAATGTGTAAACTGGAACTAAATCTGGGTGATGCACCTAATTGATACTTTAAGAGCACAAATCGATCCACAACTGATTCTTTACGAAGTTTATTTTCACAAATTATATTAGGAAATTTAATTACATCAATGATTCACAAGAAGGCCTGGTAATTTATTCTTTATGAAGGAAAATGTCATTTTCACAACTTAAAGATGAGGATAAACTAAAAGCACAACCTATGACCTGCAACTAAGATTGCTTTTTTTGTGTACATGCATTCACGAATGTGACATAAAATTAAAGGATTTGACATCAAACACATTAAATTTGCATCCAAAAAATTCATAAAAGAAGAACACTTGAATCTGAGAAGGCTAATATCTAACTTGCAATGAGAAAAGAAGGAACACTTTGCAATTGATACTCTAAGATAACCTATAAAACCTGCTGAATATATTAATCTGAAACTAAAAATGAGCTACAAGAAATCCTCTTTGCAAAAGTTGCAAAGGCAAATGAAATTAAGAACTGGGTGAAAAGAGATAAATCTCCCCCCTATATACAAAAGAGCACTCTAAAATTAGAGGCAATATGAATAGTGAACTGAAGTCTCAAAAGTCATCCATTCTTGAGCAAAAATAAAAATCCTCCGTAAATCGAGCTAAAACTACATAAAAAGAGCCAAAAATAGGCTCAACTCTGTCCCTCAAGTGGTAGAACTGATCAAGCCTTGAAACTGCATGAAAGAGGCAAAAAATGAAGTCCAAAATGCATGAGAAAATCCCTAGTTGTATCTCAGAAAGCATATCCAGTCAACTCAAACTAACTCAAATTGCCTCATAAAGTATGTTGATCATGGCTAAAAATACATCAAAATTCATCAATTTCGCATGGTCGGAGTGCTCAGAAAACTTATAGTTAAGTTTAATGCATTTGGTCAATTTGACACTATTATTTTTAAAAATATTTGAAAAAATCGCTGTGATTTATCAAATAAATTAATCTTTATTAATATATTATAAATGATAATGTATCATTTAAAATATTAATAGACATATATAATGCACTAAACTTAATTAAGGAATATAAATCCCATGCAAAATAAAACAAACCTAAGTAAAGGTTAGCAATCGTAAACTAACCCTAAACTAAGGCTCGACCCTAAAGGATTTATGTAAAGTGCTAAAATGTTAAACCAAGCCCTAGTTATCATACCTCAAGACTTGAGACTCAAATGCAAATATTAAAAGGGCTTAGCCAAGCCTTAAATGTGACTTAGGGTAAACAAGGCAACCCTAACTATGTGATATCGAAGGCTAACTCATGGTGAAGGCATTATGAAGAGTTTTGACTCAAGGTTTGAAAGGTGGTTGAGAAAATGAAAAGGCTAGGTAAAAGTTTCAAACCCTAATCATTTGTATTATTGATTGTGAGCTAAATTCATTGTGAGCTCTCTCCGCGCCACCAAGGGTGACTTAGGGTTTATTGTTGGATGCTTTGGGGAGCTTGAATTGAGACTTTTCTTTGTGTTATGAGGCTGACAATGGGACTTTACTTGAGTTATGAAGCCGACATGGTGAGTTGTTTTGCTCTTGCTATTTCTCTGAGAATATATCCTCCTTTCTATTTTTTTTTGTTTTCTTGAGATTTCTTGAAGGCTTTCAAAGTTGTGGCTATAGTATTTCTCCATCTGGGTTATCATGATTCCTACTGTATCTCAATGGCTTTAAATAAATATAAGGGTTTAAAACCCTAGTGTTATTTACATTTTGAAACATGGGCCACCTCCATGCAACTACCATAGGAGAATGTTGCTTTCAAAACTGTTTTCCATGAGAGTTATGCATTTTGAAACTTCTGAGCTATATTTGATATGAATTCCTTTGTTATTCTCTGTATTTATTGTAATTTTATTGACATCATGATAATCATGTAGCATATCTCCTTCACTTGATGAATAACTCATGCCTGTGTGCTTATTGTTCTTTGCTCTTTCAAATCTTGAAAAGAATATATAGTTGCTAGCGGCCCCATATGTGTAAGCACAATTGTCTTCATTTCACCTTCTAAATATGCATTATGAATTATTTAGACTATAGTAATCATTAATATACAACAACATCACCAGACTAATATTATAGATTTTCTTTGAATAGATTCTCCTGCAATATCTGAATTCCCTGCACATTTTATGCATTGTTCGTACTGATCATATTTCCTTTAATCATGAACACCATTTGATATAAAGTTGTAATGGCTCAGTATGAATTTCCTGTAACTCATCATGATAGCAGAATTGATATTTTCATGCATTGTTGTCTTTTAAGTTAATGTGCTTGTATGGTTGCTCTTTTTGAAAAAATACTATATGTTCATCAACAAAGGCTATCCATACATCTGTGAATGCAATGTTTGCATTCATTCACTCATTCTCTCTGATTCATTGCTACCTGGAGAATATGATTGCACTCTTATGTGGATGAACACTTTCAATGCTTTGAATGATAATCTATAAGTGGTTATTTTATTCAGTTTTCATAAAATGATGCCTTTCAAAACTTCTCCTCTTGATTACCTGATGCATTGTTGTCCTTCATATCTTTGGACTATCATGGCCTATTTTATCATCTCTATTCATTAAGAGCATAAGCTTCCTCTCTCTGTAGATTTGCCCTGAACTCTTGATGATGCCTCTTTTTGACAATATGTAATAATGCTCTTTTATAATCATGAGAACCAATGTCCTGGTAGTTATGAGGGTTGTTATCCTTGATGATGGTAATCTAGTTTTTATTGAATGCAAACCTATTTCTCTAAGTCTACTATAGGCTATGAATGAATCTTGAGTTGTTAGAAACAATTTTAAATGAATTGATACCCTGTTCTCCCTTCAGTATAAAGGGCTCAATACCTCATTGAAATGAAAAAGGGAATGCAAGTCAGAGCCGAAACAAAGATTGCAAATGAAGTTGATGCTCTTGTAACATTTTTTAATTGGTCTTTTAGTATGAAGAGAAATAAGATGCTTGCTCAAACTGTTTTCACCATGTTGAAATAAGGCTGCTTTATGAATCACTCCTTGGTTACAACAACTTTTATTAATGACTGCAATTGATATCTATGACTCTCATGCATTAATGTGAGAGTTTCCTCTTGATATGTTGGGCTCAACCCTTGTGGGAGCCCATTTTTCTCCACATATTTGATGAAAATTGATCACGAACATAATGAACATGTTCCTGCACAGTGAACACACATGTTAGCAAAATAATTGATGAATTAATCATCTGGTGAATGCCTGATAGGATGTGTATTACATCTCTATTGGTAATGGAGGCATGAGGTAGGATGTGATTCATCATTGATCTAACACCACCTTTTTACAATCTTGTAGATGCATTCGGAGCTCGGAGCTACTACAACTTGGAGACATGACAACTGAAGACTTCAAATGTGACAATGATTCATCATTCTAGGCAATGACGAATCACCTTCTCTCTTATACCTATATTATCTTCAATTTTTTGTGCACATTTTTCTTTTTTTTTTGTACATTATTTGATTTATAAAATCAAATTAAGCTACTCCCATGGCTTGTGTGGGACTTTGGTTTGTACAATATGAATAAAACAACAAACATTATGCAATTTCATGATTTTTCTATTATAATTAGTTGCATAATAATACTGAAAATTCAAGAGTAATCAGATTTGTTTCAGCAATGAATACTTAGTAGAAAAATTTCGTAACCACTTGTGTACCTTTGAATACTGAATGTAATTCAACTCTACCTATTTTGAGCTATAGCTAAAAATAGGTAACAATAGGTTGTTTTTCAAAATATTAACATGACTTTAATATGAAGATGGGAGATGAAATGAGAGGGACGAGCCTCTCTTAACTAGATTCCTTAGATGTAGGATGGATGGTTAGGATTTTATTTTAAGATCAAGGGATAGGAATAGGTAAGAGCTTAGGGTTGATGTGAATAGATGGCTAGGATTTATTTGACCAAATCCAAGGGTGGAGGATGAATTCTCTCACATACGTAAGGAAATATGAAAAAGAGAGCTATGACTTGTGTCCTCGCACACATCTATCAAGACACACATGGAAGAGTGGATGAGGAAAAGTGTCTTTCACACATGTGTGAACACACCTTGGGAAGAGATAAGGTGGCACATGCCTCCTCATGCATTTTTGAGAGATCACACAAGGATAGGGGAAGGAGACATGTGACTATGAGACTCACATGGGCCAAATGAAAGGCTATGATTGTCCAAGAATAATTAATGGTCAAATGGAAATGAATGAGTTGTAGGTGCATGCAAGCCTATTGAAGTTTTTGGTTCATTCTATCCCAAAGGAAGATGAGATGTTGAAGTATACAGAAGCACTAAAGAATCAAAATTTGATAATACAAATAAATAGAAAGATCTAGAGGAAGAAACTAGGGTGAATATAACAACAATGCAAGAAGAGGTTAAGGCTTTGAGGTTTTAGGTGCATAGTGTAGAGTATCTTTTCTAAGATCTATGCATGATTATGAAACATGTGGTGGTCTCATATTATAAATGATTATTAGAGGTGATAAGTGGATACACAATGCCATGGATATAGAGAATGGAAAGCATACTCATGTATTTGAGAGAGTGGAGAGTATAAAAGGCCTTAAATGCGATAGTTTGGAGAATTTTGGTGGTCTCATCATGCCTATTATAAAATTTATGTTAATTTCAAGTAATGGAGTTTATAGTAGGTCATATGAGAGGTAGAGAACTACTCCACCATGAGTACTGATGAATCAATGGAGTGGTGCATAGTAGCATTAGTTTTCAAGTATAATGCTTGCATTTATTTTTGGTACATGATTATATAAATTAGAAGTTCTTTTTGGTAGGCGATTATGTCTAGTATATGCTTTTGTTATAGTTTTTCTATATGTATGCTTGTTTTTCCCTTCTTTAGGGTTATTTATGTATGATTTTAGTTATTTTTTAATACTCTTATCAATAGTTGTAGGGTTGGGAACCCTTATGTTAGATGTACAAGACAACTAAGAGGGGGTGAATCAGTTGTATACTTAAAAACATTCAGACCCTTAATATCTTTTCAAACCGTTATTATGCATTAGAAAAATGTAAACATATGAAACAATAATGAAAACACATCCAATTACATAAGAAGACCATATTTATGTGGGAAAACCAAGAAGGGAAAAACCATGATGAGTATTAGATCACATAAATATGATTTGAAACATCGAATATAATTAGGCTCACTACCTAGGAAGATAAGAAATGCTCAATACCAGGTGGCTCGCTTCCAAGAAGAAAGAAGATAGAAGAATACTATTACAAAGAGATTCACTATCTCAAGGAAATAGGATAAATCCACCATTTAAACCTTATTCCATTTGCAACCTTTAACTGATTTCCTCCAACAACTTCAACCACACTAAAAATGTAGAGCCTTCTACTCACTGCATTAGAGTCATAGGCATTAATCCCACACTTAGATCACCACACTTAATAAAATTCCCATCTCTCACACACCTTCTACTGTTCAACACTCATCTCCAACAATTCACCTCACACTTATACCATCCATGACCTAAATAATCTCAATTAGGTCAACCTTAATGAAACGTATGCACCTAAAACATGCAACACCAAAATAGGTCGACACCAAACACCTCCATGGTGGAAATAAGTGAAGGACGACCACACCATGGGTTAACTAGGACCCAAATCCATATCACCACATTACACAATACATTCACAATCCATGAGGTACCTCCATAAATAGCACTAGCACACCGGGTCGGACAAAATTGAACTAATACTACAAGTGACCACATATACGCTTCTCTAGGTCACACAAATCATAAAAACCACTTCATAGCATCCGCACAACATCTTATAATATTCCAAAATCCTTAGAATATTCTACAACTCTGCCACAACCACCTAAAATTGAGAAAACCATTATCATGTGCAACCAGACACACTACCACATAACAAAAATCACTAACCAACCTTGTGGAACACCTCATCACCTGAAACCTCAAGGGAAGGAAGTTAAAAACAATATAAGATCATTCCCAAATCTACAAGACAAGAAACCTTACTGCAGAGAAATGTAGAGAAATCTCATTTCTCCTAGACAACCTTCTACACAAACAGATAAACTGTCAAACATAACTTTCACTACACAACAATCCAAAACCTAAAACTCTAGATATAGAACCTATGAAAACCTATGATCATCATATCCAAACCACACAAGAATATATTCAATCATGAAGATATGCGAAGCACAAAACTGAACACACCTCTTTCACATTGCACACTCTTTTATTTAAATTTTCTTAAAATCACTTGGAAACTAAATGAACTTACTGTAACTTCAACTCTTATTCATCAAGACATTAATGAAAACATTGATGACAACACCACAAAAACTTCTTTATCAAACCACAACACATCCATACTAGTACAAGCAATTGACAACACCAACCATCTCCAAACTGCTAACATCAATGACCAACACCAACAACTGTTGACATCAATGACAACACCAACAACATACTTGAAACAATCTCCCCCTTAATCATTGATGGCAACACTAGCTCTCTGAAAAACCATCAACAAAAAAAGAAACCAAAAATAACTCTATAACAAGAAGCATTCCCCTTGATTGGGGAAACTCTTCATACACTCGTTCTCTTACTCCTAAACATTCTCTCCCCCTATGGTCTTCAGATCATATTCAACCAACTCTCTCCCAAAAAGCTCTAGCTCTCTCTCCTACAATATTCTTCTGACCTATGGTTTTTCAACCAATTCTCTCCCCCTTTGACATAAATGGCAAAGGGCCATAAACTTATCCAACTCTCTTTCCTACATACTTCACATTTTTCATTATTCTTTTCTCTTTTATGCATTGTACTCTTTTTCTCCCCCCCCCTTTGAAAACATTCAAAGGGAAACATCTGCATATAGCTTTTCTTTTTATTTTTCCTTTTGACATCTACATACACCACTTGCAACACCAATAAATAACTACACTACACTCAATTTTCTGCACTCTCCCCCTTAGGGGCACAAAATATGTTCCATCTGACTACACCAACACAAATATCACTACCTACTCCCCCTCAGAGGTAACTGTTACCTATTTTTAGGTACAACTAAAAACAGGTAGAGATGAATTGCATTTTTAAGCTAAAAGGTACACTGGGTATTCAAAATCTTCTGCTAAGTATTCATTTCCGTATAAATTTGATTACTTTTAAATTTCTAGTGTTATTATGCAAATGTTTATAATAGAAAAACTCATAAATTTACATAAGAAATGCTATTTTACTCATGTTGTAAAAACCAAGTCCCACACAAGCCGTGGGAATAACTTGATTTGATTACTTAATCAAATACTGAATAGAAGAAAGAAATTTATATTACACAATGAAAGATAATATAAGAACATGGAGAGAAGGTGATTCATCATTGCCTGGAATGACGAATCATTTCTACAGTTATGTTGATCTTGGTTCAACTCCAACACTAGGTCCAACTCCTGATCCAAGGTTTACTTGCAAGATTGTTGAAAGGTGGTGTTAGAGCAATGAAAAATCACATTCTACCTTATCCCTACATTACCAAGAGAAATGTAATCTGCATCCTATCAAGCATTAATTAGATGATTAAGTCATAAAAAAAGTAGATGTTCAAGGAGCACAAAGTTCAATGGAAGTTTTCAGCTTCAATTTGCTTGGTCTAACATGTTTGCTTTGTGTGTAGATACAGGTACATATTTCATTGTTGTTTCATCATGTTCAGAACTGTAGTATGTGGGTTAGAACGTGGCTCCCACAAGGGTTGAGCCCGACATGCATCCTTTGTTTCATAGAGGGGGTTTGAGTATAAATCCATGTATGAAGATACAGGTCAAAAAATGTCTGCAGACACAAAGGGAGCAAAAGCCAAGAGGCATTATTAATGAAGACAACTATTGGACAACTTGACAAACCAAGTAGGCAATTATAATATGCATCAGTATTATCAATGCTAAATAGAGTGACGATAGATTGAGAGGAAGTGGATTGCTATGCATAGGTAATGAACATGTTTCAAGTTGCAGTCATCAGTAAATATTAGAGTGCCTCTATGAAATTACTTAGAAAATGAATATAAAATAAAGGTTTAGAGTAATCACTTGCTCGCTAATACAAAAATCATATGTAACATGGAAAAGAAACAACGCGAAAGTAAAGATAATGAGGATCATAAAGATATACAATTTCATTCAAGCAAAGCTTGAAGCTACAAAGAAGAACTTTGATAGGGGTAAAACATTGTATCCATGAGAATAGAACTCAATAGGAAAAAGGTTATGAGCAAAGAGTGTTCATTGAGAGGTCTTGTGGGATATTTTTCCTCCACAAAATATTACATTTTTTAGTAGGTTTCCCTTTAAATGGAATTGCGTCATTTAAAGAGAGGTGAATCATTCTTCAAGAAGAATGACAATTTAACATATGCACAACAAGAAAATAAAAGAAAAGCAGTGCAAATATAAATGATGGAAGAGGAATTTTCATTAGATTTTATAGCTGGTTATGCTCTAGTGAACATGTATGCAAAATGTGGAAGCATAGACAAGGCATGTGAACTATTTGACAAAATTCATAAGGGAGATGCTATCTAATGGAATGCAATGATTGCGGGAGTAGACAAAATGGGTTTTGCAAGGATGCTCTCAAAACCTTTGAATTAAGGAAGCACTTAGAACATATACTGACATTAGGTAGGTTGGTGGTGTGAAGTTCAAATGGTAAGAAGGTTGATGAAAGATAGAGAAATTAATAAGATCCCTGAATGTAGTTGTATTGAAGGCCATAAAGTAGTACATACTTTTGTGTAGGAGATAGATCACATCTGCAGACATAGGAAATCTATGCAATGTTGGAGAAATTATTGGGAGGGATGAGAACCATTTCCATCATTTTGAAATAAGGCAATGTTCTTTTGAAGATTATTAGTAATGCTAAATGAATCAATGCCGATTATTTCTTATATACAGTGTTGGGGTGTTTATCAAAGACATGTTTTATGATTAACATGGATATTTCATTAGATTATTTTTCACACATCAGATGCATGGAGACACAAAAATACAGTAAAATGAAGCCCACGACTAAATATTCCCAAAAATCAAAAGGTGCCATGGTGAATGAAAGCTCATACGAGAAAAAATAGTGAAGTTTTGGCCCGATAAAGATAGTGATGCTAGGGCTTTAATGGAAGATAAAAATTCAGGAATTATAGCTACAGAGCCATGAAAATGTAGAAATGATAGAGGAAATTCTCATAAGGTGCAGGAAATAAATGTTTTCATTATTTTTTTGTACAATGAAAGCCCATAATGCATGAAAGTGAGGCCCTCGATGTTAGAAGTGTAGACCCAAAATGGGTATGGTGGCTGAGTTTTATTGTGAAATGAGCTTGAGTATCTTTTCATCTTAGGAATTTTTTTTATAGAAATATTACCTGTAGTCAATGCTTGAGTTTGACTTGTTTTTGGAAACCCTAGACTCCAACTCTCAACCAGTCGCGACGCTATTTCCAGAAAGCTTGAGTATAGAATAAAATGCATTGGTCTTTCTTTTTCTTGGTTTTGTTTCTTAGGGTTTGGAAACCCTAAAAGGCTGATGGTAAAAGGTTTTTTACCTTTTTATTTACAAAATATGAGCAACAAACTAATATACCCATGGCCTTTGTGCCTTAGTATTTTGTCATGCCTTGTGTCTCATGTCTTTACGCCCTTGTATGATGTTTAGGGGTTTCTTGGACTTAGTCTTCTTTTTGCATTTAATATTTCTTGGTTGAACATATGTATTTTCATTTTGCATCCACTTTCAAATGTAAAGAATTTAACTAATTGATGTATTATAAATCACTTGGTTAAATTGCTATTTTAATGCAAAGTGATATGTAAATGCTTTGAACGACTAGGTTAGACTTTGATGTGAGTTGAGAGCATCTAGGGGAGTTATGAGAGGTTGGAAAACATGTTCCCAAGATATAGGGATCAGTTTTGACTCAGTTATCACCTTGTTGAGAGTATCTAGGAAGTGGTTTTGCATGCCTTTATGCTTGACTTGGTCAAGCATGACTTCTTCCACATTTGTGAGATCTTTTGGAGAGGTTTTGGTTTCTATATTCTTGTATTTTTGGAGGCATCTGACCCCATACTTTTTTTAGTTCCTTCTTTGGTGGCTTTTGGGAGTGAAGGTTATAGTCACTCTTTTGACTCATTTTTTGAGAGAGTTCTGATAGACATTACTTTGCACTTAGTGACTTTGGAGTCCTTGCAATTTTTTGGCATTCTGTAACTCAGTTTTGGGCATGTATACTAGTGAAAGCCTTGGCAATCAATGATATTGCATATTTTTCCTTCTCACTCTATGCATTATTGTGTGTACCTATTGGTTGATCGAATTTCTTGTGAAATCTTTTCCTTTTGCTTGTGATTTTGTCTCAATTTCAACACCTTTTGCAAAAATATATATTGTTGTAGGTTATAAATAGTGTTATAAGTGCCATCATTTTTAGTTGTGAAATTTATTTCCCTCTAAGAATTTTTAGCATCTTGACCTCTTTATAAATTATTGATTCAAAGATATATGAGAAGTGAGTTGTGTAATCTAGTTTCAACCATTGTTGGAATTGTGCATACAAGCTATATATGTAGGCTCTAGGTAGTTTTGGTGTATCACCTCAATTTTAGTTCATGCTTATCCTTCTTCCCTTTTCCTCAACAATAAGTAGTTTAGGTGATATACAAGTTAGGAAGCCGACCTTCTCTGGAGGTTCTTTTCCATTACAAGTGACCCACAACCTAGAAAAGTCCCCATGTTTCTCTAGCTAATTGAGTTTAACAACTCAGTTCTAGTGCAAGTTTAAGAGATAACAGTTTTTGGCACGCTTGGTGGGACTATCAAACAGACAGTTTGGAAATTACATTTGTATTACTAGTTTTTGATATGCAACTAGTAAGTTTTAGGCCTTTTAGAGGTTAATATCAACATATCATGGTGACTCTATGTACCGGTGCATCATTGAGAGCTTCAAAATATTGAGAAATCTGGTGTTTTTCTCAATATTATCAGCCTTGGGAGGTAGTTTGAACAACACCATGGTGACTCCAACCTCATAACAACTGGTTTCAGCAGTTCAGATATTTGCGATTAATAAGGTTTGTTGTTTAGTCTTGCTATGTTTCATGTCTTATCTCTGCAATGTCTAGTTATCAACAATTTAGTTATTTTCCACCTCCATTCCACGAGAGTCATTCAAACATGTCCTCTCATCAACCTTATTATACAAAACAACCTACCATTTTTATGTCAAATGACCCTGTAATAGTAGATTACTAGCATTTTCATGATGTTTCTTGCCCTCCCACTCCTGGTCAACCTTTGTATCAGTCAATGTATGATCAAAATCAGTCTTGAGAGGAGGTTATTGATGCTAATCAACATGAATATTCACATAACCATCCTCAAGAACACCCTTATCATAGTGTATTGGTTTTGATCCAATAGTTTGACCATATGTTGTGGGATTTGAGCCAAAATCTTGATTGTATAAGGATTAATGATATTAGCAAGGTGTTCTCACACATGAATAGAATGGTGGTTGATGTCAAGAAGCAGAAAAAGACCATTATGAAACAAAAAGAATGTTGGATGTTGTGGTTATATTGCTGATATGTGGTTGTCATTGATGTGAACACTATTAGCATTAACTCTGCTTAAGGCTATATATGTCGAGGAGATTGAGAAAATTGTAAAAAATATAGTACAGGCATCCAGTGGTGCTGAGAAGGTCAGAATGTTGGAAATTTTTGTATGTTGAAGATCTGAAGGTGCACTTCAAAGGGTTTGTTGCTGAACCTTTCTAGTATGTTGTCTAAAAGTTTCAGAGGTTCGCATAAAGATTTATGGAAGTCATGAAGATCTATGTGCCTATAATTATTCAGTTTTTGTAGATGGTGTTCTTGGTTGAAGCAGATGAAATTCTAGTAATTTCATGTGTTGTGCATGTACCTATGACATTCATGGATGAGTCTATATCATGCTCTATCCTTTCTATACATCTGCATTGATTGGAGTGTTCGTGATAGGAGATTTTCTGATGTGTGCTTGAGTTTTCATGTTCTTGGCCGACATAAGGGTGTTAGCATGTTGTGGATCCATGAGGATTAATATTTTATTGTTTAACGTGTTTGAAGGTGTTTGTTTGGGTCCTCACTATGTTGTGATTGACTTGTCTTGGTGCGCATTGAAATTTATTCATGTATTGAGGCTGACAGTTGTAATTTATTCTTTATTTTGTGGCTGATTGAATAGTGATGTAAATCCATGTAGCGGATATATATATATGATTTTGTTTTCCTCATTTAAAAAAGAGTGCTCAAGTGTACAAGTGATGTACATGTGCAAATAAAGGTCAGATCATTTAGAGTAGAGTGTGGAAGAGTTTGTAGAAGTTTTTGTGCGCCTAACTAGAGCTATAATCAAGCTTTTGTAGAAGCTAATTTCTCTTTTCAACTTCATCAGATGGATTTAATCTGATTACTATATGTAAGGAAATGAGCCTTCCTTTTGAGTAGTGTGCTCTAGGCAGTGCACCTGAATGCAAGTGCATTCCCTTTTATTCTTCATTATACTTCTAACAGGGTATAATCTTGTGGACTAACATCCACCATGGTTTTTCCCCTAATAGGGTTTCCACGTATAAAATCTTGGTGTTCATGTGTCTCTGATGTGTTGTTGATTTAATGCTTGCATTGTTAATTATTAGATCTATGATATAAGGTTGATTAATGTTGTATAAGTTTGATTTCGATAACAACGGGTTCACTACCCCTTCTCAGTTGTCTATCCTTTTTTTGCCAACAATTGGTATTAGAGCTACTTCCTTCAAAGAAGCTTAACAACTTGAGGTGATCCGAGATGACATCATTCAAGAAGAATAGTCCTAGATTCGATGGTACTAACTAATCTCTATGGAATTTCAGGATGGAATGTCATTTGAAGTGCATTGGTGAACCTTTCTGGCATATGACACAAAATGCATATGCTATTCCTCAGAATGCTCCTTCCTCTGAAGATGAAATCAAGCAAGCATAAATTAATACCAGGGTAGTAGAAACATTGGTGAGTGCTTTGACCGATTCAGAGATGACAAATGTGTTAGGATTGAAGATTGCATACCATATTCAAAATAATTTGGAAACATTGTATGAATGAGATGCACTAGTGAAAAGTTCTAAGCTACAAAGTCTAAAAGGCAAATGGGAGAGCTTGAAGATGAGTGAAGATGAAAACATATTTTCTTTCTCGCAAAAGATAAATGAATTAGTGATGGACATTAGATGTGCTGGTGGAACTTTGGATGATGATGAAATTGTGGCTAAGATACTTAGATCTATGCCCCCTTCCTACAAGACAAAAGCTCATGCTATTGATGAACTTAGGACAATGACAAATATTACAAAAGACATGCTGATTGGAAAACTTGCTGCATTTGAATTGAGTGAATTTGGTGAGTCTACTCCTAAGACTGAATCTGCTTTCAAGGCTACTGTATTCGGGAAAAGCAAGTAGGGATATGATTTAGGAGAGAGTTCTAAGAGAACATTAAGATATAAATATGAGATGAAGCGGATTGAAGATGAAGAAAAGGAATTGGAAGAACTAGAAGCATTGATTGTGAAAAGAGAATCAAGAGGTCATGGTAAGTACAAAGGAAAGTTACCTATTAAATGTTTTTCATGCAGTAAGATAGGTCATTTTGCTTCTAGATGTCCTGAAAGAGTTTCAAAGTACAAACCTAAGAACACTAGATTTCAAAAAAAGTGCCATTATGCTGAAGAAGGTGTAACTGATGAAGAATCTGATAAAGAAACTGGAAATGAAGATGAATGGGTATTTATTGCTATCAAAGAAAATGGTCAGGTGTCCACTAAATCTTCTAGTAATGTGAATGTTGAGAAAGCTCTTGCAGCCAAATCGAAGAAAAAGATGAGTGGGTAATTGACAGTGAATGCTCACATCATATGATTGGTGAAAAAAGCAAGTTTGTAAGCTTGGAAAACTATGATGGCGGTGTTGTGAGATTCAAAGACAACACTTTTGGTGTGATTCGTGGTAGAGGCACTATTTCTTTTGGTGGTAAGCACAATAATGATGATGTTCTTTATGTAGAAGACTTAAAGCACAACTTGTTGAGTGTTGGATAGATGGTAGAAAAAGGTTACAATCTGTAGTTCAAGGATGGTAAGTGCTGAATAAGGGGAAGTTCAAGAAACATGATTGCTTTAGGAACAAAGACTAAAGGTAATATCTTTCATTTGAGTGCTGCTAGTGAAATTTGTTTGATTGCTCAAATTGGTGTAAGCTGGTTATGGCATAGGAGGTTGTGTCATGTGAACTTTGATAAAATTATCAAGATAAGCTCTACTCAAGTAGTTAGAGATCTACCTAAGTTAGTGAAGCCTACTAACAGTATGTACAAGGAATGTCAGATGGGAAATAAAACAAGAAATTATTTCTGGAGCAAATAGCATAGCTCTAATGGAGTATTGGATTTGATACATACTAATCTATGTGGTCCATCCAGAATTAGAAGTCTACAAGGTGAAAGGTACTTTATGTTGCTCATTGATGATTATTCTAGAATGATATGGGTTGCTTTCTTAAGATAAAAACATGGAGCATTAGAAAAGTTCAAAATTTTTAAAGCTATGGAAGAGAATGAGACAAGTCAAAGGATCAAATTTCTAAGGCCGGATAGAGGTGGTGAATTCACTTCACGAGAATTCAATTATTTTTGTGAAGAGCATGGAATCTAAAGGCAACTATCTGCTCCCCGGACCCCTCAACAAAATGGAGTTGTTGAAAGAAAGAACAAAACTATTCTAGACACTGCTAGAACCATGATGTTGGAAGAAAATGTTCCTCATTTCTACTGGAGAGAAGCTATAAGTATGGTTGTGTACATCATTAACAGGGTGCATGTCAACAATAATTCTGGTAAGACACCTTTTGAGCTATGGTTTGGTTATAAGCCTACTGTCAAGTATTTCAAATTTTTTGGAAGCAAATGCGACATAAAGAGAGATGATGATATAAGTAATTTTGATGCTAGAAGTGATGAAGGAATCTTTCTAGGATACTCTACTAAAAACAAAGCTTACCGGTGCTTTAATAAAAGGTTGAAGAAAATGGTTGAAAGTGCAAATGTCAAGGTTGATGAAGATATTGGTAAATCATCCAGATCTAGTGATTATGATTCAGATGATCAAAATGATAATACTAACAATGATGTTCAGGCATATAATCAACTTCAAATTGCTCCAATGAACCAAGGGAATCAAGAAGCAGAAAACAACAGAAGTGCAGAAGAAAGAACACAAGAACAAGAGGTAAGAGAAAATTTCAAAACTCCTAAATATGTAAGATGAAATCATTCTGATAGTTAGATCATAGGAGACAAGAGTAAAGGTGTGAAAACTAGAAGAAGAATTTTGGAAGAGTATTGTCTAATCTCTAAAGCTGAGCCTAGAAATATTAGTGAAGCATGTAAGGATGATCATTGGATAGAAGCCATGGAAGAAGAAATATTGTAGATATAGAAAAATGATACATGGGATCTTGTTCCTAGCCCTCTGAACAAAAATGTGATAGGAACCAAGTGGGTGTTCCAAAATAAGCTGAATGAACAAGGTGATGTGGTCATAAACAAAGAAAGATTGGTTTGCAAAGGATACTCATAGATGGAAGGTATTGATTTTGAAGAAACTTTTTCTCCTGTTGCTAGAATTGAAGTTGTAAGATTATTTCTTGCTTATGCTACTTTCAAGAATTATAAAGTTTATCAGATGGATGTAAAGTCAACATTTCTGAATGGTGAACTAGAAGAAAAAGTTTATGTTGAACAACCAGATGGATTTCAGTTGACCAATGAAAAGGACATGGTATGCTGATTGAAGAAAGCTCTTTATGGACTTAAGCAAGCTCCTACAACTTGGTATGCTAGGTTGGATAAATATCTATTGAAACTTGGATTTAATAAAGGTATGATTGACAACAATCTATATTTCAAGCTGGATTAGAACAAAGAACTGATCATTGAAGTCTTTTTTGATGATATTATTTTTGAAGGTGATGATGATTTGTGTATGTAGTTTGCCGATGAAATGAAAAGTGAATTTGAAATGTCAATGATAGGAGAGCTGAAATTATTTTTAGGATTGTAAATTACTCAGTTA
This sequence comes from Sequoiadendron giganteum, assembly GCA_007115665.2. Lineage (NCBI taxonomy): Eukaryota > Viridiplantae > Streptophyta > Pinopsida > Cupressales > Cupressaceae > Sequoiadendron > Sequoiadendron giganteum. The sequence continues at coordinate 133,493,435 of CM021103.1, read as the reverse complement.
GATGATGGAATATTTGTATCTCATTCTAAGTATGTGAAAGAGTTACTAAATTGTTTTGGCATGGAAGATTCAAAACTAGTTGGTACATCTATGGTGACTGGATGCAAACTTACACATAAAGTTGATTCTCCTAAAGCAAATCAGAAAAGATATAGGTCAATGATTGGTGGATTACTCTATTTGACTCAGACCAGGCCAAATATAATGAATGCTGTGTGCATGGTTGCTAGATTTCAAGCTGATCCTAAAGAGTCCCATGTGACTACTTTGAAAATAAATTTTAGATATCTGAAAGGGACAGTTGATCTTGGTCTTTGGTATCCTAAGGATGATGATCTTACTCTAAGCACTTTTACTAATGCTGATTGGGGAGGAGATGTAGATGACATGAAGAGTACCAGTGGTGGTGCATTCTTCTTAAGAAAGAAGTTGGTATCTTGGCTAAGCAAAAAGTAGAACTCAGTTTCATTATCTATTGCTGAGGTAGAATACATTACTACCAAAAATAGTTGTACCCAAGTATTATGGATGAAGAAAATGTTGAGAGATGTCAGAATTGAGTATGAAGAACCCATTGCCATATTTTGTGACAATTCAAGTGCCATTACCATTTCTAAGAATCCAGTGTTGCATTCAAAGACAAAGCATATATCCATCAAGTATCACTTCTTGAGAGACAAAGTAAGTGACAAAGAAGTTATATTGGAGTACATACCTACCAAAGAGAAAATTACAGATATCTTTACCAAGCCGTTGCCTAAGAATAATTTTGAGTACCTCAGAGGAAACTTAGGGGCAATTTCCCCTCCTGATCAGAACTAAGATGCAGGTATTTGCATCAGTCCATGAATTCATAGCCATATCTTATTTCATATTGATGTTGTGGTGGCTGCTACTCAGGGGGAGTAGTCAGTTGATTAAAATTTATGATCAGAGAGTGTGTACCTTTTCCATTGATGTCAAAGGGGGAGAGAAAAAATGTGAAAATTTTGGGAAATAAGAGAAAAGAAGGAAATAGGAAAGAGTGCAAAATCTCAGGGGGAGATTGTTGAAGAAGAGTTAGTTGGGTTGATGGTATTATTTTTCACATCATGTGTTTCCATCAATGCCAAAGGGGGAGATTATTGGATGTTGTGGTTATGTTGCTGATATGTGGTTATCATTGATGTCAACACTATTAGCATTAACTCTATTTAAGGCTGTATATGTCGAGGAGACTGAGAAAATTGTAAAAAATATAGTACAGGCAGCCAGTGGTGCTAAGAAGGTTAGAATGTTGGAAAGTTCTATATGTTGAAGATTTGAAGGTGCGCTTCAAAGGGTTTGTTGTTGAACCTTTCTAGTATGTTGTCTGAAAGTTTTAGAGGTTCGAATAAAGATTTATGGAAGTCATGAAGATCTATGTGCCTACAATTATTTAGTTTCTGTAGATGGTGTTCTTGGTTGATATTAGCAAGGTGTTCTCACACATGAATAGAATGTTGGTTGATGTTAAGAAGCAGAAAAAGACCATTATGCAACAACAAGAAATGGTTAAATAGGCCTATTTTTGTGACCAAAAGTTGAAGACACAAAGGATGCAATTTGAAGAGGGTCTTGAATGGGAGATAACTGCTAAGGAGGAGTAAAGAAAGTTGTTGTCTGCCCAGGTGCAAAGAAGTCAAGCTTACTCAGATTATCAACACCAACTAACATAGGAGTTTCGAAAGAGGTAGCTTGAGGGGAGTTTAAAAAAATAGAGGGCTGCTGCATAAGAAGAGCAAAATTGTGACCAAGATAGTTTATTCACCATGGAGGAGACTAGAATTCTAGATTTTTTGCAAATGGCTTTGGGGGAGTATCAATTAACATAAATAAAATCTCTCCAAGATGGTGAAACTATTTTAGAACAGCAAGAAGACATTGGTGGGTTTCTTATTGATGAAAATCAACATGACAATGGAGGCTTAGCTTAGGAAAAAGAGCCCGAAACTGAGCTTGATACTATCCTCCAAGGTGAGAGATTAGATATCTTCGAGCATGTTTTAATTGAAAAGGCTAATGTTGAGCTTTACGAAGAGGTGTGCACAAATATAATTCAAAAAATTTGTTCAAAGTTGGGTGGAAAAGAATCAAAAGCTGTCACTCGTAATGAACTAGAACAACACATTCATGAGCTTGAACAAGTGCTGAAGCAATAGGAGGAATGTGAACTTGAGAAGGAGGAATCCATTCTTTTAAATCAAGATACTCTTCATGAACTTGATTTGCAAAGTCCTAGCTGGTTGGAGGAACTTCCTTTCTGCTATGTAGAGGAATTGGAAGCTAATATACCAATTGAAGGTTGGTTGGAAGAGGCTTCTTCATTGTTTGAACACTTGCCTACTTTTATTGAAGAGGACAAGCCTAAATTGGAATGTCTTTCTTTGAGTGATAAAGAGGATTATGAGCAGCTTCCTTTCTGGTGCAGAAAAGAGCCCAAGGCTGATGTATTAGTTGAAAGTGTTTTGGAAGAAGTCATCTTTTTCTTTGGATATTTCCCTTCCTCCATTGAAGGAATGAGTGAACATTTGGAGCAGTGGTATGTAAAGAAAGTGGGTGATCAAGTGCCTTGTTTGTTTGAAAAATAGGAGATCACCAAGTAGAGTCCAAGCTTTGTTCATTCAAGGGGCTAATTAGGTATTTAGCCAGTGTGGAGTCCAATTCAACAGCAATGATCAATCTTGCACTCGCACATGAAAGTACACCTGAAGATGGTATCAAAGATGCATTGGCAGCTAAACAAGAGTATGTTCAACTCACTTTTTTTCCCTTGAATAACATTACATATGATCTGTTTGGGGAGGTAAGTGAATCTATTTATCTCTTTCAAGAATTGGTGCATCAACTTGTTGAACATTTCTCTATATATTTTCTTTACTTAGCTACCATCATGCATGAAAAGCAACATAAATTAAAAAGGAAGGGTAGTGTTATGCCTTGCATAACCACCCCATCTTTTTCCTTAGTCAAAATGGGTCCCCCTCTTTGTTTTCTGTCCTTGAGTCTTTTCAAACAAAGATTTTTGGAGTTGTTCTTTTTTCCAAGTCTTTGTTTTTATTTATTTTTTGCTCTGGCAGAACCGGAATCGGAATTGAATATGGACTTGGAAATCATTTGAGTTTCACTTCCCATCTCCATTCCCGCTCTTTCTTGTCTTTTTGTTTGTTTCTTTTTCGGTTCGTCTTGTTTTCTTTTTGCGGGGCCAAAACCAGAATAGATCTTGGATGCAAAACTTCACAAAGTTCCAAGTTTTGTTCCCATTCTGCCTTTGCCTCCATCGTTATTGTTTGTTTTTTTTGTCTCGAGAATAGCGTTGTCAATCTCATTTCGGTCTCCTTCTTTTCTTTTCGCTTGTTTCCTCCTTTTCTTCATTGGTTTCGGAACCGGATCCGAATCCAGAACCAAACCCAGAACTTTGTAAAAGTTCACTGACTGTTTTCCACCCTGCTTCCACTTCCGCTCCCACCTTTTTTGTTTTTGCTTTCTGCACTTTACTCCAGTTTCACAATGGCTTTGTGCTTGTTCTCGCTGCAATCTCATGCTCGACCAACTGCATTAATGGCATTTATTACGGACTTTTCACATGTGTGGAATCGATTTTTAACCTCAATTAAGGTTAATTTGTTGTTTATTATTATCATTTTGAGCAATGATAGCAAACTAGAGCTGAGATAGAACATAGAGGCACAATTTCATTGAGGATCATGAATTTGCGTGCCAATTTGTATCGAAGGCCAACCTGTTGATAGCATTTCGAGGTAGGGTTTTTCTTCTCCTTTGTTTCCTTTGTTTGCTTTTGTTTAGTTTGTTTTGGTTTGTCATTCTTCGCGGGGTTCATGAGTTTTCTGTTCGAATCCCTATTTGCTTTGCTTTTCTTTTGTTATATTTTGTTTTTTTTGCCTTCAATTATTTTCTCTGTTTTTGTTTTGCTTTGTGTTTGTCATTTCTCATTCATTTTTCTTCTAAACGTTCATTTTCACATTTTCTCATGCCCATGCCATTGTGCCCTAGGATTTAGGATTTTTCTTTCAATATGTTTCATGGTTTCATTGTGGTCTTCCATCCATTATTTAGCTTTCCTATCCTTTCGCATGTTAACTCGTTGATTCTGAGTAGGGTTAACGGATGCCCTAATTTCCTAAGTTGACAAGTTTGTATAGACTAGGGTTTTTTTCATGTCCATACTAATTTGAGGTAGTGCCCTAGTTACTGGTTTCCCCTCAGTCGTATGAGGGATGGCTTAGTTACTATTGCTTTAAGTGCCTTTCGGCTTATTAGGGTTTAGGAGTCTTTTCGGGTACTTAGTATTTCTTTTAGATATGTTGACGTCATGAATGGTCATGATCAAAATCAAATCCAAGGATGGTTTTGTCCATGGATCTCAATTTGCAACATGTGTAGGATCCATTTTCGATCCCACATCTGATGTACTCTGGAATATCAATAGTTTTTACCTTGGTGGATGCGGAAGCAGAATGAGCCGGGGATATGGAACTTCTTTATCTAACAATTTTGGTTTTCATTCTGGTTCTGATTTCGGTTATGATCCCGGTAACCATTTCAACTCTGTTCTCAACTCTGCTATTAGGGTTTGTTCATATCTTGGTTTTGATCTCAGTAACTATTCCATCTCTGTTCCTGATTCCGGTGTATAACCTTTTCACAACACCATTCCGATCTCCATCCTGATCCCGATCCCGATAGTACTTAAGGGTTTTCTAGTGAGGTTTCAGTCTTGATCCCACCTCTAGTGAGAATGTGATTTTGCTAAGTATGAAGAGGCTACATGAAGAAGTACACCGTGGTAACAAAGGTGGGTTCTCTAATATTGATTTATACTTTCCATGGGTCTAATCCTAAGTTGTCTATGTAGGATCTAAACGATGTCAGGAGCCTCTTTAGGAACTTCACAAATGGAGGGTCAAATGGTTGAAAGTTCCAAACAAGTCAAGCCTAAAAAGATAAAGGTAGAAAAACCACCTTATACAATGAGGTATAAACATAGGATGGCCACTCCCACAACCAAGAAGCTAGAATCTGGGTTGGCAGACATCACAAATACTAACCTAGGGATATTTAATTGTGAGGAACTGTTAGAAGAAACCTTCTCAGAACAAGTCAATGGAAGAATGTAGAGGATAGTCGAATCAAGAATTGCCCATGTCACTTTCTTTCCTTTATTTGTCCAATGCCTAGAATTGATCCTAGATATAGCAGGAGCTTACAATGCAGTCTCTAGGCAATGTATGGATCAATAGGGAATGTCATAATTGACTTGTCCCCACAAATGATGAGGTTGACGTTCAATGCACCTACTCCCACAAATCCAAAGCTATTGATAGAAGTTGATGCATTAAAAAGATTCAACAAGAATAAGGATGTAAATAGGAATCATATGAATAAGAGGTGGTTAAGGGTTGAAAAGAAGGCTTTGACCAAAATGCTTGATCAACCCAAAAGAGGGGATTTTAAGAAAGAGGTTGATGACTTGATCCTGATGCTTCCAAGGGTATTTGGGAAAAGGGATTCTGCATGCTTCAGTGAATGTATGTTCCCGTTTATTGAACCTATATTTGATGGTAGAAATAAGTTTGATTGGTGTATGATCTTGTATGATACTCTAAACAATAAAATGATAAATCTAGGAAGAACTAAGAACTTTTATATGAAATCTTATGTCATTTATGCAGCAACAAGGATGGGCATCTTCCTAGGATTAAATGTAGTAGGAGTGACGGGGGAGGTTCCTAGACAACAAAAAGTGTGGAATCACTATGATCAACTAAATTTGCAAACATCAGAGGAACATTACAAGAGAGTGAATGATGCATTTTTATATTTCATCATTAATATGCTAACTAGTGATACAAGTTTCAGACTAAGTAGGGAAGCCATAACATTCATTACTCAATGGGGACACTAGTATATCCAATATCCCAAGTTCACCTACTTTAGGCTATCTAGATTTGATGGACATCCTCACCTACTCCCTAGGTTTTGTATTGATAGAATGGTCCTAATGGAATTTATATACCAAGCATTGACAGTCAATGCAAAATTTAGTATTAAGCACAAATCGGGGTGCCATAAGTTCCCCATGAAGTTTGGAGAGTACTATTGTCTTCACATTATAGCTACACAAGAAATATACATGAAGAGTTGAGTTACTTCAAATTGGGGCTCTATACCTCTAGAAATCATTTTGATCTAGAGAAGACGTTGAATAAGCTACTTTCCTTCGTGTTTGAAAAGCATTATAATCTGCTAGAGGATTTTTGGTGTGAATTGCAGGATGATTTTGATGTAAGGAAAAGGAACTATAAAAGGCTGACCATCCATCAAATGATTGAGTATGGGGTGAAAGAAGATATTATTGACACACTATTAGATGATGGTGTGATTTTAGACCCAAGATATGAGGTAACAAACATAGCCATCCAAGGCTTAGATCCAATCAATTTGTAGGAAGAAGAATTTATTGATATTAGACAGATTTCTAGAACAATAATGGATAGGAGTATCTAGTGGATAGTATTGAGAATAAAGGATCCATCTGCTCAAGCTTCAAAGAAAAGGAAAGCTGGTGCAACCAAGGGCTACGAAATAAATAAAAGGAGAGTGGCCCCCAAGGAGCAGTTGGAGTATCTTCCTCCCATCACTGGAGGGGATGTTCCTGAAGTACCTATAGAAGAAGCTCCTGAGGCACAAGGTGGGGAGACTGAAATATTAGGAGAAGGCTCTTCTTCTCAACTTCCTCTCCCTCAAGAAACTAGTGAGGAGATACCTACAGGTAGTCTACATGAAGAAGAAAACACACTAAAAGGAAAGGGTATTGATGTGGAGATCCATGATATTGACACGGATTCAGAAGAGACCCATTCTGATGATGATGTGGAAGGAAATGAAGCTGACCAAAACATTGAGGAAGAACATGTACTTATGCCTGAGGAGCAGTGGAAATTATTTGAGGATGCTAAGGCACAAGCTGAGGCATTAGACAAACAACAAGAATCAGATGCTAAGGCACAAGCTGAGGCATTGGCTCAACGAAAGGAAATGGATGCAAAGGATCAAGTTGATGCACTGCTCCAACAAAAGCAATTAGAAGCCAAACTAAAAGCTAATGAATTGGCTAAACAACAACAACAGAAGGAGCAGGAACTCAAAGCTAAGGAGGAGAATGATAAGCTAGAAATTCTGCAAAAGATACATGATCTTGAAGAAGAAAAAGCTAGGCAAAGGAGAGAAAAAGAAGCCCTTGAGGCTAAATTCAAAGTTATTGAGGAATCCTATAAGAAAAGGGAAGAAGAAGAATGCCTACAAAGGGAAAAGGAGGCTGAAGAGCTAGCCAAGCATGAGCAAAAAGAGAAAGAAGTATGGGACAAGCTCAAAGACTTGGAAAAGCAAAGAGACCAAATGCTTGAAGAAAAGAGGTTAGAAGAGGAACGTTTGAAGAAAGAATTAGAAGGTAAAAGGCTGTAGGAACAAAAGGATAAGGAAGAAGCTAAAAGAGTTGCACAAAAGGAACAACAAAATGTGCAAGAGGTTGATTCTCAACCTACGACTACCTTATTGAAACCACTATCTTCTACCACTGTTGCCTCTTCCTCGACACAAATGGCCACCACTCCTAATGCTCCTACATGGTTGAAACTAGATCTAGAAAAGAAGCAGATAGCTCCACCTCAGCCTTTCAATTTTGAAGAAATGATGAAAGAAATAGAAAAGGAAAGGCCCAAAAAGAAGGCTAGGGTTCTTCATTCAACCAAGCTAACAGATGTAGCAGAAATTATTGCTAAGTGTGCAATTCCAGTGGTGGACAAGGATAGAGAAGACATGTAGCTAGATGATTACCAATTGGGCACAGTCAACTTGGGGAGACCTACAAGGAACCAACAGATGAATCTCATTGATATTGTAGCTTCCTTGACCAAGTCTAAAATGATCAAAGACAAACAAAAGAAAGATGACCACCAAAGGAGAACCTTCAAGAAAATCTCAGATGAAGTTCACCAGTAAGGGATTGCAGCTGGAATCAAAAATCAATTCCGAATGGAAAAATGTCACAGACACCAACCTCGAGCACGTGGATTTCAAGGATTTCAAAAGGAGAATGTATGGGTAGGATGAACTATTGCCAACACCTATTGCTTGCCAGTGCTGCTTTGGAAACCCCAGTTCTACTTAGTAAAAGGGAAGCTGATGACTTAGTACAAATGAGAAATAAAATAGGGATGCTTGACTGATGGATTGACAAGCTCAATTAGGAGGTTGGAGAAGTGCTTATAGATGGTTTTGAAATTCATAAAAAGGCACTTGACTTGATAGAAGAAATGAATCATCATATTGAAGTCCTAGGGAAACAAGAAGAGGAATACATAGAATATGTTTAGAAGTTGAAGGATATCAGCAAGGTGCCAAAGCCAGCTCTTCTAGAGTAGTCAATTCTTGAGGAGGATAATGCAGATTTCCTTGAAAATACTTCGAGTATAATCTGGTTTAGATCCGAATTCATCTATAAGCATAGAAATGAAGTTCAAGATGCTTGTAAGGAATTGAACAAGAAACTTGATGAATTAGAAGCTGTAATAGCCATTTTGGTCAATGTGGACATTTCGGTCAAGGAAGGCATGCCTTTGGATAAATTGAAGGAGAAATGGAACAATAGATTTCAGGAAGTGATGCAGAAAGAAGATGATGGAGAAGATTTATTGTTGGATAGACTTATGGATATTAAAGAGGAGGTAAAATCTACGAGGAGGGAGTTAATCAAGTTGAAAGACATGCAAGAATTTTCCTCAGTAGAATTGAGGAGAATAAAATTTGAGGACAGTTGGGTAGATGGACCTGATGTGGACGTCCTTCAACAAGTGTTCTCTAGTTATGATGAATATCTCCTTGAGCATACAACGCAGAGGTGAGATGGCAACAAGATGTTCTCTTTTTGGCACATAACTTCCTCTTTTCTCCTACTTTGTAAGGTTTTGACATAGGGTGAACTGAAAGTTCTCATCTACCGGTTCTATCTTCTTCCTTGGGCGTCGAACTTTGGACAGCAGGGCAATCTATTTTTGAACTAAAATCAATTCAGTTCTTGCATATAGTTCCAATTCCCTTATTTGTGGATCAGATTCATTGATTGAGAGAAACTTATGCATAGAATGCCTATATGCACTTTTAGGCTCTATTTTGTAAATGTCAGCTGATTGAAGAAAGATTAGCCACCTGATATGATAGCAGATAGGAATTACAATTTTAGATCTTTTTAAGAATTGTAGCAATCTACTTTTAAAATTTAAGTTGAAATCAAATACCTGTTTACAGTCTCAAATGGCTTTCATGTTATTGTTGGAAGTGAATCTCTTTGATAAGGTTAATGAATCATAATCAATCCATATGCTAGTGAGTTTGTTGTGCCTAAATATTTTTAATTTAATGCAAATCCATAGGGGAAATCGGATTTTAAGATTATTTCATTGAATTGTCTATGAATGGACTTACTACATGTTTATTGATATGTGTTTTAGCAATGAGTGAGTGATCTATTTTAAATCTTAAAGTCTTTCAGTGAATGGTTATGATAGTTAAATTATGCACTATGAATGTATGTAATGGTATAGGTTATTCTATTGATTACATCCTATTGTGGTTGTTGGTATGTTAAAGGAAACACTCATTGTGGGATGCATGTCTTGATGTTGAAAATTTTCATTCATATTTTACTATTCTATGCCTGGATTGATCTTTTTCTATTTATTTAAACCCCCCCTTTTTTAAACATAGATTGATAAATCTAATACAGTTTGTGTTCTATATTACCAGCAAAGGCCCCTTGAATATTATAGTTACATTGGCCATTGAGTAACATCAACATAGTTGAGAACCAACTACCAAGACCTTGGAAGTTAGATTACTATATGTTTTCTCTCTTTTTTAGGAGAAATAGGGTAGAAATATTCTATTTTATGTTGTTGTGCTATTTTGACCATCAACAGACAACTATTTTAGTCTTCCTGTAAATGCTTTTGTTTAAGTAGTTTTGTATTACTGGTTAGGGTAGGGTTAGCTACAAGTTTCATTTCCCTAAGTGATATTTCAACATAGTTAGGTAGTTTCCCTTTTATAGTTTTCCTGTTTTCAATAAGTTTCCAAGTGGTCTGATCCATTTCAATGAGTTACAACATTCAATCTAGGTTATTCTAGGTCTATTTTTGAGGTTTCTGAGTGACTATGTGCCCAATGGACAAGCCTGGGTAACTGGTCAATAGTGTTTAGCAAGAAAACACCCTACAAAGGTTGCCAAAGTGTTACCTATTTTTAGCTACAACTCATTACAGGTAGAGTTGAATTGAATTTTAAAGCTAAAAGGTAATCAAGTATTCAAAATCTTCTGCTAAGTATTCATTACCTTACAAATCTGATTACTTTTGAATTTCCAATGTTATTATGCAAATTTTTATAACAGAAAAACTCATAAATTTGCATAAGAAATGTTGTTTTATTCATGTTGTAAAAAACAAGTCCCACATAAGCTGTGGGAGTAGCTTGGTTTGATTACTTAATCAAATACTGAATACAAGAAAGAAATGTATATCACACAATGGAAGATAATATAAGAATAGGGAGAGAAGGTGATTCATCATTGCCTGGAATGATGAATCATTGCTACAGTTGTGTTGATCTTGGTTCAGCTAGGCAATGATGAATCATTGCTACAATTGTGTTGATCTTGGTTCAGCTCCAACACTAGGTCCAACTCCAACTCCAAGGTTTACCTAAAAGATTGTTGAAAGGTGGTTTTAGAGAAATGAAAAATCACATTCTACCTTATTACTACATTACCAACATAAATGTAATATGCATCCTGTCAGGCATTCATCAGATGATTAAGTCATCAAAAAAAGCAGATGTTCAGGGAGCACAAAGTTCAATGGAAGATTTCAACTTCAATTTATTTGGTCTAACATGTTTGCTTTGTGTGAAAATGCAGGTACATATTTCATTGTTGTTTCATCATGTTCAAAATTATAGCATGTGGGTTAAAACTTGGCTCCCACAAGGGTTGGGCTTGACATGCATCCTTTGTTTCGTAGAGGGGGTTTGAGTATAAATCCATGTATGAAGATACAAGTCAACAAATGTTTGTAGACATAGAGGGAGAAAAATCAAGGAGGCATTATTAATAAAGACAACCATTGGACAACTTGACAAACCAAGTAGGAAATTATAATATGCATCAGTATTATCAATGCTAAATAGAGTGATGATAGATTGAGAGGTAGTGGGTTGCTATGCATAGGTAATAAACATGTTTCAAGTTGCAGTCATCAATAAAGATTAGAGTGTCTCTATGGAATTACTCAAAAAATGAATACAAAACAAAGGTTTAGAGTAATCACTTGCTCACTAATACAAAAATCATATGTAACATGGAAAAGAAGCAACATGAAAGTAAAGATAATGAGGATCATAAAGATATACAATTTCGTTCAAGCAAATCTTGAAGCTATAGAGAAGAACTTTGACAAGGGTAAAACATTGTATCCATGAGAATAGAACTCAATAGGTGAAAGGTTATGAGCAGAGAGTGTTCATTGAGAGGTCTTGTGGGATATTTTTCCTCTATAGAATATTATATTTTTTAGTAGGTTTCCCTATAAATGGAATTGCATCATTTAAAGAGAGGTGAATCATTCTTCAAGAAGAATGCCAATTTAACATATGCACAACAAGAAATAAAAGAAAATAAATGCAAATATAAATGATGGAAGAGGAATTTTCATTAGATTTTATAGTTGGTTATGCTCTGGTGAACATGTATGCAAAATGTGGAAGCATAGACAAGGCATGTGAATTGTTCGACATAATTCCTAAGGGAGATGTTATCTTATGGAGTGCAATGATTGCAGGAGTAGATAAAATGGGTTTTGCAAGGATGCTCTCAAAACCTTTGAATTAAGGAAGCACTCTGGAACATATCCTAACATTAGGTAGGCTGGTGGTGTGAGGTTCAAATGGTAAGAAGGTTGATGAAAGATAGAGGAATTAATAAGATCCCTGGATGCAGTTGGATTGAAGGCCGTAAAGTAGTACATAATTTTGTGTAGGAGACAAATCACATCCGTAGACACAAGAAATCTATGCAATGTTGGAGAAATTATCATGAGAGATGAGAACCATTTCCATCATTTTGAAATAGGGAAATGTTCTTCTAAAGATTATTAGTAATGCTAAATGAATCAATGTTGATTATTGCTTATATATATTGTTGGGGTGTTTATCAAAGACATGTTTTATGATTAACATGGATATTTCATCAGATTATTTTTCACACATCAAATGCATGGAGACACAAAAATGCAATAAAATGAAGCCTGCTGCTGAATATACCCAAAAATCAAAAGGGGCCATGGTGAATGAAAGCTCATGCAAGAAAAAATAGTGAGGTTTTGGCCTGATAAAGATAGTGATACTAGGGCTTTAATGGAAGATAAACGTTCAAAAATTATAGTTACAAGGCCATGAAAATGTAGAAATGACAAAGGAAATGCTTAGAAGGTGTAGGAAACAAACATTTTCACTATTTTTCTGTACAATGAAAGCCCAAAATGCATGAAAGTGAGGCCCTCAATGTTAGAAGTGCAGACCCTGAATGGGTATGGTGGCTGAGTTTTATTGTGAAATGAGCTCGAGTATCTTTTCATCTCAGGAAAAAAAAATAGACTATAGAAATATTACCTATAGTTGATGCTTGAGTTCGACTTGTTTTTGGAAACCTTGGACTCCAAATCTCAACCAGTGGTGACGCTATTTCTAGAAAGCTCGAGTGTAGAATAAAATGCATTGGTCTTTATTTTGCTTGATTTTGTTTCTTAGGGTTTGGAAACCCTAAAAGGACGATGGTAAAAGGTTTTTTACCTTTTTATTACAAAATGTGAGAAACAAACTAATACACCTGTGGCCTTTGTGCCTTAGTATTTTTAATGCCTTGTGTCTCATGTCTTTACACCGTTGTATGATGTTTAGGGGTTTCTTGGACTTAGTCTTCTTTTGCATTTAATATTTCTTGGTCAAACATATGTATTTTCATTTTGCATCCACTTTCAAATGTAAAGAATTTAACTAATTGATGTATTATAAATCACTTGGTTAAATTTCTATTATAATGCAAAGTGATATGTAAATGCTTTGAACGAATAGGTTAGAATTTGATGTGAGTTGAGAGCATCTAGGGGAGCTATGAGAGGTTGGAAAACATGTGCCCAAGATATAGGGATCAGTTTTGACTTAGTTATCACCTTGTTGAGAGTATCTAGGAAGTGGTTTTGCATGCCTTTATGCTTGACTTGTGTCAGGGATACAGATTCAGACTATCGTCAAGATAGGCATCTAAGACAGTAGTGCCTTAGTGATTTCAATTCAAAATCACAACAAATACACAACCAACTATGCTATAAAGCGGAAACAAACATAGTTGATCCCCCATTGATCCTCTGAGAGAAGTGAATGCAACAAGAAACAGATTCAACATAAACAGATACCATAAAAGACTAAAAGAAGACACAAAGATATACATGGGGAAAACCCTTTTAGGTAAAAACCCCACACTCCAAAAGTTTGAGCCATTGTATTATTCAGCAACAAAAAACCAGTTACAATACAATATCAGGCTCAAAGCCAAAACAGGAGTTACATCTTGTTCTACTGGAGAAATAATAGGTAACCGCAAGATTCCTTTCAGCTCCTCAGATGACTGTCACAGCCAGCCTCATTGCCAGCCCATTCATTCAACCTCCAATGATTCCCATGCCCAGATCTGAGAGATAGAGTGTTCACAGTTACAATGCCTAAGCAAACTGCTTGAACACCCTCTCCATCTCTCTACAAATCTCTTCACGCCTTCGACTCTCCAACCTGCAAGTCCAACTTCTGCAATCTCGCATCATGCATCATGGATTATGCTTGTAGCCCCATGCTCACGCATTCTGCTCACAGTCTCATGGTCGCACATTCAGCTCGCACATCTCGCACTTGCTCTGCAATTCATGAATTTTTCAGACTCATCTAACTTCTGACTTATGATAAAGGACATCTCTCTCATCCATATGTAACCAACTCAGAAGGGCAATGAAGTCCATCCTCAAATCACACATCTGGTCAGATCTGACAGATCTCCCTGCAACGAGTTATCCATGCATTCAATGCCATCACCAAAATGATTGAGCTTGCCAACCTTCGTTGACAAATGCAACTGCCACAATAACTATCTTGGTATCCATCCAATCACTATTCAAATAGGTGCCATGCATCCAAGACCCATCAGCAATCACAGCTGACAAAGCAACCAAAACGGTCAAACAGACATCAGGCGCAACCAAGACTTCAATTCATTTCTAACACTGCCGGAGTCGGAGTCGGAACAGGAGTCGAAACAGGACTCCACCGAAAATACACACTGCCGGAGCCGGAGTCAGAGACGGATCTGGAGTCCAAACAAGACTCCACCGAAATTACAGGTTCAGGAACTAATTCGGTTTTGTGTCCGCCCATGACAAAGGGGAACTCATCAAAAATAATTTTGACTGGGGTAAGTCAACCCGGGTCAAACCAAGACGGGAACACAAAAGACCAGAGTCGGAGTCAGACCTGGGGATGGAACAGGAACAGAAACAGGACTTTACCAAAAGTCCAAGATCAGGAACCAATCCGGTTCCAGTTCCGCCTCCGCCAACTGCAAGAAATAATAATCCAGAACCAGGACAAGGCAGAGGAAAACACCCCGAGGAGAATCCAAACATCCAAAGGAACTAGTTCTTATAAGCAGGAGTCAGACCCGGAGTCGGAACAAAAACCGAAATAGGAACATGGCAAACGGACATTGCCAACTTCCAAAACTGGTTCCGCCTCCGCCAGACATGCGAAGCGAGAATCAATAGATGGCCGGAGCCGGAGCTAGATCCAGAGCCAAACCAGGAACATGACAAAAGGAACAATGCCAAGTTCCAATCCGGTTCTGCCTCCGCCAGAACAAAACTCGAAGATCCTAGAAAGCGGGGAGCGGAGCTGGAGACGGAACGAGAACAAACTTGGAACAAGGCAAACAGAACAATGCCAAGTTCCATCTCGATTCCGCCTCCGCCAAAACAAAAGACTTTTCCAAGAAAAACAAGAGAATTCGCCTAAGTCTTCAAAGGGGGTCAAACAAAAAGTTGAGGCAGAATTCTCAACAACTTGGTCAAGCATGACTTCTTCCACGTTTGTGAGCTTTTTTAGAGAGGTTTTGGTTCTTATTTTCTTGGATTTTTGGAGGCATCCAACCCCATACTATTTTTCAGTTCCTTCTTTGGTGGATTTTGGGAGTGAGGGTTATAGTCACTCTTTTGACTCATTTTTTGAGAGAGTTCTGATAGGCATTGCTTTGCACTTAGTGACTTTGGAGTCCTTGCAGATTTTTGGCATTCTGTAACTCATTTCTGGGCATGTATACCAATGAAAGACTTGGAAATCAATGATTTTTCATTTTTTTCCTTCTTACTCTATGCATTATTGTGTGTACCTATTGGTTGATCGAATTGCTTGTGAAATCTTTTCCTTTTTCTTGTGATTTTGTCTCAATTTTAGCACCTTTTGCAGAAAATATATTGTTGCAGGTTATAAATAGTGTTATGTGCAATTATTTTTAGTTGTGAAATTTATTTCCCTCTAAGAATTTTTAGCATCTTGACCTCTTTATAAATTACTGATGTAAAGATATATGAGAAGTGAGTTGTGTAATCTAGTTTCAGTCATTGTTGGAATTGTGCATACAAGCTGTATATGCAGGCTCTAGGTAGTTTTGGTGTGTCACCTTAGTTTTAGTTCATGCTTATCCTTCTTCCCTTTTCCTCAACAGTAAGTAGTTTAGGTGATATACAAGTTAGGAAGCCGGCCTTCTCCAGAGGTTCTTTTCCATTACAGGTGACCAGAAACTTGGAAAAGTCCCCATGTTTCTCTAGCTAACAGAGTTTAAGAGATAATAGTAACCTTCAACATCAGTCTAGGACCAAGAATGTATCTTGAATGATCACCTAGATAGATGCATCGACTTATGCATCTATTTTAAAGAAGGGGGGAAATAACCCCTAAATTTTGTCGGAGATACTCAAAAGTATCTTTGGGAAGAGCCTTTGTGAAAATATTTGCAACTTGATCCTTTGTAGGCACATATTCTAGCTTCACCTCATTTTCTGTAACTTTATCTCTTATAAAGTGATACTAGATAAAAATATGTTTTGTTCTTGAATCTACTACCGTGTTTTTTGAGATAATGATAGCACTCATATTATCACATAAGATATAAATAGGTTCATCATATGATACTATGATATCCTTTAATTTTTTCTTAATACACAATACCTACACACATCATGATGTTTTTGTAATATATTCTACCTCTATAGTAGATAATGATACTGAATCCTACTTCTTACTCAGCCAAGAAACCAATCTGATTCCAAGAAAGAAAGCATCACCACTTGTACTTCTTTTTTCATCTATACAACATACCAAATCTGCATCTGTATATGCACTCAAGGAGAAGTCAGTATCCTTTGGATACCACAAACCATAGTTCAAAGTTCCCTTTAAGTATCTAAATATCCTATTTATAGCTATAATATGACATTCTTTGGGATCTTCTTGATATCTTACCACAAGACAAACTGCATGCATGATTTCCAATCTAGTATTAGTTAGATATAACAATCCACCAATCATTAATATATATTTTCTCTTATTAGCCTTAGGAGATTTGACATTTTTGCTCAAATTGTAACTAGTAACCATAAGGGTACACACTAGTTTAGAATCCTCCATTCCAAACTTCTTCAACCTTTCCTTGACATATTTTGACTATGAAATGAAAATACCATTTTTTGATTGACTGATTTATAATCCAAGGAAGAAATTCATCTCCCCACATATTGACATCTCAAAGTCTTTCTGCATTTCCTCTAAAAATTTCTTGCACATACCTTCATTTCCTCCAAAGATAATGGCATCCACATACACTACCACAATCAAGATTTGTTCTCCTTCAACTTTAAAGTAAAGATTTCTATTTTCAATACCTTTCCTAAATTCTTATTGCAACAAGTACTTATCTAAGCTTACATACCAAGCTCTAGGAGATTTTTTGAGTCCATACAATGCCTTCTTCAATCTACAGACCATATCAACATCATCTGATAATTGAAATCCTTTTGGTTGTTCAATGTATACCTCTTCTTCCAACTCACTATTCAAGAACATAGAATTTACATCCATTTGATATAATTTGAAGTCTTTATGTGTTGCAAAAGCTAAAAAAATTCTAATGGCTTCCATCCTTACCACCAAATAAAGTGTCTCCTCAAAATTTATTCCTTCTACTTATGATTATCCCTTACACACAAGTCTAGCCTTGTTTCTAACAAATTTTCCATCCTCATTCAATTTGTTTCTAAAAAACACACTTAATTCCTATCACATTCTTGTTTGTAGGTCTTTGGACCAATCCCCAAGTTTGATTCTTCTCAATATATTCCAATTCCTCTTTCCTAGCCTTGATCCAATTCTCATCTTTGCATGCCTCAGTAATTATTTTAGTTTCCACCTCTGAAAGTAAACATAAATTTTATTTTTCCTTTGTCACAGCTACTTTCTTCCTTGTCAACACACCTTTTATCTTATCTCCAATGATCAGATCTTCAAAATGATTCTTCTGCACATACTTAGGAGACTTAGGAATATTTTTCAAAGATTCTTCCTCTTCAACTGTTATCTCTTTTTCTATCTCTTCATCCTTTTCTTCTTCATTGCAAGGGGATTCATTAGATTCGTATCCTTCTATTAGTACTTAAATTTGTAGTGTTTCTTCATCCACCTTAATACTTTTACTTTCAACAATTTTCTTTAGCCTTTTATTTTAGCACCAATAGGCCTTGCTTCTTGTAGAGTATCTAAGGAATATTGCTTCATCAAATCTTGCATCAAACTTTCCTAATCATCTCTTTTGATATAGCATTTGCTTCCAAAAACTTTGAAATACTTTATAGTAGGAGGTTTACCATACCATAACTCATCTAGGGAGTCTTTGAATTGTCACTCTTTCTTGACCTCTATTAAGAATGTAAACTGCAGTATGAATTGCTTCTATCTAATAGACATCTAGTACATTTTATTCTTTCATCATTGTCCTAACCACTTCTTGCATTATTCTATTCTTCATCTCCACAACTCCATTCTGCTAAATATTCCTATGACCTAAAAAATATCTCTTTATTCCATGATCTTCACAAAAACTATTAAAGTCATTTGAAGTAAACTCACCTTCTCTATCAGATCTCAAGCACTTGATTTTCAAATCCATTTCATTCTCTACCATTGAATTAAATGCTTTGAACTTATCTATGATATCTGATTTTTCTTTAAGAAATGTTACCCAAGTCATTCTAGAATAATCATCAATCAATAGGATGAAATACCTGTCACCATATGAGCTTCTTATTATAGTAGGTCCATATAGGTCTATATGCACCAACTCCAAGGACCTGTTGTAGAATATTCCTTAGTCTTGAACTTATTCTTAGTTTGATTTCCAAATTGACATTCCTTGTACATTGCATTAATAGGCTTTGTAATCTTTGGTAGATCTCTAAAAAAGTTAGTAGAGTTGATCTTTGCTAGGCTATCAAAATTGATGTGACTCATTCTTCTATGCCATAGCCAAATTTCATTAATTTGAGACATAAAGCATTTAGCACAACTACCTTTGAGATGATAAACATTACCTTCTATCCTTGTCCCCGCAACAACCAGAGTACCAAATCTTCCTTTTTTGATTTCACAACCACCATCCTGAAACACAAGATTGTATCCTTTGCTACACATTTGTCCTAAACTTAGAAGATTACACAAAAGACCCTTGACATAAAGAATATCATCTATATTATGCTTTCAATTAAAACTAATTGAAATTTTTCCACAAATCTTAGTAGGTGTATCATCACAAAACTTAATAAGACCACCATCATAACTTTGAAGTTTAAAAAACTTACTCTGATCACTTATCATTGATTTGAGCATCCACTACCAATGATCTAGTAATTCATTTCTTCTCTTGAATGAAGATCAATCACCATAGTTCCTTCAATGCTATGATCTGTTACTGGAGCACTTTCGTTCACACATCTTTTAGGATTAAAAATTTTAGTTCTAAATTTTAAAGCCATGAACAAGTATTCATCACTATCCTCCTCAGGATAGTTAAATTCTTCATCATTAGATACACCATTATATTTTTCAACATAATATCTCTTCTTGACAAATTTTCCTTTATGATCCTTAGGTTTTTCATTTGTAACTTTGATTGGACATTTGGAAGCATAATGAGCTATCTTTCCAAAATTGAAACACTTAAAGGGTAACTTACCTTTGTATTTTCTAGTTCCTCTTTTCAATCTCCTTACAAAATTTTCTTCCACCTCATCAAGATCATCCAGATCTGATTCATCATCCTTCTCTTCTTTGTAAAATTTATGAACCACGAAAAATGGATATGGCTACCGAGGGAAAGAGGATTCCCTTTACTAGGCCCCTAGGGTTTTTCACCTAGGAGCTCTTGGTGTAGGAATGGCTCTCTTTCCGCTTGGTGATATTGGTAGTTTTTGGAAGTTGCATTCAAAGGAAGGATGGATTAGGTTGTGATGTGTGCATGAGAGGTGTGGCTAGAAACTGAAATGAAATGATACTAATCTAATCTATGTAATATAAACAAAGCAAATGTAGCTAAATGCAAGCTAAACTATTGCCCTGAATGTATGTAATTTTGGAAGTAAACTGGAAGGTTTAGAGATTGTGCACCTAGGAATGGAATGTTGCAGATCAGAGGCCTCTGAATGTCCTATATTTTTTTTAAAATCAGTAGAGGGGCACTTACACCAAGTTGGGTGACCTAGTCCTTCTATTGGGAAACTTTACCAAACTGGGTTTCGGGGAAAAGGGTACGCAAAAATACAAAAACCCTGCTTCAGGCCCAATACAGGGAAAAGGTCACCAATAGTGGCAACCTAGTCCTCCTAGTAATTTCAAAAGATTTGAAGTTTGATTTTGTGGGTCCTAGTTGGCACTTTCCTCTTTTGCAACAATCCATGTATGTAACTCCCGAAAATGACCTATAGCTTGTCCTTTTGCTCCTCCTAGGGTTTAATGTCTTGATGTGACTTGAATGGAATGTTTATACTTTCTCCAGCACTTTGAATCTTGTTAAATATGAGTACAACAAAACCCTTTGTTGTTGAAGTATGCAACATGCAAGAATCAACTCAATGGAGGTTGCTTGTGATGCCCTTGTGCTTGATTGCTTGCTTGGTAAGCTTGAGTGCAAGAGTGATTGTCAAGATGAAAATGAGCTTAAGGGGGGGAGGGGGGGGAATGAAGATAAAAACCCTTATTTATACAATATATGCCCTAATTTCCCAAAAATATCACATGATAGGACGACACTAGGGTTTTGGAGGAAAATTCTCGTTAGATTTTTGTCTTAAATTTGAAATTTATGCCAAAAGGGACTAGGTCACCAAAGGTGGCAACATAGTCCACTTGGACAATTTCCAGTGGTGGTCGGGAATAAAATGGTGATTAATGATGTTTATCAGGTTTGTCTCCCAAAACACACTTAAGTCAGGCCTAAAAGTACATTAAGGGTTCAAACTAACATACGAAAGGGTTAATTAGTGGATGATAAGCCTAGGAAGGTGTAAAAATGCCTTACAACACTTTCCAACACCTTGACACAGGGCTTGGAAAGGGGTAAAAGGGAGTTATTTAGGTGAATTGTGATGAAAGGGTCTTAGAAAAGTGGGAAGATGTGTTACAACACTTCACAACACCTTAGTAAAACACCACTAAATTGTTGTTGAATTGCAAGCTTTCAAGGCTGAACCAAGGCAAAACAAGGCCAAAATCCAAGGGAAAATGCCAAAATGAGTGAAAAAGTGCCAAAGACTACACTTTTTGGCAACACACTTAAAAGGTAGTTTCTTTCTTTGTAGCATCTTAAACAAACTATCTCAATTCATAAGAAATTAATGCTCCAAACATCTGATCTTTAGAATAATTATCCAAATTCCAAGCTTCCTCAATAGCATAAACATTAGAACTATAAGTTTTATGAAGATTTCTTAGTACCTTTTTCACCACTTCACTTTCTTCTAGCTTTCCACCAAGACCATTAATGACATTGATAACTTCATCAACTATGAGCATGTAGGCTATAATATCTTCATCTTTAGACTTCCTTTGGATTTCAAATTTAGCTTTGTAGTTCTACATCTTTGCGTGCTTGACTTTATTATCTCCTTCATAAATACTTTCCAACTTTGTCCAGACATCTTTAGTAGATTTCAGACTTATTACCTTTCCAAGTTTGGAGTTAGAGAGACCACTTAGAATAACATCCTTTCTTTACCATTGCTCTCATATTCCTTAATTTTAGATTGTCACTTGTTGGACCAGCAACAAGCATAGTGTATCTTTTTTTAGCTGACTTTTAGACACCAAATCCAAGAGAGACTAGAAAGGACTCCATCCTGGATTTTTAGTAAGTATAATTTGTTCCATTGAATATAGGAGCTTTGACACCCTTCTCATGAACCATCTAGATATACCTCAAGCGGTTAAGATTTCTCCAAAGAACCACATCTCTAATACCAATTGTTAGATGCAAAGGAAAATTGAGAGGGGGATGAAATATTTGTATACTTAAAAACATTCAAACCCTCAATATATTTTCAAACCCTTATCAACCATTAAACCCTTATTACGCATTAGCAAACTATAAATGTCACTTGATTTTGCTTCCAGCTCAATCAGGTAGAGTTGTGATTGTTTTACAAAGTAAAGATAAAAGGTACACATTGAAGCTATTTTCCATTCATATGCACAAAGAATTATCAAATTTATTGTATTTTATTATGCAAATATACACAAGAGAAATATTTCAAAAAGTGTGCATAAATTTTGTTTTCATCGATAATTACAAATGTATAGTGACCCACACAAGCCATGGGATTAACTCTTTCAATGCAATACAAAAATAAACTATAGATTTGAAGATATAGAAAGGAAAAAGCATATGAGAAGACTAGGGATATGTCAAATTACTTGAATTATGAACCCCAAGTTGAATTGTTGCATCCTAGCTTAGTTGCTCTAGAAGTTGCTTAGTTACTCTGAAAGTTGCTCAGTTGCTCCAAAAGTTTCTTGATTGCTCCAAAAATGTCTACATAAATGAGAGTTTTTGTGTTAGAGCTCAGGACTACTAACCTCTACATATACCACATCATCAAATATATCTAGCCTATTCTCATAAGGAATTGAAATAGTTTGCATCATCATACTTGCATAAAGGGAAAGCAAAGTATTATCATCAATAACCATCATATTATGAGTTTCACTCTTTTTATCTAACATGTTTGTTCACTGTGTAGGTATAGGTGAAATATTCATTGCTGGTTTGTTTCATTTGATCATAGCATGTGGAGTAAAATGGGATCCCACAAGGGTTGAGTCCAACATGCTACTCTCTTGTTTCACTTGAGAGATATAGTCACCAAGCTATAAGAGACAAAGAGTCATAAATACAATGTAAAAGTAGTGACAAGATCATCTAATTCTTTATTATCACTTTTTCAATCAATAAGGGAAACATATCCATCAGTTTCAACATGGCAGCACAAGTAAAGCATGTTCAGATTTATCATATTGCAACACTAGATAATTATTCTTAAACTTGCATAAAGGCTTAGTTTTTCTTTGAAATGATAGACATCTTGTTAATGAAACAAAGATAAAAAAATAATGAACCAGAGGCAAAATACTTCACTTGAATGCATAGATTGTATCATCATAAGTGCATATTAAGTAAACAATGCATCATAGTGTGTGTTAAAATGAAGGGAGATTCATGCAAGGTAATGGGGTTGTCTAGGAGTTGGAATGGATTAGATGCATGATGAGTATGATACTATTACCTAATTTTGCTAATAGCTCAATCAGGTAGAGTTGTTATTTACAAATGAAAACAAGGTACATTTTATTTCTGCTATATTAGATTCATGTGCATAAAGAAAATAAGAAGATTACATTACTAGATTGCATTTATGCAAATGCATATAATATAGGAAAAACTACATAATATTTTCAAAAAAAGTAATCTTTATTGATAATGTAAATGTAGAAGGTCTCACATTAACCGTGAGACTAACTATTTTAGTGCAAATGAAAGAAAGCATTGTGCATTTATAGATATAAGGAAAAATAAATGCACATATAAGGAAGGGTGACCCGTCATTTCCTAAATGACAAGTCCTGGTTGAGTTGTCTTGTATCATCTCCAGTCTTTCACTTGTCTTATATCCAGCTGCTGCTCCTAGTTTCCTACATCTAAGAGAGAGAGTGTTGTTAGAGCAATGGAATTTCACTAGTCCATACATGCACATACATCTATAAACATACAATCTGATCCTCATGTCCACTAAAATAGCTAACATACTATAGATGTCCAAGGAATCAAGAGAATTATCAAACACATTCACCATATGCTTGTTTTTATCTAACATGTTTGCTTCTTGTGCAAGTATAGGAAAAATAATGTTGTTGTTTTGATTCATCTGATCACAACATGTGAAATGAAATGGGCTCCCACAAGGGTTGAGCCCAACATGCTGCCCTCATATATTTAGAGAGATAGAAGTGTTATTCATCTCAGTGCCTTATCTTGAGTCTTTTCTGCATGTTTTGATAGGAATCAAGATATAAAAATATTAATCTTATCATAGGCATATCCACCTCCCTAGTCCTATTACTCAAGATAGTTGAATGTGTAGACATGCAAAAACTAACATCATGCATTCCGCATATTATCATATTCACCAAGTTTATTTAATTAATCTCCTAAAGTCATCCATTCAAATTAACATCATCATCTTTGATTAAATAAAATAAATTTTTATTTAATTAAATCTAAAATCACTTTCTTCTCACTTTGATTTATTTTAATCCTAAAATATAATTCAAAAAGTCAAAATCACCTAATCTCCTATTAAATTAATCAAATCCTGATTAATTTAATCCTAATCACCTGAATCCTCTAGATTTTTCCACTTGCACCAATAAATCATTTAATTGGTTTATTATTTCATCTAATTTCTTTTAAAAGGGCATCAAGATGGAATATTCTTCAAATTTGAATCTCCCTTCCAAAGGAATTGTCCCTTCCAACATAGCATTAAATTCTCTTACACATCTCTTAAATGTCTCTTACACAAGTCAACTTGGCATTAACTCTCTTCTTTCATCCCCCATAAACATGTCATTTCATCCAAATTCAAATTTCAAATTGACACATTGACCAAAATATGCACAACCCTCATCCTCTCACATCTTGACAATTGACATCTTGTCATTGGCTCATGAATGATCCCACATTCATCCAAATCCCTCAATCTTCCAACCTTGAATCTATAAAAGCAAACATTTCAACACAACTTACTACAACACAATTGGACACTACTATACAACTTGATGCACCATCTCAACATTGGCATTGACATCATCTATCACTTTGGCAATCTTGCTTATCAGGGGTGGGGAAAGGCATCCTTTCTACATCATGAGGAGCAACGCTTCCCCTATGGGATTGAAGTTTGAGTGATTTAGGAATAGTTTTCATATTCATCTTGCTTTCATGTTCATATTGTTAGTTTGATAATGTGGTTATTTCCTTTACATTTCTCAATAATTTCATAAGGAAGGCTTTGTCTCATTTGTTCAATATTGACAAATTTAACTCGGATTTGTCAATCTTGGATCAATGTAGATTTTCGTCTTCACATATTGGCGCTAGACGGAGGGCTGAAATATAATATTTATTTTTGTTCATCTCCATTTATTTCAAATATTAGATAGGAAACATAAAGTCTTTCTTTATTGTCTGTAGAAAACAGTAAAACTCTGTTGCTCTGTTGCTAATTAAAATGAGATAATTATTCATCCATTTTCTTGTTTATATATTTGAACAAACAACTCCAATCTTTCAGGAAACCAAAATGTATGAGCTGTCTTATTTTATATGTCAACTGAGGGATTTCTGAATTTAATATCTATGCTATAGCAGATGTCTAAATCTATATGGGCTCCCATTTTAGCACTAACGTAGAGGAAGTTGGCAATGGCTGAGCGACTCGAGTGCAGAATGACATGAATTCACTTCACTTATATGGTGGTCATTCACAGAACTGAAGGGAGTTAATGGTAAACTTATAAGTAGGTGCATAGCTTGAGTCTTAGCATTATAATTCCAATCTGACAAAAAAAATTAGAAACTACCGTCGTAGCAGAAATTAAGCATAGAAGCATGGTTATAGAGTTTCAGATGAATAGATTTGCACACCTATCCTCTTTATTGTCATTATTTTTGTCAGATCGCTTTCTTAAATGATTTCACATCCTAATGCATATTTATTTTCTTGAAAGAAGGAAGGATTATTTAATACCTCTCATCTTTGCATTAACCAATGACAAGTATGAGCATATCATAAAAACACGTGATTTGTTACTAATGGAGATTTTCAACTGCTGCAGAAATCGTTACGGAGTTTGAGGCAACGCATCAACAATGGCTGCCTGAAACAAAGATGTAGATAGAGTTCAAGCAAATAAATTAAGAAAAAGGTAGTCTCTTAACGGCTGCGAATTATGAGTACAACTTGAACTCCATTAAATTGCATTGATAAGCAACTTCCACTTTAATGGTTTTGTATACTTAGAAACCTGTGATGACGCGCTTGCAAAAAGCCTAAACCACTAATCCATTATATGCTTATCCTATGAACATTGCTTCCCACGTGATGGAAGCTCCTTGCACCAATCTTACAAATAGTTTGTGTTCTTTGTCTTAAATCCACTCATTGCATATATGTCAACTAGAGCTTTTCCAACTATAATATCTGATAGAAAAATTGGGCTTTCACCTTCTTGACTGCGGGTGAGACGTGGGCTAAGTTTGACCTCGTGACCTTGCCCGTCGACGCCTTTCTGGACACCACCTTCTTTAGGTAACTCATGACTGAATCCAGCCACCCAGATGTCTGTCATTTACTGGGCACTTCTTCACCGTAGTCTGCCTGGTCATCCTGCTGCTCCTGCGGCCTTAGGGAGAGCCTAGTCAAGAGGTCAGAATCTATGAGCATAATGTGCCCATTTGCTTGTATTAGCACGTTCTATGGCTTTAAATCTCTGTAAAATATCTCCAAGCCATGCAAATGCTCCAACACCAATACATTTTTTATCGAGAAAGGTAGAAGCCTGCTGTTGTTCCCGCCTCGAAGGTGAGTGAAGGTGACAAACAAAGGCATGGGAGTGGTGAGGAGAGAGGAGGAAGGCAAATGGAATGCAGGAATAAAAGGCAAGAGAAGAGAGTGCGTGGAGGAAGAAATGCAAGGAATGACATAAAGGAAGCAAGGAGTAAGTAAAAGAGTCCACAATCGTGATCATGGTCCTCCCTGTGTGAGCTAAAATGAAAGATTTTGAACATGGTTATGGATGTTTATGTAATCACAAATGATATAATATTTCAACCAAAGGAGAATCATGATGGGAGGGGAAGAAAGGGAATGCAGAATCCGTGAGGGAAAGAAATGATTTTTGGTAGAAGAATGGAGAGAACACCTAGTTAGAGGTTCAACCAAACTGTTGGCAAGCAAAGTTGAGGACTTCCTGTATGAATAGGAGCTGGGCGTGTTAGTTTCAAGACAATCTTAAATGCATTAATCCACTTAAAAGGCCAGTCAAGCTCTATTTAATATTGAAAAGAGGGAGAAGCTGCTCGAAAAATTGGAGAAATGAGATGTCAATAAACATTCAAAATCAAGGTGAACTGACCATCCAATATCTATTGCCATTAATGATAGCATTCAAAAAGCTCTTGCAGAGAAGCACGATTTGTGAATCTATCAATATTCCATAGTTTCACATCATCTTTCAGCGTAAAGCTTGCAACAATAAAATGATGTTACATAGGTGAGATATAAAAATCACTTCGTGACAGGTAAGTATTGATGAGGGATTGGTGCAGGTTAAATGTTTGCTTTTAATATGGCAGGGAGAGATTTGCAGCGACTTCAAGTTACAAGGGAAATTGTCCTAAATACTTCTGGAGGATTACAACTGGCTGGGCATAATCAAGTATCACCTAACATATTTATTGTTAGTAGGAAAAATACTGATAGGTGATCTTGGCGTATGGCATAGTTGCATTTATTTTCAGACACTGTTTTGATTTTAAAAAGATCCCTCTCTATTTATGGTGGAAATAGGGGGTTTTGTCATGTGTTTCATTTATCTTTGAAATGTGTTATTGCTTGGAGAAGTACGCCTTTGTCTAAATTTTCTTCAGTCAAATCATTTACTAATATTTATTGGTGTCTAAGATGTCAACACTACAAGTTATGGTTTACTGATATTTATTAATGTTTGAAATGACAGCGCTGTGAGTTGTGGGTTTCTAGTTTAAAATAAAGTAGAATGGGATCCATCAATCTTTGCTGACAGATTGGAAATCTTTTTCCTAAAGGAGTCCATCATTATTGAAAGATAGAAATGTTAGATTTTTGAAATTAAATTGATAGAAGGAGAGGCTTTTAGCTTTTACAAGTAAACTCTCTATTGTTGGTTAAGTTTTTTTTAATTCTTTGGAAATTAGGAGTCTTATTAATGCTTCATCTATCAATTCAAAATAATTAGTCTTTTTGAAATCGTTTTAGTTAATGCTTAAAAAATGAATAACTCGATCTTCACATAAATGGTTTTCTTTTTTTGAAGGAGGAGCGATTTCGTTGGCACAAGGAATTTGCAAATATTGAAGTGAAGAAAATAATCTTTGGAAAGTCTTGAGTTGAAAGTGGACCTTGCAATGTTGAAGAATCCTAAACCATTTGTGAAGAAAATTTGAATTGAAGAATTGAGCACTAAACTTAAACTTGACAAAAAGCATTTCTTAATGCTTAGCATTATAATCCGAGGCACTAATTCCTGCTTTAATTTTTTGTTTTAAACCAACTCACCTTTCAATTTGGGTTTAAAATCAATCACTGATTTGATCTTTTCAAAGCTGGATTAAAAACTAAACATTAGAAACCTACTAAATTTCAATTTGGGTTCTAAAAATTGAACAAGACAACTTTCACATCTCGCTTTGGTGCTTTAAAACGAATCAAAATCATTTCTTTGTGGTCTAAAATGAACAATTTTTTTTCACGCTTTGCAATATTTTTCACAAATTAATATCATTTAAAAGGCGTATGCGCTTCTCTCGTGCTTCACGATGATCTTGAGAATCAAAAGTCTTTTTATGATATTAATTTTTTGAAAATATTGCCTCCACATCTCAATTTGGGTAACTTAAAATTGGACAAAACATCTTGCGAGTGTGAGTAGACCTATTGCATGTGTTCTCCTTTTGTTTCTAAATGAAGGTTGATCGAACTACGAATTTGTTTGCTCGCTTTTGTTTATCTTAGAGGGTCTTCCTTGTGGGAAAAAGTAATCACCCAAAGGAATGACCCAAACAGCAACACACTAAAGCCAAGTGTATTTCTAGCCGGGATATAAAAGTGGGTATTGGAACAAAGGCCAGTATCATACAGTTGGCTTTGATGAGAAGGGAAACAATGGTCTCTCACTGCATGGGTCAACTCCTACGAATGGAAAGTCTGAATTAAAACCCCTTGTTTAGCAAAGGCCAAAATCCTATCTATTTGTTGGTGCAAAAGGTCATGTCCTTTGAATCCGCCCCACATAATATGTGGTTCTATTGTAGAGATGAAAAGTATGCAATGGGAGATTCATGGGTACTGATGCTTGGCTCACCCAAGAAGTGAGTGCACTATAAGGGGGACCCAGTGTGGTCAAGCATCTAATCATCCACACTAAATATGTGTAGCTGGATTTATCCAAGTGGGAACCCAACAAATACTATCTTTTTAGCCTAGGGTTGTGCACATCATTGGAATTGAAAACACTTTGCTTGGATCCAAAACAGTGGAAAACAAACATTCAACGAATCATCAGAATTTCAAACCCTTTGGAAGAACAAATACCTTGGAGGTGTCCACATGTTATTGCTTGTCCCTAGGGGTTCTTATCTCTAGAAGGCTTCTAAACATTCAGACATCTCAATTTGTTTCTCCCAAATTCAACACTAGGAAAATTTTTCCCTAATTTCCTTGATTTCCACATAATACACTTTGTGGGATAAAAGAAAGTTAGGACATTGGACATTCAGTTTGATAAACATAATCAAGAAAGTGCTTGTGTCAAAAAGAATCGAATCTAAGCAAGATAACAGATAATTGAACCACACATGTGCTTGGTCTCTTCTGGGTCATATGGTTTTCATTCAAACATTGGTCTTTTGGTTTGAATTACTCTTAGGGAAAAGCATGTTCTTCAAAACCTTGGTCTTGTAAACAAATCCTCTCAGGTTCATCTAGGATCAAGTCAAACACTTCACCCATCTCAAACATCAATCAAACATCATATCATTAACAAACTCTTGGGAACTTTGAAAACATCATTCATGCTAGACTTCTAGGAAAAATCGAAATCATCTTGTTTGACTTAACACACTTAGTCAAATTATCCAAATCAATATCATCTTGTTTGGCTTAACACACCTAGCCAAATTATCCTTTTTGTATGAGTTTACTTTAGGATAACACAACTTCTTAGGGTTTACAAGTTCATTATCATCTTGTTTGACTTAACACACTTAGTCAAACTATCCTCAATCAAAATCAAATCAAATCAAGTCCTAAAGTCTATCATTGATCCAAAGTTCCTAAAATTTTAAACACCCATATCATTTACCCCTTTCATCTTTCATCTCATCATTGGTCCTAAAACCCTTAGAGGTCAACAAGGTCAAAACACAAGAAAAACATGGAGTTTGAACTCGACTCATACATCATGAGTAATCCAAGTCAACCAAATTATCCAAGTGTCGCAATACCGATTGATGATCAAAACTCACATTTTTACAATCCATACATGGCATCATTATCTCCTCCAAACTTCAACAATACAAATGTGAGTATGCCCAATCTAAAGTTTGGAACACCTTTACCAATGATAGATTTAAATCAAAGTCCAAACCTACAAATCTATCAACAAAACAGTCATTGCACGAGTCTTATTCCAAACAACATTATCCCACCAAATCCATACATGCCAAATACAAGTTTGTCAAACATGAACATATCAAATCCGCACTTCATAAAATTTGGGATAGATATGCTTGCAAATCAAACCAATGTTGTTCAAAATCCCAGTAGTATATTGGCAACTCCATGTAATGATCCAAGTCAAGGTAACTTCATACAAAATCAAAGTTACCTAAATCAAGACAATATGATTCCCAACCACAAAAATGTTCAATTTCAATCTATCATGCTGAATCTAAACATCACACCGAATCAGAGCATTATCCAAAATCAACTAGTCCATGATCCCAGGAAAACACCACAAGGATGCATTCTAAATCTACTTTCTCTATGACCAAGTCAACCATATCAAAGGTGTCAAGATCAAAATCAACATCAAATTTTGCGGGATCAAATTGCTTCACTTGCCAAAGTAGTTGATCCATTGCACCAAGAGACATCTCCACTCCAAAATCAATACACTCTTCCATTGGTTAAACCATGTCATCAAAGCATTGAGCTATCTCCACAACCACATCATGAACAATATCTCCAATGTCAAGAAATTGGATATCAAGATCAACGACATCAACAACAAACTCAATCACCACATCTCCAAAATCAATCCCACAAGGTCAATTTAAAGTGAAAATATCACAAGGTAACA
The DNA here is from genome assembly GCA_007115665.2 of Sequoiadendron giganteum. Lineage (NCBI taxonomy): Eukaryota > Viridiplantae > Streptophyta > Pinopsida > Cupressales > Cupressaceae > Sequoiadendron > Sequoiadendron giganteum. The sequence goes on along the minus strand of CM021103.1, from coordinate 133,462,469 downwards.
AACAAAAATACACAAGACTTGGGGAACCAATCAAATCGTTCATGCAACGGTTGATATAAGAAAATCTCATTAAAATCCCTGTTTATGTGAATTATCAAGAGCCCATGGTGAAACCACAAGGGTATGACAAGAAACACTTTTGTGATTTTCACAAAACAAAGGGACACACAACATCAAATTGTATTCGACTCAAAAATCTCATCCAAGATCTGATTGATCAAAGGCTAATAGCTATTGGGGGCAATAATCAAAGTTCAACCACTAGCGGTAGCATTAAAAACCTCCCCACCATAATTGTTGAAAACAATGATCAAGATCTATCCATTAATGAGCACATTGAATATGTTTCCACCTCAACCAATGATCAAATCAACATACACCAAGAGATACTTTTCAATCATGATCAAAACTCACCAACGATTCCCAACAATGATCCAATTCAAGAAATGTTAACATCACTTGACCCTACGGTTGAAGACATTGACAATCTCTCTGCCTTAATTATTGAAAACAATGTTCAAGATCTCTCCATTAATGAGCACATTGAATATGTTTCTACCTCATCCAATGATGAAATCAACATACATCAAGAGCCATTTTTTAGTCATAATCAAGACCCCTCCTACAAAGATCTATTTCAAGGAGTGTTGATGTTATTTGATCCTATTGACATAATCCAAGATCCATCCACCAATGATCATGCTGACAATGTCTCTACATCACTTAATGAGTTAGAGGACATATCTCAAGAATTTATCCCAAAGCATGATCAACATCTATCACCAAGGTCTAGCAATGGTCCCTCCCAAGATACATTGACATCCTTTGACCTCATGGTTATGGATAGTGAAGGAATCCTCAACTCAACATTTGATCCAAATCCACTCAAATATCAAGAGGATATTGAGCCACTTCCCATGCCTTATGACGATGTCCAAGAACCCTTTGTAAGCAATCCATCCTTTGAAATCGACCCATGTCAAGAACTTGACCCAAAGCATGTCGAAAGCAGTTCTGAAATAATTCAAGATCAAGAATTTATATCTCCGAGATACTACAATGATCTAATGGGCACTCTTCTATCTATACAAGATGTCACAAATGATGACCATATCCATATAGAACATATTCCTCCGCCTACCCATGAGATGCTTTCTTTGGATGGACACATAGATGATCTTCATTCAAAACAAGAGTCTCATACTCTTACCAAGGAACAAGAGTCTCCTACTCTTAACATTTGTACACATGACCAAGATATGGAAAAATCTAAAGACATATCATAAATGAATCATGAAGAAGGCTCCTACAAAAGTTATAAATCAGAAACATCCTATGAAGTGAATCATGAGGAAGAATTTTATGGGGATAATGAATCATCAACACTTCTTGAAGAAGCATTACAATCTGATATCTCACAAACTCAAGCCAAAGATATCAATCAGGAAGTCATCCCACATATGGAGGATCCTATCCCTTATAAAGTTGGATCACTTACTTTTTTTAGGGCAAGCTGTTTTACCAATGAAGAAACTGTCACCTTTGAAGGTCCATGACAAAGTAGAGAAGGATTAGCACCCTACTTACAAGATAAATCATATCCTATTGCAAACAATTTTTTTCTACAGATGAATTATCAAGGCAAAGGATTAGGCCTACATGAACAAGGTATCCTGGAACCAGTGCAAATTACTAGAAATCCTAAGCATCAAGACCTTGGTTATTTGACAATAAAGAGATCTAAACATATTAGTGATACCTCTATAAAATTGGGGGCAACTTCATCTCAAGCAAACATCAACATAGGGGGCATGAAGGATCCTTATGATGAAATCAATGCCAATACTACTACCCGCCACGTCATGAATCTTCATCCACCCATCACCCCATCCACGAATTGGGACCAACATCAAAAGAAAGATTCAAATCAAAGCATAGAGAATTTTATCAAAGAAAAAGAAGCTGAGAAGCATATCAAACAAATCAAATACATGTGGATACCAAAGAATACAAAGAAATACTATCCCTATCAAACTCTATTAGTCAAAGAAACTATGGGGCAAAATTAAAAAGGGAAAAGTATCTATCAAAGATTTCCACAAAGGCAAAGGAAGGCTTCTCAAGTGACGTACAAAGCATACCAAGTTGTTGGTCCTAATTCCAAGCACACTTTCATATCCATCCATCATTGCTCATCTTCCCAAGTTTGGAGAGTCAAAGGTTCCAAACTATCAACCAATCCATCTTTTATTCCTAAACACACTCCATCCATGCCTCCATGCATGATATCCAACTCTCACATTGACCATGTGTTGGAAATGACACTTCATCATAAGGATTCAGAAGGCACTCTATCACGATGTGCGCACAAAGACAAAGTTAACTTCGGTATCAGCAAAGCAGATCGAGAATCTCAAAAGTTGCATTCAAGTGCACGTATCTTGGCAAAGCAACTTCTTCAAGCAGGATATTGATGGCACATTATGACATAAGCATCAATGTCAGCAGTACCAGGTGATTCAACATCAACTTAAAATCTTTCAGCAAAAAATACAAAAAAATATAAAAATATAAAAATGCAAAAAAATTAGAAAAAGGATTGAAAACAGTAAAGAAAAAAATCATCCTCTAGCAAAAACTATTTCGGTGGCGCTTTAGACAGGTACCATGATGAAAACCTAGTAAACGAGCGTCATGTATAGAATCGAGCATCTACATGCGCTAGTTTAGGAGAAAGTATCTTATCACATCCATAATAAAGCCAACATTCCATCCATATCATCCTTTCATCCATGAACTGTTTATCCAACCCATTACCATCTATCTACATTATCTTGATCTTGATGAAGGTTTGGTGCAAACTTTACACTTGCTTGTGGTGAACATCTTGACATGGGATGTTTTCATTGATCCTATCCAATTCAACATTATTTGGACCTTGAAGCATTATCCAAATGAGAATTCCTCTATTCAAACACCTTATCTTGTCACAAGATAATCCTTGGAATCATTTGCATGCTTACCGTATCTATCCATAAACTATCCAAGCGTCCACCCATAACATTCCCTGCATTGCTAGACACTGGGGGCAAATATTTACATCTTGCTTCGGGAATAATCTTGATCTATATCCTCCAAAATTATGTGATGATCCAAAAATTGACAAACATGAAATCAAATTGATGAAGCATTTGTGAGCCAAAAATCCAAATCACTAGCCCATGGCATATTTTGACAAGAAGAGGTTCCTTATCAAGCTTTATCTTTCATCAAACATCAATGCAAACAATCAATATCAATCACATCTAATGTGTACTTCAGTATCACATCAAATCATCAAAACAATTTTGTTCCAAATCAAGCTTCATCAATCCCAATCAAACAAATCCATCATCATTTCGAGATATCCTTCTCAATCCTTGTGTTGCTTAACATTATCCTTGCATTGTTGTGTATCCTCAACAATGTTATCATCATGAATCCATTGATCCGATCAATCAACCTTAGCTTAGTTTTCAACAAAATCCCAAAATAAAGCACGGATATCATCACATATCTGTATCCAAATCATATCAAAATCCAAAACACTCAAAAAGTCAAAAAAATTCAAAAACACAGTCAACCAGCCAAACTACGTCATCTCTGAGCTTGAATGTAGGCAAGGTTGATCTTTGATCATCCCCCAGGATATTTTTAGGTCAGTCCTTTAGGCGTTCGTCGCAATGGCAATCCGTTTGCCCATCTAGATCACATTTTAGGTCAATCCTTTAGGCATCCATCACAATGGCAACCCGTTTGCCCATCTAGTTCACATTTTAGGTCAGTCCTTTAGGCGTCTGTCACAATGGCAATCTGTTTTCCCATCTATTTAGGCATTTGTCGCAATGGCAATCCGTTTGCCTATCTAGATCACTTTTTAGGTCAATCCTTTAGGCATCCGTCACAATGGAAACCCGTTTTCCCATCTACTTCACATTTTAGGTCAGTCCTTTAGGCGTCTGTCACAATGGCAATCTATTTTCCCATATATTTAGGCATTTGTCGGAATGGCAATCTGTTTGCCCATCTATCTCATCAGCAATCAAGTTTGTTGTCATTCCGAACTACGTCATCTTTGAGATTAAACGTAGGCAAGGCTAGTTCTTGATTGGCCCCTGAGGCACAAAATCCAAAAAACATTCAACTCAAAAATACCAAAAACATTGAAAAATATCAAAATCCTAAAACAGCCTAAAAAAACATTTTTAAAACATCAAAAACATCTAAATATTTGAAAAAACCTAAAATGGTGCACCTGTCTCATCTCGCTTTCACTCGCAATAATCACTACTCATAATAAATCAAATGTTGCCTTCATCCTTTGGTGAGGCAATCAGAAGCAAGTCTAGCAGGTTCTAAAGTGAACGCTCAATCGTCAAAGTCTCAAGTCTAGATCAGTGAGTCAACAAGTTGGTCAACTTGGAGTATCAATAGCTTATCATCCAATCAATCTCATCAAAACCCTGATCACAACATGTCCTAGGAATGCGACCTTCCTGCGATGGACATCAACATCAGGTATCACACCTTAGTTTAGCCTTGGCTAGTGGTACGAAGAACATTAGCTTGTTTGTTTACTTTATCTGGTCTTTTTGACTTATCTTATTTTGCGCTCATTCCAAGGACCTCTTGATGATGTCTAAACATAAAGATTTAGAGAGAAAGGAATGGGGCAATGATCATTATCTTTTTGTCTGCTGTGCTTGTTGGATATTCTTGTAAAATAACTTGGCGAATACTTGCTTTGTTAGGTCTGTCCTAGCAAGGTTTCCGTATGTCAAGTGTGAACAAGAGCACTCCTATCTAATTGTCGAGTCAGTGTCCATCACACTAGGCGCAATGCCATCCTAGTTCTTTATACCTTGATGCATCACACCTATGTGTGTTATCAAACATAAGGAAAGTTATGCTCTTTATCTCTCCCATCCATGGATAAACAATACATCGTCATCATTCATCATCATATCTAATAAAGTATCGATGACTAGTGGACTTGTTGGACCTCTGCATCTTCTTGGATTCAAGGGTTGATCCCTTTCATTCTTCTATCCTCCTTCATGCTAGAATAATGCATCCATCTTGCATTCATCTTGCATCTTGCATAATCATGTCATATCATCATAGGACAACATCATCCATCTCATCCTATCTCACATGCATTGCATAATCATTTGAGATGCTTAAAATAATATAGATTTTTTATTCTAAGCATCTTCCAAACATCTTATTTGCATCATCATCTAAGATGTTTAAAATAATATAGATTTGTTATTCTAAGCATCTTAAAAACATCTCATCATCATTATCATATATATCAGTTAGTCATAGCCATCCATAGATCCATTTTGAACCTATTTGTCGCAAGATTGACCTCAAATGAAATCTTTTCACTCGATCTCTCAAGGGGGCAATGTACTAACATACTTCTTTTCACTGGGGCATTTGAAAAAATTAGAATTTTTTTTAATTTCGATATCGGCGGCATCATTCTTTGAACCAATGCAACAAGTACATTGCTTCAAAGAGGGGGAAAATGTAGACATGCAAAAACTAACATCATGCATCCCGCGTATTATCATATTCACCAGGTTTATTTAATTAATCTCCTAAAGTCATCCATTCAAATTAACATCATCATCTTTGATTAAATAAAACAAATCTTTATTTAATTAAATCTAAAATCATTTTCTTCTCACTTTGATTTATTTTAATCCTAAAATATAAGTGAAAAAGTCAAAATCACCTAATCTCCTATTAAATTAATCAAATCTTGATTAATTTAATCCTAATCACCTGAATCCTCTAGATTTTTCCACTTGCACCAATAAATCATTTAATTGATTTATTATTTCATATAATTTATTTCAAAAGGGCATCAAGATGGAATATTCTTCAAATTTGAATCTCCCCTCCAAAAGACTTGTCCCTTCCAACATAGCATTAAATTCTCTTACACATCTCTTACATGTCTCTTACACAAGTCAACTTGGCATTAACTCTCTTCTTTCATCCCCCCTAAACATGCCATTTCATCCAAATTCAAATTTTAAATTGGCACATTGACCAAAATATGCACAACCCTCATCTTATCACATCTTGACAAGTGGCATCTTGTCATTGGCTCGTGAATGATCCCGCATTCATCCAAATCCCTCAATCTTCCAACCTTGAATTTATAAAAGCAAAAAATTTCAACACAACTTACTACAACACAATTGGACACTACTATACAACTTGATGCACAATCTCAACATTGGCATTTGCATCATCTTTCATTTTGGAAATATTGCTTATCAGGGGCTGGGAAAAGGCATCCTTTCTACATCATGAGGAGCACCACTCCCCATATGGGATTGAAGTTTGAGTGATTTAGGAATAGTTTTCATATTCATCTTGTTAGTTTGATAATGTGGTTATTTCCTTTAAATTGATCAATAATTTCATAGGGAAGGCTTTCTCTCATTTGTTCAGTATTGATAGATTAACTCGTATTTATCAATCTTGGATCGATGTAGATATTAGTCTTCACAAAATTTTATATCAAAGACAAAATTAAAGTTATTATTGCCAAAGCTATTCAAGAAATGGTGTCTTTATCTTTAATAACTTTTCGAAAGAAAATTGCTTAATCGAAACATATTTTTGGCATGAAAGATTAGGACACATACATATCAAAAGTTTAAATGTAATGTCTCATCATAGTTTAGTTATTGGATTACTTGAATTTGAAAAAAATGAAAACCTATAAAGATTTCCTCCTAGCTTAAAAAAATACTCCACTTTTCAATAAAATTCATAATCAAATTTCATGTAAACCCTTTGAATTATTTCATAATGATTTACTAAGAAATTTTCAAGTTCACTTTTTGAATAGGTATATCTATGCTCTTACAATTATCAATGATTATTCTAGAAATGATTGAAATGATTGTCTTTCTCAATTTAAAGAATTTAAATCCGTACTTAAAAATTAGTGCAATCATAAAGTAAAAATTCATGGGACTAATAATAGAAATAAATATATATAGATAACAATTTTATAATTTTTGTGCTTTATGCGGGATACTAAGAGAATTAACTAACCCTTGTTCTCCCCAATAAAATTGTGTAGCTGAAATGAAAATTGAATAATCATTGAAATGGTTAGATCCATAATAAATTTGACATATATACCTATTTTTCTATGGGATGAAGCCATGCACACAACTATATATATTGTAAATTGAATTCCTAGACATTCCTTGCATTATCCAACTCCCTTAGAAAAATGGTCAGATAAATAACATAATATATCTCATCATAGAATATTTGGGATTACTACCTCTATTTACATCCCTAAACAAAAAGGGAAAAAAATGACTCCAAATATTCTTAACTATTTATTAATTAGATTATTAATTATTTATAAATGGTAGTTTTGAATGAGTGTGATGAATAACCCTTCTAGTTTTTGACATACCTTCTCCTATATTTAAGGGGATTCTCTCTAATTAAAAGGGGAAACAATTTCGAAATCAATAATGAATTCTATGATTTTGCATAAAAGCTATTATTGACCATGTCAAAATAAGGAGAAATTCTCCACATAATTGGTCTATATTTTAATAGATTGTTCTTTAAGTGTTTATAAATGTAATGATGCTTTATTTAGTTTTTAACCACAACAATTTTACCATGTATATATTATGTAATGTGTTTAGTATGTGTATCTTGTGATTCTTAGTTTATTTATTTTATATTTATTTGTAATTATTAATAACCTAAGATCCTAATTTCTACAATAAATCATCATGCATCTCTACATTAAAGATTTTCAATTGAAGCCTCATCTATCTTTTGTATAATTATTATGAATTTTTAGATTAGATTTAGTCTGGAGCATCTAATAGTGTGCATTCATAAGATTTATAAAAATATCAGAACTACATCAAGACATACAAGATACCAATATGGATGAAAGTAGGTCAGCCCACTAATGCCATGGAGTATTTGTTAACTTTATTGTCAAGGTGGAATAATTTTTTGTCTTAAACAAAGGATTAACTATAATAGTTAACAAACTAGATGATTTACAATATTACTAAATCATGTTCAATCAGTATGCCTAATTTTCTAAGGTGTTTACGTCAACGTATTATTTTAAATTTTAAAAATTATACATTCATGATAGTATTTTACAACATATGAAGAAATGCTATTTTTAAAGATTACAATCACGACCACCCACAAAGATATATTTCATCCTTCAACTAGATGTACCAAAGATAGCAAATGAGATGCACACTTTCCTTGAAAAAACTTGATACTACATGAAGATTATAAAGATTCACATATAAGTCTTCATGCCACTAGAGAATATATTGAAAAATGATAACCATTCTATTATTACTATAAAAGAATTCAAAGTGTTTGAAAAGGGTACCATTTATTTTGTTTAGTAATATGACTAAAGCATTATCCATACATTAGCATAAAATGATTGGCATGAGATGCAACACAGGGCGATGTAGAAACACTTAGAATCGTAGATTGACACACAAAAGATCCAAAAATCATCCATCAATGTATAAAATAGTTCAAATGTATTCATTGCATCTATGTAGAAAAAACACAACCATGCCAAGCTTATTCATAATCCAATTACAGACAAATAGTTCCTACCAACATCGAGTGTGTAAAAAGTTCTTCAACAAAAAGGTGGTGAAGTACATGAAATGGAAAAAGATGAGGCTAAATCTAGGAAAAATGACATGGCTTATTAATTGTTTGTAAATCAATAAACATTTAACTGAGTAGTGGCACATACTTTAAGATTTACTGAAGAAAAACTCATCATATAAATTGTTGACTCTCATATATTGCAACAAAGTATTCATCTCAATATTAAAGAAATCTTCAAATAACCATTTTATATAGAATATAAGTTTTAAAAATGTATGCATTCAAATTTTTATTTTATATTAAAAAGTCTAAAATAAGTGTGCAATGAAGGTTTAAATTTTTTATTTTATTTTTATAAAGTCCATTTTATTAATCATAATTATTATGAGATATTCCAAAACAACATGACTATTTCAAAAAAATAATAATAAATAAGTACACGGCAAAAGAAGAGAGTTTAAAATTTAAGTAGGGACAAAAACCAATTAATTTTTATTTTTGATTTTTTTAAAACAATACAAAAGTTTACCCTTATTATAGGATGTACCTCTTATATTGCATGTTAGAGTAATAAGACACACATTCTTCTTACTTGTATATTAGAGAACATAGACAGACATATTCACTTTCTTCTTCGGATGCTAAGTTGAACTGGCACAAAATCGGTAGCAGTGGAAATTAGAAAAATAAGGTGCATGGTGAGTTTGAAGGAATAGGTTAAGCGATCAACAGGAGGGAAGATCTTTGGGTGGAGGAAGAAGAGATTGAGATCTGCCTCCATTTCCATTTAAAACAATCCATGCCATCTTCAATCCCCAGCTGGTATGCAGCTCGAGATGACAATGCATAAACCATACTCCTGCAATTACATACATTCGGTTGGATAATATTCATGTGAAACAAGAACAATATTATTAAACTAAATGAGCGATTGAAGCTAGCATTAAGCGATGATAGTAATACCTGGATTATCAGCTAGGAATCGGAGAGCCACCCAACCTCCACTGGGAACTCCAATTGTGTTTCTCTCGGAAGGATCCACCAGATTAAAGTTAGAGGGGTCAGTGCTTGAATTGTAGTTTCCCACACCTTGACCCACTACGAAGAAGTTGAAGCCGTGCAGATGCAGAGGATGGCTCTCGAAGGTCACAATGCTGGTGTCCTGCAGAACTAGCTGTATGCTAGTATTGAAGGGAACCACTTCGACTCTGGTATCGTTGAGGGGTTGTGTGTTGTTAGGAGGCGTGCCCGTGTAGTTGAAAGGAAATGGCGGATTGTCAGGGAAAGTGGTATTGTAAACTCCATTGGACTGGCCAAAGTAGTATGCTTGAAGAAGAGCAGTGGTGGGAAGAGTGAAGGATATGTTGTTAATGGAAGCTGTAAATTTGGTGTTATTGGGGCCTTGACATGTTTGTCCTTGGGGACACGGATTCAGCCCCAACCCCACTGTGAATAGGAACTGTCTATCCACCTTCTGAGGAACAGCTGCTGCTGGAAATTTCGGATTGCCCAAGCTTCTCATCTTTTGGCTAAAATTGGCAGCAAAGGAGGTATCATTCGGGGCTGGAAGCACTGGTTTCATCATAGGAAGAGAGGATGAGGACGAATTAACTGCTGTCCCGTTGGAAACATACTCCAAAATTCCAGCACTGGTTGAGTTATCAAAAGCTGCTGTTCCCGTAGCGAAAGGGCTTGCATACACGAGGAATGTGGCATTGGGTGGCTGAGATTTAGCTGTCAAGAGGACGTTGGTAGTCTGGCCAGGTGTGATAAGAACAACATTGGCTTGAAAAGGCTTAACATACACAGCGTCCGCTTCTACCACAGTCAATGTATGGTTGGCGATACCGAAAAACAATTCACCATTAAGCGCAGCATTAACTAGACGAAGTAGGTAAGTTTTCCCAGGGATCACTTTGAGCCTGAATGTATCTGCATGACACAGGAAACCTTTGTTACATTTAAGAAACCAAAAAAATAAAGACCAGTACTCTGTTTATGATTTATTCATTTTATTAAAACCATGATGCAAAGGTTTGTTAGTTGTTTCTATCAAACTCTATGAATATAAACTTAAGACGATATGTGTTTTCATATCACTCAGTTATGGTACTGTCACTTATTAAATGGAGGAAGCTTAGTAAAACCATGACACAAAGTTTTACCATTTTATTCATCAAATTCCATAAGTATGGAGCTAAGTAATCACTCAATTTGTAGTCTTCTGACACTCAAAATCTGCTTTTGTTATTTTGAACTTTTGGACCCTTGCAATTGTTGTTTGATCAGAAACTGCTTTGGAAGTTGCTTTTGAGCTGATAATCTTGAAATACTTGCCTGCATAAAGTCCATGTGAACAACAAAGAGGCAGAATCACATTAAGAGTATTGGTTCTGAGAGCACTCGACTTGCCTTGCTTAAGTGTGATCCCATTTAACACTTTTCCATGCGATATATAAGTTATAGACCTTACTTCCGAAATTTGCTAAGTGTGGCTATTCAATGTTTTTGAAATTGTTTAACATTGTTTTTAAAAGTATACATATTTGCAATTTGAAAACAGGAATTTGTATTCGAAAGTGAATACGATTGTAGCATCATGTAATAAACAAAATCACCATGAAAATTAAAAATATTACTTCAATGTTAATTAGTCATGATAGGTGTTCATTGTTTAATATTAAAATAATAATATCAGCAATCAGTATCACGAGTCTGCAAAAGTATTATCATCATTATTGACATTAGATGATGTAGGTAGCTTAGAAAAGTCACAAGCAGTGCCATTGGCACTCACACTAAAAGTATGCACATTATTTATCAACTCCACAAATGCATCATCTTGGGAAGAGGAATGTTTTGCCATGGAATCCTTCTTTAACTTTCATGAAGAATGGAAATACTTTGACCACTGGACTGTACAAGATCAATAAACTATCTCGTGACTACATCCTTCACATTAGGGTCAAGGAATATCCTATTAAACAGTTGCTTGTACTTGTCTCTAATTTTCTAATCTTTGAATGATGCAACCCTTGTTGGCACAAAAATGAATGCAACACTATAGTTTTTGGGAGTCAATGCAAAGACAATAAAATTTAAGGGGGTTGTCAATTTATTTTATTGCTTAATGATAATTGTGTGCACACAATTATATTGAGCTCATTTTGAATATAATCCATTATATTGACATAGATAAACCTTGTTAAAGAAGGCATTTGATGGCATCAACTCAATGCCATCATAAACAAGGTTTATCTATGTCAAGATGCCATCATAAACAAGGTTTATCTATGTCAAGATGCCATCAAATGCCTCTCTTAAACAAGGTTTATCGATGTCAATATAATTGATTATATTCAAAATAAGCTCAATATAATGTGTGCATCTTGTTTGATGAAAGTTTTTTAGAATCTTGCTCTTTCTTATTATTATAGTCTTCATCTTCTCAAGCATTGAGTTGATGCCATCTTATGCCTCTCTTAAACAAGGTTTATCTATGTCAATATAATGGATTGTATGTAGTAATGTACTAAGAAGATATTCCACACGATCCCACCAATCTCATTTAAGATCATTTGCTTCTCTTTTTCAATGGCCCATATGAGAATGCCAACAATAAATTTAGCATTCCTTTACTTGCCTCTCACAGTCCATGGCTTTCATAAACATTGCCAGTTCAAGCAACACTACAATTATATTGATCAAGGGCTGACTTTTGGCATCCTTCCACATGTTGGAAAAAGTGGACACTGGTTTCTTTTCATGAATTTCTAACGAGTCTCAATGAATCTTTTACAAGTTTCACCTTTTTCGATAAGGTGCCATGCAACTTCTCATAACTTGGGCCCTTGTACCCTTTTGGAGCCTCATTAAATTTTGTCACTGTTTCTTGCCAATATAGTGAGTGAACAATGTCTTGGGATTCATTTTGGAATGTCATTTCTAACAGTCCATTGATCTTTTATATGAAGAGAGTTGTACTTGAGGTGGGGCCAAAAATGGGTGGCTCTCATCACAACTTTAGGACTTGATGGGAGAAGGGGTGTTTCATTTCTCAAGTTCCTTTGCCAAATGATGATTTGTTCTATAGCTCGTTGCTTCAACATCTTTCTCCTAATCTGTAAAATATTGAATCATTTGAGATTGTGACAAATGTAAACCATTCTCTTGGGTAACTTTTGATGCCCATTCCAGCAATGGCACACAAATGAGTTTTCTCCTGATTGTATGGGCTTGTATACAACATATCACAAACATTGTAAACACAAACATATTCCCTAGCACCTAGAGCTTGCTGTATCGTTTCAACATACTTCCCTAGCAGAGAATTAGGGTCTGTTTTGAAGTGCGGTTAGCACATGGAGCTAGAATTGGAGGGCAATAAGTTAGGTAAACAATACATTCCAATAAGTAAGGCAATATCGTACTCATTTAGCATTTTAACCATATATTCATTCATAGAATTTTGTAAAATGTAAATGAAAAAATACCAAAAGAACTTCATTTTGAAAAAATTCCCACTATGATCTTCTTGGCAGCGAATGGGCTCTTGCACCTATGTAGGAATAGTAATCCAACTACTTTGGCACCTTAAATGATCACTTTTTAACTCTATGTAGTGGCAAGCAAGAATTCATAGTTTTTGACTTTTGTCATTTGCATTCATAATGAGGTAAAATGAGTTTGTTTTAATGTTTCAAATGTTTTAGTTGTTGCTTTTAGGGATATGGCTTTTGTTATTTTGTCTTCCCTAGTCAAATTTAAAGTCTAAAAATCATTAAAAAGAATTGTTTCTTTTTTAGTAGATTTTCCTTGGGTGTGTTTGTTTGTGACAAACACACAGTCCAATACACCTGCCTTCACAGAATCCCTGCCCAAGCTGGTCCAGATTCAGGCAATGCCTGGGATGAAATGGTAACATTGATTTCAAGAGATCTCACCTTGTTCCACAAGTAGTTTACTTTAACGTGTGTTTTCATGTAATCATGCTCGCCCTTTTCAGTTCTGTTTGTCACATTTGGACCATTGGTGACATTTGTATGTTTATATTTATTTCTACATATATGTTTCACAACGAAAGAGTTTCATTCGCCTACGTGTGATGAGAATGCAAAATAGTGACATTTGTATGTTTATATTTATTTCTACATATATGTTTCACAACGAAAGAGTTTCATTCGCCTACGTGTGATGAGAATGCAAAATGAATAGATTCCCTGAACTAGTGTGATGAGAATGCATAATGAAGCATTAAAAGTTGAAGGTAAAGTTAATTCTTAGATTACCTTCGAGTTAGATACCAATTCGGTGTATTAGACCCCACAAGTGGGAGCACATAAGAGGATTACTTACCTTACATATTGGTCATAGCTTGAACTCCAGAATTTTAATGTTAGAACCAAACTCTTTGAACTACATTGAGTAAGTTACAAATAGAAGTGTTGCAGATATAAAGAATGGAATCTGGTGGCATCTTTTTGAAGTATGCAACAAACTTGAATATTGTTGCCTTGTTTATGACACATCTTTTAGCCATTAGCATGATGCACAATTATTGTTCAGGATAATCTTGCTATTTAGATGAGAAATAATTCAGCCTTTGTCTGGTTAGACATGCTTTATTTAAAATGATTCATTAATTCATTAATCTTTTATCTTATTTCTTTTGTTTCTGTGACCTATCTGTACTGTGGTGACTAGTAAGTTGTCTTAATGTTATTGCCACTGGTATTTTTTTGTAATCGGTTATAAAAGCAGTGTAACTTCTTAGAATCTAGAGGTTAACAGACGGAGAGGAGTAGACATGGATTTAATCTTTCCTCCTTCAGCTCCTCTGATATTGGCTCACACCTTTTATAACATTTTGCTCTTATTTTAATAGGAAGCATTGAGTCACTGGCATGATGACAGTTTTATTGTTTAATACCATGCTTACCTGATAGCGTCAGATTGTTTTATAGATTTTTTTCCTCTTATTGTGCTTTTCAATAACCTCATATAAATTCCTTTTCAAGTATCAGCATTCTGTATCTTGATCTCATGAATATTAACAATACTTCTAGATATGATGAATCATCTTCTATTTGGCTCTCTGATTAATATTTCTTAATATGTCTTTAATATTGGTTGCAGTTTTGCAAAAGTTTATGTGAAGGCTGCAAAAAAGACAATAGAGAAGGGTGTGAACTATGCAAAGAATGAGGTTGATCGACTTGAGCGCATTCTTGAAAAGGTTAGATTTTTCTACACTTGATAAGGAAAGCTTTGTTCCCTTGTTCAATTAGTTTTCCTCAGGATTCTCTTATTGTTTACTGAAACAAGTCCATTAACAATCATGATGTGCAGTCTGTTAGCCCCTCGAAGGCAGATGAGTTCATTGTCAAGAAGAACATCCTATCATCCTTTGCATCACAGTAGCCAGGGATTTCAATCACTAACAGGCTTCAGCTAGCGGAATCATTCAATTGATTAAGCTGTGCCGAGAGAATGCTAGAGATTCATGAGTGAGTTATTTGAGTAGTACAATGGAATGCTAGAGATTCATGAGAGTCATTCTTCTTTTTAGCATTGTTTCAACTTTCCTTGATAGAAGCCATAAACGGTACCCCCTGTTGAGGCAATAATAATTTGTAAACTTGTCTTTTTGCTATCTATGTCAATATTGGGGAATCCATCGAATGATTGCTTCATGATATTGGGATATCTATTTTAAGTTATATCATCAGAATGGGTGAGTATATGTTTTCTGGCAAAGTGTTATAAATATCCTTATTTCTTACATGGCTAAAATTCAACACAAATGCACTCCCAACAGTAAATGAATACTTTCTGTAGATGATGACCAATAGAGACTTCAGGCAACCTGAATATTATCATCAAGATGGGTGAGTATATGTTTTCTGTCGAAGTGCTATAAATATCCTTATTTCTTACTTGGGTAAAATTCAACACAATTGCACTCCCAACAGTAAATGAATGCTTTCTGTAGATGACCAATAGAGACTTCAGGCGACCTGAATTATCATCAAGATAATTAAGCTGCTACGTAATTTTCTTTCCTCATATTGAAGTTCTGCTAGAGTTTGACCAATACACAATTAATGATTAATTGTCAAAGGGTAGTCATATGCTTTAACAAGTTGGTATTTATTATGTATATTTATATTTTTTATTTGAGTTGACAAACAAAAAATGACATGAGCCATTTTTTTCAAATTCCTATAAAGCTTTTAATTATGAATACATATTATAAGAACTTGATTGAAGTATGTGAAGCCCTGAGGACTAGTTTTGACATTTGAATCTTCATTTATTTATTTGCACACTAAAATGGGCTGGGCCTGGCAATCATAAGTTTCTTCGTTCTAGTCTTCAAATGACCTGTATTGATATGTCGGCATGGTTAACTCTTGAAATGAGGGTACATATTACACCTATTGTAAAGGAGTCTTGACTTGCAACTAGCATTTGTCGGCAAAATGACCGCAAAAGAGGTGAATGCTTCAACTTGTTTGTGTTTATGAAGAGGGTTTATATATATGTTTCACTCCCACCATCCCTCCCCTTGCTACAGCATGGAGTTCTTATGGGTTGTCGGCATCATGGAGGTTTGTGATTTGCCTGAGATTTAGAGACTGATGCTAATGCATCTTGTGGTTAAGCCATCTGTTTTGGTGCTTACTATGAGAAAGGCACCTTCGTAATTTGAGTAATGTGCTCATGTTTCGATAGAAATATAGGTTTTTCTAGAGTAGATGCAAAATAAAAAAGACAAATATGAGTTCTTCCAGTTCAACACGTAGCGACCAGTTTTTTTTTTTTTTAATATTTCCAATATAAGAGAAGAGTCTCGGTAATAGGTACACTAAACAATACTGAACCATAAAAACATAATTACGACGTAGCATATTTTAAAAGCTTCAGAGGAGATATTTCTCTAGCTTGGAAATAATAACTCTTATCAAGTCGTACTCCATTATTTATCTAAGACCTCACCAAATTAGAAGAAAGTCTATTGTACTAAAATTCTCCGAGGGACATCCGTAACGCATAAAATGAGTAAAAGACATTGTAAGACAAAACAAGGCTCTAATGGCATACCCTCTCCCAACATAAACATTCAAAAACTGATCTATCTATTGGGTTTCATTTGCCCTATGGTTGGGAACAGTTGATTGATCTGATCTTTGAAAATTATGGTTTTGTCCATGACGAATGAATGATATCTTGATTTCATTTCAACTCTTCCAGTCATCTTAGACACAATTCTCAAAAGTATTGGATCATTTGATGTTTGAATTGTCCATCTCCTTCACTTATAGTAATTTATCATTTCATGAATGAATAACAAATGGGTTTTTCCCCATTTTACATACCACCCCACGCCTCCCCTCCCCCTCTTTTAACTTTTGTAGGATGATATTTCTTATTTTTGCCTTAAGCATGATAGATATAATGACATGTGAATTAGATGATCCACATTTTAGGGTCAAGCATTGATGAGTACATTCAACTATTTGCGTGGCTAATAGCATTCATAACCCAGGCACAATGATGCATTTACGAAGGAAGCGCTCTACTACTAAGCTAATAGCCTAGTAGGCCTACCTAGTAGGAGAGAAGCCCTACCCAAGGTAATAGAAAACCTCTTGCTCGATTGCCTTCTTAACGTTTTCCCTACTTTCATTGTTAATTTGAAATTAAAATTAATTCAATATTGATTTTTTAAAAATCATGAACTATATTAAAAATTAAATAATAAACAAGTTTTTATTAATAAAAATAAATAAAATAATTAAATTTAAATAATGTTTTAACAAAGTATAACATTTTTACTGTTTAAAAAAAGAAATTGAAAAATTATTGAAATGATCGCTATTCCAAATGAAATATTTAATTTTTTTAATAAATTAAAACGAACACAAAAAATGAACTTATCTTCTTGTCTTGATCTAAGATAATGAGCTTACTTATAAACTTCACTCATAGTTATGTTAAATTGTTAAGTTATAAACTAAACTACTGATTATTGCAAATGCATCCTTGTGCCACTATCTTTCACAATTGTAATAATGTATGAGCTCGATAATTATTGTTTCTCCTTGAAAAGGAAGTAATTCAGTTGCACCTTCCACTATGGCTACCTTGTTATAAACTCTCTCTATTTGTTGAGAAAACATGAACTAACATAATCATATAATATTGCAAGACAAATTAGTTGCAAAGAAAAAGAGATAAAATAGATTAATTGAATCACATTCAATAAGACATGGATTTATGTGGTAAAACCCTATCAATGTGTTGAGGAAACATCCACGTGGCAAAGTACCAATATATTTATTGCTCAGAGGAAAAAATATAATCTTCACATAGTTGCTATTACAAATTGATTTGCCTTTCAAGGCTACAAAGATATATATTATCTTTCACATAACGACTATGATCAATCTTAGAAAAAAGTAGATTTTACTCTTAAGAAAACAATAATTTTTTTAAAGATAAGATTTTTTTCTTTATATTGTTTTCACAATACATTTTCCTTGTCATCACCTTTTTGCAAGCCATGACAAGTCAAAATCCACCTCAATTTTTTTAATAGTATTGGTTTTGTAAACATGTTTGCACAATTTTCTTGTGTATGCACTTTCTCAAGAGCTACTAATCCACACTATGCTTGGTTCTATTGTGATAAGTTGGAATTTTAGTCAAATGGATAACACTTTGACTATCATAAAATACATTCACCTTGTCTTGCACTTTTCCAAACTCACCGATAGGCCCTTTAACCAAATTGTCTCTTTGCATGCATATGAGACCACCATATACCCCGCTTCAGTAGAAAATAAAACAAATTTTCTTTGAAGCTTTGACATCCAACAAATAGGTCCTCCTGCAAGAGTAAAGATAACTTGAAGTAGATCTCCTTTTCTTCAAATCACCTACAAAATTTGAATAAACATAACTGCAAGTTGAATCATTGCAACCATTGTAGGTGATACAATAATCAGTTGTGTTGAAGATAGCGAAGCACCCATTTCACTATTGCCTAATGCTCTCAACCTAAATTTTCCATGTATCTATTAACAACTCTTGTACATATATCATCACATGCATTAAAATTCCTACTACACTGGCATATGGTACACAAGACATAATCCTTTTATTCGTTATTGCTAGAACATGAGCTTGAAGAAAGCTTAAAATGGGAAGCCAAAAGGATATTTGTTGATCTCACATTCTTCATATGGAATCTTACGATGATCTTCTACACATACTTCTATGGTGATAACAAAAGCTTGACATGTTTCATGTTTCTATGTATTTCCATGCCCAAAATTTGTTTTGTTGGTTCTAGATCCTTCATATCAATTGTCATAGCCATTTGAGTCTTTAACTTACTGATCTCAACTATGCTTTTGCTTGCTACAAGCATATTGTCAACATATAATACCAATATAATGAATAAACCATTTTTTAAACTTTTGAGATAAATATAATAGTCATACTCACTCGTAAAATTGTCTCATCACGAAGGAATCAAAATTCTTGTACCATTGCTTGGGTGATTGATTCAAGTTATATAATGATTTCTTGAGTTTGTAAAGAATTATTTTGTGATCCTGAACAAAACCTTATGGTTGTTCCACATATATCTTCTCATCCAAATCTCCATATAAAAATGTTGTTTTAACATCTAGCTGCTCTAACTCAAGATGAAGGAAACTTGTGCTAGAACTACCTAAATAGAAGCAAGATTAACAACTTGTAACAAATTTTCATCAACACCCTTCTTTAATTTGTAGACCCAGTTGCAACCAACAACTTTGCTATCCTTTGGGAGTTCTATCATAGCCCATTTTTATTCTTCTCTAAGGCACCCATTTCTTCTTTTATTGCTATTTTCCATTTCTTTCAATACGATCCACCACTTTTGGATAACAACTAGGTTCCTCATCATTAGAAAAAGAAGAAATAGATAAACTATAATCACCATATCTCTTAGGAGAAATTTTGATTCATGTAGATCTCCTTAGAGTTGGTTGTGCTATTTCCACATTTTCTTGTATATTTTTTGCATCGTCTTCATCTTTAGAAGCTTCTTCCTGCTCTATATTTTCTATAGATGGATGAATTTTCAATTGAATTTGTTGATACTATGGTACTTGTTCCTATTTCAATTTAACTTCTGCTATGTCTAATTTTATGAGAAGAAATTTATTAAATACATCTATGTTAATTATGATTTTGTAGGCAATAAGATCCCACAATTTGTATCCCTTAACTCCATAACCATGTTAGGGTTAGAAGGCATATATCTAATAGTTAAATGTAGATTTGATAAATAAAACACAAAAAAATTATAGTAGCAACAAGACAACACAAAGAATTTAATGTGGTTCACCCAATTTGGGTTACATCAACAAAACTGCAGCCATCCAATGATTTTATTATCTAGTGTAAGAAACATATTACAATCTCGCGAATAATGCCATATTGCAACTCACACCCCAACCACTTATTACAAGCTTTTAGAATTAGGGTTTTACAAACTCATTTTTATCTTGTTGGTGACAAAGCGAGGATACACTAAGAGTATACAGTATAGCATGATCAATCACCACATACCAACAATCTCCCACTTGGAGATTGATCAGGCTCCACACCAAACAATCTCCCACTTGGAGATTGATCTTGGATGACATCGTTGCACTTACAACTCACTGGAAATAAGCACTTTGGACCATGTTGCTCTATTATACTTTTAACTATGAAGACCAATCGAAGCTGAAGAGGAGCTCAACTTCTCCCTTGTCACTGCCTTTGTAAACATATCTGTTGGATTGGCATTTGTATATATCTTTTCCAACTTTACCTGTCCATCCTCCAACATTGACCAAATGAAATGGTATCTCATTTATATGTGTTTGGTTTTAGAGTGCAAGGCATAACTCTTTGCAAGATGTATAACACTCTGATTGTTTGTAAACAAGTGATTTTCAACTTGGTGTTTCCCAACTCTTCCATGAAAAGTTGTAGCTATATCATCTCTTTTGTTGTCTCTGTTGCAACAACATACTTTGCCTCTGTAGTGGATAAAGCAACCACCTTTTGCAACTGAGAAATCCAACTCATTGTTGTCCCACCAATTGTAAATATATAACCTGTGCCTGGTATCTATATCCCTTGCCAAATCTGAGTCAACATAGCCTTTTAAATCAATATTAGAGCCCCCAAAACATAAACACTTATTGGATGTACATCTCAAGTACATGAGAATCCATTTTACCGCATTCCAATGCTTAACTCCAGGATGACTCATATACCTAATAACAACTCCTATAACATGTGTGATATCTGATCTTGTGCATACCATGGCGTACATTAAACTACCTACAACTGAAACATATGGTACCTTGGACATTTTGTCTTCCTCCTCTCATGTCTTTGGACACATCCTTTTTCAATTTAGCATGACTAGGCAAAGGTGTGTAGACAACTTTGACATTCTCCACATGAAATCTCTGCAACACCTTATCAATATAATCAACTTGAGATAATTTTTTTTTTCTATTTTTCCCATCTCTTGTAATCTTCATACCAAGGATTTGTTTCACTGCCCCCAAATCCTTCATAGCAAAAGAATTCGCTAACAGATGTTTTAACTCCTTAATGTGAACCATGTTAGACACCGCTACAAGCATATCATCAATATATAAACATAAAATAATGTAGCTATCATCATCTAACCTCTTAAAATAAACACAATGGAATGAATTACACTGACTGTAGCCATGCTCAACCATAAAGCTATCAAATTTAACATACCATTGTCAAGGTGCTTGCTTCAAGCCATATAAACTTTTCTTCAATCTGCACACCAGTTTCTCCCGACCTTTGACCTCAAGTCCTTGTGGTTGTTCCATATATATTTTCTCTTCCAAATCACCATGGAGAAAGGCTGTTTTAACATCTAGCTATTCCAAATGCAAATCTTCAGTAGCCACAATACTTAAAACAATGCGTATAGAAGTCATTTTAACAATCAGAGAAAAAATCTCATCAAAATCAATACCCTTTTTCTGTGTAGATCCCTTTACAACTAGCCTAGCTTTAAATCTTTTCTTACCTCCATCCTCCTCTTTTATCTTAAAAACCCATTTGTTTGGCAAAACATTTTTACTTGCAAACAACTTGCATAATTCCCAAGTCTAATTTTTCAGCAAGGGGTCCATTTCTTCTTCCATTCCATGTTCCCACTGAACCTTGGTATCCACCTTTATAGCTTCATCATAACACTCCGATTCACCAACATCAATTAATAAAATAGAATACAAGGAGGGAGAATATTTTTTTGGAGGTCTACTTATCCTTGAAGATTGTCTAACATTCACTGGAGTTTGTGGTATTTGTTGTTGCTATTGTTGTAGAGCATGAGGAACCACTAGAACATCGTTGTTTGTAATTATCATCCAACATTGCATAATCATTTTCTTTCTTTTCATGCTACTGCAACTGATCTTTGTACAACACTTTCTCATTGAATATGACATCCCTACTTCTCACAATTTTTGATTTTCAAAATCCCAAAGCATATATCCAAATTCATCAATGCAATATCCAACAAATATGCATTTCTTTGATTTAGCTTCCATCTTGGTTCTATTTTTAGAATTTACATGTACGAATGCTTCACAACTAAAGGTTCGTAGAAAAGAATAACTCACCTTCTTACCTATCCATGCTTCCTCTGGAATACCACAACCCAAAGGAGTAGAAGGACCTCTATTAATTAAATAAACAACAGAGTTTACAGCCTCTTCCCACATGTTTAAGGGCAGCCCAACATGCAACCTCATACTCCTTGCACACTCCATTATTGTCCTATTCATGTGTTCAACCAATCCATTTTCCTATGGAGTCCATGGAACCATTTTCTGCCTACGAATACCATTAGAGGAACAATAATCTTCAAATTTTTGCTGCAATACTCACCACCATTATCAGATTTGAGACATTTTAATCTTTTACTTGTCTCATTCTCAACCAAGCTTCTCTATTTTTTAAAATTTTCAAATACATCAGATTTTTGCCTAAGGAAATAAATCCATACCTTCCTAGTTGCATCATCAATGAATTTAACATAATACTGAGAGCTACCAAGAGAAGATACCTGAGCTGGTCCCAATATATTCGTATGCACAAACTCCAATTTCTCATTTTTCTTTTGCTTCCCATTCTTGAGAAAACTAATTCTCTTTTGTTTGCCATACACACAAATTTTACAGAAATCCATATAAACATATTTTAGACCTGGTAAAACTTTCTTTGTATGAAGTAATTTCATACTTTTTTCACTCATGTGCTGAAGTCTATTGTTCCATAGTGCTGTTTCAGAACCCACATCCACTGTTTGATCTTCTACCTACTGAACTGCAACAATTGTTCCTGAACATTGACTTTTCTCTGTAACAATTAAAGTAGAAGGAACAATATGACTTGTACAAAGATATAAGGTGCCTTCTTTCACACCTTTTGCTACCATTAAGGCACCTTTTGCAACTTTCCAATTTTTATCACTAAGTGTAACAACACAACCTTCACCATCTAGTTGCCTTGTAAAAATTAAATTTCTGCCTAACCTTGGAATGTGCTTTACCTCATGCAGTAGCCAATGATTCTCATTCTGCAACTTAATCTTGATTCTTCCCTTCCCAACAATCTGACAAGGTTCGTTATCACCCAAATAAACCAACCCAAAATCCCCTTGGACATAGTCAAGAAAGTAACTTCTATGGGGGGTAGCATGAAATGAAGTCCTTGAATCTAACACCCAAGAATCATCATCATTATTAAGGGAAAGAGTCAAAGCATCCTCATTAGATTTATTACTTACCACATTTGCCTCTTTACTTCTTTTTTGTCTCCTTTATTTTTTCGAGACCAACAATCTTTCTTTAAATGACCTGGCTTAGTAGCTTACCACAATACCAAAATCCTTCTTATCTCTAGATTGAGACCTTTTGTCCTTTGATTTTCCTCATGACTTCCCACACATTTCAAAATTGTTTCCTCTCTCCTTTGTTCTGTCCCTTTTTTTTGCATTCAAAACACTACCTGATGTGGATGTTCCACCCGAGCTTTTCCTACAAATTTCTTTGCTCAAAATATCACCAACAACATCATCAAATTTCAATGTATTCAAACTAGAAATAGAATTGCTAACAACCATTACCAAGCTAGTCCAAATTTCAAGCAAAGAACACATAATCAAAAGAGCACTAACTTCTTCATCAAAGTTTACATTTACAGAAGTTAATTGACTGGTGACCGTATTAAACTCATTTAAATGATCAACAATTGATGCACCTTCTACCATTTTCATATTAAATAAATGCTTCATAAGAAATACCTTATTCGAATAAGTAATATATATACACACACACATGTGTTAATATGCAAAATTTGTGAATATGTAATGTGTATTCGAATATTGTATAATACAAATTTATAAGTGGAGATATGTATATATATATATATACATATACACATATATACATGTTATGTATATATATATGTTAAAATCTCATATAGCAGTGAAATGTTATTGCACACATATCATTGAAAACACAACATATACAATACATGAAGCACAACTTATATACATAGTATAAAGGTGCTGAAACTAAGGGAAATACGCTACATTTGATCATAGTGCATAAATTAAAAATTGCTTGAAATGTTTTTAAGTGCTGATAATATAAACCAAGGGCAACACTATTATGAATGGCACATGAAAATAAAGCAAACCGTGGAATGAGTATTGCATAGAAGACTTAGTCAAATACTGTGTTCAAAGAGAGAATGAATAACAACGCATACAAGAACTTTGACTCGGTCTTTGCTAACAATAACCAAGTAAATAGGGCACATGGTAAATATGTGGCGCTTAAGTACGAATTATCCTCATCTTTTTAGAAATTTGTTTTACAATTCATAACTTGTGTATGAGGCAAGTGGAATATGAGAATAAGTCAAGTATGAAGTTGGCTAGTAATGGTCGACCTATAGAAACATTATCCTTGCATTTTGATTAAATCACTATGTTGTTATGAGATTACAACGACCGGTTGAGTTTGAACAAATAATCATCATTTTTATTCTACTACCTTGAATCTTCATAGCTGAGTTGAACTTATGAGTGTGAGAAGTGGAAATTTTGGGAACTTGTTTATAGCCTTAGAGTGCTTAGGTTTTTGTATAAATAGGGGCTCACATTCTTCTTCATTAGGACACATTCTTATTTTTTGAATTTTTTGAGAGTCACTTTGTTGCGTTTCTGAGTTGTGAGTTTGTGACGTTTTCAAGAGTGAGTTAGAGAGGTTGAGAAAGTTGCATTTTGGGAATTGGTCAAGGAAAGGATTTACAATATGTTTTGGTGAAGGTTGTGCTAGGAAACTAGAATATTCAACTAGAGCTTCGCGATTATAGACATGCTAGTTTTCTACTTTGTTTTATATATTTAAGTTGAAAAGGTTCCATGATTTTATATGTTTTTTCTGAATTGATTGGAAAGAGGAATTTAGTTGCTTTATAGGATTGTGTTTATTTACTTTTGTAGTGTTGAAAAATGTCGTCAGTGACATTTTCACATGGATTTAGCTCCTTGTTTAATTAAGCTTAAAATTTGCATTGATTTGGTGTTGTAAGGAGTATGACACATTCACACTAGGTCTTGGGCCATTGTAAACTAAATGCATTTAAACTATGCCTTGTAAAGGTGTTGTAAAGTGTCATAGTCCACTTTCACACTTTTCTAGGATTTTATTAAGTATTTGAGCCTAATGAACCTATTTTTAACCAAAATGTGCTTAATTAATGCCTTTTCTTGGGTGTTGTAAAGTGTTGTAATACACTCACACTTCTCTAAGTATTTTATTTAATAATTGGGCTTTATTATGCTTTAATTGGCCTTAAATTGCATCCACAAGCTTTAATTAATGTATGATTTTGAGGATAATCCCGACATTAATAATCACCCAATCATAATTCAGGTGTTTTTGGTTGGTGTGGCCCATATTTAGTGATCTAGGACTCATTCACCACCTTGGGAAAATGGTTTCCACCTATATTTTTGGGTCTTGAACCTGATTTCACACCTTTCTAAGCACTTTTGAATTTTGGTCCCATACATTATGCCTAATGGGACTCATTTGCCACCTTGGGCGAATGAGTCCCGTTTAGCTCAAAATTAAAATTAATTCAAAATTTTGGCAGGATTTTATCCTCCTAGATTTGATGTCGACCTGTAGTGTTGTAATTTTGGGAATTCTTGCATAATTAAGTATAAATACAAGGTTCTTTCACTCATTTTTACCCCAATCATTCAAGTATTCATCCTAATAGAAAAGTTGAGTTCACAAGAGCATTCGAGAGTCTTAAAGGGCAGATTATCAAGCATTTTAGAGCAACATTCAAGCATCAAGCATCATGCCAAAGTCTTCACACATCATGTTTATTTTGGAGCTAACAATTGTGATGTAGGATTTTATGATTCAAGCTAGCGTTTCATTCAAGATCAACATCATTCAAGCAAGAGTCAAGATCTACATCCATTGTAGCCATCTCAAGCATATTTGCAACACTTTATTGGAAGGGTTTGGCGAGTTACAAAATTGTCATTTGTTCATTCATCACTCTCCATTCTTATTTGATTTCATTTCAAGGATTGATTTCCAAAACAGGGTTTGACCAAGGCAAACCCCTATCCACTAACAAAACAACATTTTCCCCTCTCCTTTGAGTGTGATTTACAAGTCTAGGTTGCAAATTTCCTAAGGAGAAAGATTGGACAAAATTTATCAAGTTATTCAAAGTTGTCAAAGTTGCCATCAAGCCTTACAAAATATTGGAGAACACCTACAGGTCAATTTATAGAGATTCAGATCCAAAAACTTGTAGAAATGGATTGAGTAGACCGAGGAGAGAAAATTCAAACTTTGAATCTTCAAAAAACCTTAACTGGACTGATTTGCCACTTTTGGCGAATGAGTCCTAGTTTCAATCAAAATTCAGATACCCATTTGGAAAATTCTTGTTCTTGCACAAAAATCCAGATTCTGGACTGATTCACCCAACTTGGCGAATGATTCCCACTCAACATTAAAGGCATAATTTCCAACATTTCAGACCTCCATCCAACCATCTTCAGATTTCCAGGTGTACACATTTTGTTCTGTAGCTTTCTATTTTGTTTCATTTGCATTTCTAGGTCATTTAGTGAAGATTTGCATTGAATTAGGGTTTAGTGTTGCATCTTGCATTTCATTTGTCTTTTCCAAGTCTAAACTTGGTGGTGAACCCCTCATTAGTTTATATTCAACCCCTAGGACTTCCCTATAGCAAGATCTCTTTCTCCTTTGCATTGAGATCTCTAGGGTTTGTTCTTGAATGAGAGAGAGTGAAGTTTTTCATTCTAGGTCCTAAACCCTAGAAGAAAGCAAACAATTTTCCATCTTTCATTTTGGTGAACCTACATTTAGAATATTTCATTTTTTAATTTGGAGCGCATTATCATCCTAGATTTGGCTTGCATTAACATTGCATTAGTTAATTGGCACTCTAGGGTTTCTAATTTTTCATTGGTGAAAGCTCATCTAGCTTGCATTTTTGCATCTCATTCACTGAAAATCAAACAAAATCTACATTTACACTTAGTTTTTAGATCATAAAATATAAAAAGCATAAAAATCAATTAATTTTTTTTGAAAATTTTCAAAAAAATCCCTACTGGGACTGATTCACCAGCCTGGGCGAATCAGTCCCTGTGCACATTCTGAATTGTATTTTTCAACATTTAAAGTTTTGTTTTTGAGTTTCTGTTTGTTGTTTATAGCTCTTTGTTTTAGTTTTCCAAAATTTCAGTGATGGTCATTTCATTGTTCTTAGCTTATATTGCATTTGTATTCATGTAGCATTAATTAGCCCTTGTATGAGTATTTGTTGTCCTATTGTTGATACTGTAGTGAGA
Organism: Sequoiadendron giganteum; assembly: GCA_007115665.2. NCBI lineage: Eukaryota > Viridiplantae > Streptophyta > Pinopsida > Cupressales > Cupressaceae > Sequoiadendron > Sequoiadendron giganteum. The sequence goes on along the minus strand of CM021103.1, from coordinate 133,434,739 downwards.
CGAAGCTCGAGAATCATGTCATCTCGCGATAGCACAATCGTTATGGATCTTGGGTTGCCTAGATCTTTCACTCCTAGTATTGACACTAGTACACTAGGTATGGACAACAACCTCAACAATTCCTTACCTTAAAGTAGTTTCATACATATTGAAATAAGAGTTGATAACATCATACAAGAAAAACATCATTCAAATTCATGAAGACTTAGCGAACCTATAACATCAAGTGCAAAATGACAATATTTCAACTATTGCCATCCCCATATAGACAACATTCACCGCATGCTTGAAAGTGAAGATGGACTTGACCTTGTGAAAAATATAGTTCAAATCTTTAGAAAACAATTCCCCTCAACCACTAGTTGTTCTTTACCTACAAACAATGTCACAAGCCAAGGAGGAACTCAAATTCCTCCTCTCAAAACAATTGCCTCAATTCTTACCTATACCAACCCTCAGGTCACAACAACAATGCAACCAACTAGTAATGTGATTCCTTCCTTGGGTATTTCCACTAGCATCCCTAGTTCCTTTGTGGCATCACACATCATATCTCCTACCACTTTACCACCTATAAGCATTCCATTCACTTTCCCCTCGAACACATACACCCCTCCACCTTTTTCACCTCTATCTCATAACACAAGCAATGACCCTCTCATAAAACAACTCTTCCAAACCATTTCATCCCTCCAAAAACAAATTTACACCATCAACCAAAATCAAAATGGCCCACCTACATACTATGTCAAAAGTAGTCCATTGTCTGAAAGATACTACCTTGGAATGGTTCTCTTCGTTACCGAACAACTCAATTCATTCATTCAATGAACTTGCTGAGGCATTTGTCAATCATTTCCAAGTGCATATGACCTCTAAAATGACCTTGGCTGATTTGATGAGATGCAAGTAAAAAGAAGAAGAAAAGATAATTGACTTTATCTCACGCTATCAATCACTTTATTCCCAAATTGATGAAAAGTTTCCCGATCCTCACCTTCAAAAGATGTTCATAGAGAATTTGCAAAGCAAGATACAATATAAGCTTACCATGATGAAATTCCCTTCCTTCATGCACTTGTGTATTGCTCTCTGTGATTATCGAAATTCAGATAGTAGTCAAGATGCAAAGTCCACCCCTAGCCAAATTGAGAAGTCCGAGTCCACAAACCAAAACAATTCTCAACTCTTTAGAAAACATAATAAAGGTTTCCTTCAATTCAATCCCCCTCAACAAATAACTCAACATGTCAATAACCAAGTAGTTGCTATCAAATCCACAATATCCTTTAGCTATGGGGACCTGTAAAGATAATTCACTCCCTTATTGGATACTCTCCAAAACACAATGTCTCAAATTTTAGAACAAAAAATGATTACCTTACCTCTTGTTAAAACCCTCGATCCTAAAAATCCCTTACCTCTGAACTTTAGATCAAATGCATATTGCCATTATCATTAACAAAATGGACACGATACGAAACAATGCAAGTGTATTAAACATCTTGTGTAAGACCTCATTGATTCCAATTATCTTTTCGTTGGAGGTGTTAATGGTCAAGGAAATAAGTTCGTTGCCCCTCCTAACCAAAAATTACAAATTTGTACCAACCCCATGCTGAAACATAATATTTCATTTGTCAAAGCTAGTGAAACAAAAAAGAATGATGTAATGAATGTTGACACGGATGATGAGAACATAGATACAATTCAACAAAATCCCGTGGATCAAGAAGAACAAAATCCTATCGATGGTTTGGTTGTATTGGTTGAAACTCAATAGTGTAAGGGCCGTCCTAAAAAGACTCTTGCAATTTCTTTCTCCTCACAAGATATAATTAAAAATGCACCTGATGTTCCTCTTTACATAGCCAACTAAATCTATGATAAGCCCACTAATGGGATATTAATAGATCCTGTTTGTGGGGAGAATGTGATCACGGAAGAATTCTTAGTTGTGCATGAACTTTACTAGGAAATATATGATAAATCGAGAGCATGGATCAAGCCGCATAATGGTTTCACTTTCCCTACGATAGGATCAATCACTTTACCTTTACAGATAGGACCAAAAGAGTTAGATGTCACATTTTCCATCATCCCATAGCCAAATGAATTTTGTGTGAAGCTAGGTCACCCATGGCTTCACTCCATGAAATAAGTCCCATCGGTTGTACATCAATGATTAAAGTTTCCCTTTGACAATGATATATATTCTTACATCATAGTAGATTTAATCTCGTATTGGAAAAAGGGAAATTTTTCTGAGATTTCTTTTGGCCCGAGCCTATGGAACCTATTAAACCTCCTGAAGACTTATTTTTCAAATTCTATCAAAAATTCAAGGCAATTTTTTTTGTAGAATTATCCCTTAGAAGCATGCCCAAACCTTTAACTAAAACCATGATTGAACCTACAAACATTAAAAAAAATCAAGATCAACCTACCACAACTCTTTCCACGACATCTTCCAAAAGGCCTAGAGGCAATGAAACTCCAACACCCACTAAAATCAAACAATTTTACAAGCCTAAAGAGAAAGTGGTCGAACAACCTCCCATGGTTCCTTCTGTTCCCCCCCTTGGGGAAGAAAAGAAACCTATGGTTGATCAACCCACTCCTACACAAGTGCAGATTGAAAACATAACTAAAATAAACAGGGGTGCTAGAGAGCGTAGGCATAGACATCGTGTCCTTGCTCCCAGATTACACAAGTGAATCATTCATATCTTCATTTCTATTACTGCATCATATTCTCTTATGTTAGAATAGCATTGCATCATGTTTAAGATTTCCTAGTATTAGATATATTGCACTTAAGGCTAGGGTTTCCATGCACATTTTATTATCTTTTCCAAGGTTTAATTACCAAACTTGTGGTTTGACCAAGGCAAATCCCCCATTACCAAATCAAACCAAATTCTGTTTTGCAGTTGAATTTTATAGGTTCAAACCCGAAACTCAAGTTGGAATAGAAGAGGTGTTAAGGAGTAGATCAGAGTTTTCAAGTCTCAAAAAATTCAAACTAGACTAATTCACCAAGTGTGGCAAATGAGTCTCATTGCTGCTATTTGTCAGATCAATTTGTAGATCCAAATACCCTTTTTCTTGAAATAGGCTCCTGCACAAAAATTTGGATCTGGGACTAATTCACCCAGGTTGGCAAACGAGTCCCAGTTGGTCAAAATGTTAGCATTTCCAGAATTTTAGAGTTGTTTCTAGTCTGTTGGAGGTTTCCAGGTGCACATTTCTATTTTAGCAACTTTCTGTTACATTTCATTTGCATTTTAAGTAATCTTTTAGGTCATTTTGCATATCACATTATGTTTTCAAAAATTTTGCCTTTTTCAAATTTACACTTGGTGGTGAACCCATCATTTGACATCATTCCATCCCCTAGAACACACCCTTTTCCATATTTCAATCACCTTTGAATTGGAATCTCAAAGGTTTGTTCTTGAGTGAAGTGTTGGATTGTGTGGCCCTAAGTCCTAAACCCTAGTGATCAATCCCTCACAAAATTCACCTTTTCATTTTGGTGAACCTGCATTTTGAGCATCTTTAATTCTGATTTGGAGTGCATTTACATCCTAGATTTAGCTTGCATTAACATTGCATTAGGTTTTGCATTGGTTTATTTGCATTTTAGGGTTTCAATCTTTGCATTAGTGAAAAGATCATTTAGCTTGCATTATTGTACTTAATTTCATTAAAAATATATAAAATTTTGCATTCACATCCTAGATCTAGATCATATAGCATTGAAAATAGAAAAATCAACCAAAAAAATCTCAAAACCTTGAAAAAAACCCTTACTTACTAGGACTCATTCGCCACCTTGGGTGAATCAACCCTAGTGCAAATTTTTAGCTGCTGTTTACAAAATTAAATATACAGTTTCTAGGCTTCTGTGTGGATCTATTAATTTTATGTTTTAGTCTGGTTATTTTTTGTTACATTGAAATCATTTACATCATTTACATCCATGGCAATTATGGATAGCATTATATTTATGCAAATTTCATTTTCAACATTAGTTCCTAGTTCCTTTAGATCAGATTCATTGGAAAACAAAAACAAAAAATTGAAAACATCAAAAGATAATAAAAGAAATGATTAATTTCAAAAAAAGCATAACATCCAAGCCCTTTAGTAGTGATGACCTAGACATGTTAGACAAAGCCCTTATGGACTTCCTCTCACTAAGACCATCCACTAAGGTTTTCCATGAAAAGCACCAACCAGATAAAGTTAACTTAACCCTCAAGCCTTTTAGTAGCAATGAATTTGATATGTTAGATGAAACCCTTGAGGATTTCATATCACAAAGTCCATCCACTAAGGCTTGTCATGAGAAACCAAAAAAAAGAGAAGTTAACGCAATCCAACCTCAACTTATCCTTTACCCACCTTTGCATAAACCACAACCTGAATTTACCCTTTATCCTCCTTCGAATGATGTATTGCAACAAACAAGTCATAATACTGTTGCTCATACATATAATACTAGAAACAACCCACAACCACACCAACCAACCCCAACACCCTTACCTTTACCCAATCACACCTTACCTAGTGCTCCTTGTCTAACCTCACATACTGGAAATGAGTATAATCTCGTTGAACAACTCAAGAAAACTCTTGCAAAAATATCCCTATGGGATTTAATTCAGAATTCCCCGAACTATCATGCTTCAAGCAACCTTACAAAAAGTATTGTTTCTCGTGGGTACAAATGCAAATGATGTGGTATCTATTATACAAGGAATGAATACAATTAATTTTGACATCACATTTCATCAACATGAGCTACCCCCTTTGGCATTAAGACAAAAAATGAGCCCTTTGTGATCATTGCTCAATTTAATCAAATAAGTATAAAAAGAACAATGGTTGATAATGGTTCTTCCCTTAATGTGTGCAGTGTGAAACTCTTAGATAAGTTGCGAGTAGATAAATCAACAATGCAACTCGACTCCTTATCCATTCGAGGATTTGACAATGTAGGAAGGAAATCGCTCGATGTAAAAAATTTACCTATAAAAGTCAGAAGGGTTAACTTAGAAAATCCTATTCATGTCATGCCTCATGAAATTTCATACAATCTTCTTTTGGGAAGACCATGGATTCATGAGATGTATGTGGTACCCTCAAATCTCCATCGTATTATGAAGTATGTCCATGACAATAAGGTATACCAAATTGAAATGGACCCTGAGCTTGAAAGTTTCCTACAAGTGGAAACAAGAACTACAAGTCCTCTCAACACATTAATTCCCACATCTAATATAAAACCTTTAACAAAAGATAAACTAGAAAAGGAAACAATGTCAAAGTTATTGGATGATGATTGGGGTTATTTGAACTACACACCCTCATTTATGGGAGAATACATAATCACAAGAAAAGAAGATAACAAGCAACAACAACCAATGATAATGTCAACTCAAAACTTGGAAGAACAATCACAAACATTTAACTCAACTAATCTTGAAGACGACACAAGTTATACAAAAAAATTTGATGAGATAGACTACCAACAACCACCAAACCCAAAATAAATGGAACAACTTTATGGAAGAGGTTATGAAATTTTGAAGCATTTGGGTTACAATGGTAAAGGATGCAGAAAGAAAGAACAAGGTATTCAAGTCCCTATAGAACCTAACATACAAGAGACAAAGACTAGTTTGGGATACTGTCCTCAAATTATGCAAGCAAGAAAGTGACCATCATTAAACATCAATACTATCATGTGCAATCCAAAACTCAACTTTACAATGAAACATCTTGAATTGCTTGACATGGAGTTACCCCCATCATGGGAGTATTTTGAAACTGAGGAAGCTTTGAAACATATGTTAGGAGTTTATGAGACACCATCTACTCCTCCTGAGGAAAAGGTTACATGTGCTATGATTAGTGCTAAGCCAAGAGATGTCAAAGATGAAAGTCATGACAAGGATACAAAAGTAGAACAATAGAATATCAATGCACTCCCTTTAGGGGACATAATTGACATACAAATGGATATGAAAAATAATGACAAAGTAATTAAAATCAAAAAATTCCTTGATGATGAAGAACAAGAGGATACAACAGCTTGGCTTCATGAATTTCTTGAACTCTTTGCTTGGAAGTATTCAAATATGCCTAGCATAGATCCAAAGATAGTGACACATAACATTGTCCTTGTTGAGAATTCCAATCCCATTCAACAAAATATATGAAAGATGAATCCTAAGATAGCTTTGCTTGTTAAAGAAAAACTTGAAAAGCTCCTTGATGCTGGCTTCATAAAACCTATCGATTATTCTCCATTGATCTCAAATATTGTCGTAGTCGCAAAACCTGAAAATCGCATTAGGATGTGTATGGATTTTCGAGACTTAATTAAAGCATCTTTAAAAGATGACTTTCCCCTTCCTAATATTGACATGATAGTAGATTCAACTACGAGACATGCTTTGTTTTCATTCATGGATGGATTTTTGGGATATAATGAAATCTTAGCCAAATCATTAACAAGACAGGACAATGTGAATGTCCTTCAAAAGATATTTTAGTGAATGCGAACATACAACATGAGGTTGAATCCAAAAAATGTGTTTTTGGTGTTGATAGTGGAAAGCTTTTAGGATTTACTGTGTCTCATAGAGGCATTGAGATGGATACAAAGAAGATTGATGGTATTGTCAATATGCCACCCCCTAAAAATATTTCTCAATTACGCACATTACAAGGAAGAATCCAAGCTATCCATCATTTTGTCACATGTTTAGCCGATCACACATTTCCATTCACACATCTTCTAAAAAAGGATGTGCACTTTAATTGGAATGACGATTGTAAACATGATTTTGAGAGTTTAAAGGAGTATCTTTTAACTCCACCTATTTTATAACCCGCTATGCCAAACAAACTGTTTATACTTTATATCGCTGCCTTAGCCCATGCTTTAGTAGCATTGTTGGCTCAACAAGATGAAAATGGTAAAGAGCATCCAACCTATTACATTAGTTGAACATTGATTGATTATGAAAAATGATATACAATGACAAAAAAACAATGTTTGGCCCTTGTATTCGCTACAAGTAAATTGCGACATTATTTACTGATGGCGAAAATACAAGTGATGACAAAATTTGATCCTCTCAAATATCTTTTTAATAATATAGACCTATCTAGACGTCTAGATAAATGGGTGATGTTGACTGAGTTTGACCTAACATTTGTTTCAAAAAAATAAATCAAGGGTCAAGCCTTGATCAACTAGTTAGCTGACGCCCCATCCTCTATGGCGTTACCTAGTAATGATTCTTTCCCCGACGAGAATGTGTTGGCAATCAAAATTGCTACATGGGAACTGTACTTTGATGGATCTAAGTGTAGAACAAGCTCTGGTGCTGGGGTTATATTAATCTCGCCTACAGGAAGGCCCATTCCCTTATCATATCAATTAAATTTCCTATGTACAAACAACACTGCTGAGTATTAAGCGTTGCTCATAGGATTGCGTTTTTCCTTGGTCTTGGGTGCGAAAAATATTTAGATCTTTGGTGATTCACAATTAATCATAAAGAAAATAAATGGGACATATCAATAAAATCATGATAAATTATCCAAATATAAGGATATCACAATTAAATTATTAGAGAATTTTGAATCATTCACCATTGACAACATCCCACGAAAAGAAAATTGACATGTAGATGTAATGGTGAGGGCAACCTCTCTTATATCACCTTAATATCCTTCAAAAGATGTCACATTTATTGTTCACTCAATTATTAAACCATCCATTGAAGGTAAACTTGAAGAAGTGTTAGAAACAACTAAGCAAGACTTGAGCGAATGGTATGATACAATATTCAACTATTTGAAAGATGGTACTTTTCTCGAGCCCACAACAACGAATATCTGACGTCGTTTACGAAAAATAACAGCCAAATATGTTATTTTAGTTGACATATTATACAAACGGTCCTTCAATGGTCTTTTGCTTAGATGCCTTAAAAAATCCAAAATCCCCATAGCACTCGAAGAGGTGCATGTGGGTGCCTGTGGAGGTAGGTATTTAGTGCAAAAACTCATTCCAATGGGATATTATTGGAGACATGGAAAGTGATTGCTTTATGTATGTTAAGAAATGTCATAAATTTTAGGAACATAATAATCTGATTCATGCTCCTGCTGCTAAGCTCCATGCCCAAATTCCTATTTGCTCATTCTTAGTATGGGGATTGGATCCGATTGGAAAAATTTCGCCACCCTCGTCTGCTGGCCACACATTTATAATCACAACTGTGAACTATTTCACAAAATGGGTAGAAGGTATCCCTCTTCGATCCATAACTGCTGATGTAATATGTTGTCTCATATTGGAACACATTATTACACGCTTTGGACTTACTTCCATATTAGTTTTAGATAATGGAACACCATTCAAGAACAATAATGTGAAAAAATTCCTTGACACATTTAATATTCAACATCACTTTTCTACATCGTGCTACCCACAATCTAATGGCCAAGCTGAAGCAACTAATAAAACCATCGAGAAAATTCTAAGAAAAATAGTTAAACATAATAAAGATTGGCATATGCAACTAACTTATGCATTATGGGCTTACTGTACTAGTGTCAGGACTCAGGTCATCAATAGGAACAACTCCTTATAACCTTGTCTATGGTACAAAGGCAGTGATGCCCTTGGAGTTAGAAATACCTACATTAAGGATTGCTCTTCAAGAGGTCATCGACAATGACACTTACAAACAACAATGATTGCATCAACTTGAGATGCTTGATGAACAACACATTAATTCTCTCGAGCACCTCCAAGCTTATTCTAAGCAATTATAATGCCAACATAGCAATCATGTCATTCCTCATGTATTTAGTAAAGATGATTTGGTCTTGTATGAAAATAGACGAAATGTTAATGCTAACCTGACTGAAAAAGGAAAACTCAATCCTAATTGGTTAGGACCTTATATAATTAACAAAAATTATGGTTTTGACACGTATACGTTAACAGACATGGATGGTACCCCCCTTAAAGACCCTATCAATACCACATATTTTCGCCGGTCTAAATCCCCTTGAATAGTATGGATGGTTAGCAGTGTTGTTAGGGCTAATGGATTACATTCCATGGGATTTCACATTTCTTCATTTTTGACAAGTAAATCTTTTGCGTGTCTTGTACTTGTGAGAGAGGGGGACCACCCACTACAAGGCCCCAAGTCACGAAAGGCCAAGAGCAGAAGGGCTGCCCTAACCCGCCTAATTTTAAAGGGAAGTTAGGATGACGGGGATGAGAATGATGAGGATTATGCATCCTTCAATCACTCAACAATCCCAAATGTTGGAAGGAGACTAGATGAGTCAGCCTTTAGAGTCGGATTCGTGTCTCAGGCAACTCTTTGTTTGAGGACGAAAACGTAGTTCCAAGATGACAACGTAGTTTGAAGATGACAATGTGGTGCATTGGCATTCGTACTACTAGAGAATCGAACAGACATAAATCTAACTCAGAAGGGAGACTATTAGCCTAGTCTGGAGGTGTTTAAAGTGACAAAATGTGATTAAGAAAAGGGAAATGCATATACGAATACAATAAAAGAAATGTATTACCTCCAAGGTGATGAAGATGATCTTGTGCAATGCTTTCCTCGCCAACTTGCTCCAAGCTCTCTCCACCTACACACAATAAAGGGAGAAATTGTTGGGGCTGTATAGGGGCCTGCCTCAATCAGACCCCCATCTTGGTGTTTCCACCTCCATGGAAAGCCAAGTTTGGAATAGTAGAAATAAATGATAAAGGAAAGAAACTACAAGCTACGTAACACAAAACACGACAAACAGTACGAGCTTACTCAATCGAAAGCAAAAGGAGAGATTGTAGGAGCTTACCACCTCCATCCAAAACACTCAAGGCTCATGGAGGAATGAATGAGAGGGACTCAAGTCTCCATTGCCATGGATTTTGTCTTGTGCTCACCCTGTTGGAGTGATAGAGTAGTGGATTGCTGAAATGGAGTGAAAGAATGCTGCTACAAAGCTTGTGAATGCTTGAAAAATGGCGGAGGAAATGTGAAGGTATGGATTCAATATCTTGCAATACTTTTTCCAAAATTGAGAATGGATGAGAGAGTGAAGATTATGAAGAAATGGATGAAAAATGACCATATTCGGGTCGACCATCTGAAGAGGGACGTTACTCTTCGACTTCCAATTGAAGATGTAACGCCTCTGTAGTCTCCAACTGCAGGAATCTGCCAGGGACGTCTGCGCATCATGCGGGCATCTCCAAAAAAAATGCCCCTACTAACACACAAGATAGGCGCCAAGTGGAATGCAAGCAGTGGGCTTAAGTGGAATTAAGCCTCTGCTTTTGATTTTCTAAAGTGTTAAGGGTCAAAAGGGAATTTGCATTAGGGGTGAAAATTCACATTGATACATTTTTCCCCCTCTTTAGCAAGCATGAGTATTGATGTGTGCTTCGGTAAAGTAGAGTAGTAAAGATGTAACAAAGAAAGAGATGTATACCTGAACTGACGAGGAAGCAGAGCATGGTCTGGCAAACTTGAAAGTGCAGGAAAGGGCTTCATAGTTTTGTGAAACTACAAAGCCGAAGTACGAAAGTACCTTATAGGCTCACGGTCCTGCAAGGGTGGTATCCTCCAAGAACTCTCACATGAAGGAAACCTAGAAAAGCACCTTGCAGACCCATAGAACTGCAAGGAAAGTATCCTCCAAGAACTCTCACATGAGGGAGACCAAGTGAAGCACCTTATAGACTCGCAGACCTGCAAGGAAGGTATCCCCCAATAATTCTCACATGAGGGAGACCAAGTGAAGGGGACTCCATAGATTCAGAGATGGTGACATGTTTACCCGTAGATAGAACACATCAGGAAGTGGTGGGATAGGCAAGTGAACAAATAGTCACACAAACCATCACTAGTTGCAAAGCTTTCAAAGGGGTGCCTTGAGAACCCTTCAAAAGGAAGGAGGGTCCATTCAAGGGATGTGCTGTTTGAAAGATAAGGTGTAGTCGAGCTACCCCCAAGCTAGACGTAAGGATGCGAAGATGGTCTAGTTGGGCTACCCTCAGACTAGATGTCAAGATGTGAAGTAGGTCTAGTCGAGCTGCCCCCAAGTTAGATGCCATAAAACTTTGTCAAATTTTTTGAAGGGGTCCCTCGAGAACCCAACATGAAGAGGAGGGGTCCACTCAAGGGACACACTATTCAAAAGCTTAATGTCTTCCTTCTTGAATTGATTCATCACCAAGGAATCCTTTTGAAAGATGTTCACTTCATCAAGGAATTTGAAAGGAAGGAGGTGTGCTCATGCGAGGGGAAGACTTAGAATGTTCCCGCTTCAGAGGAGGATTTCCAAGTCCTTTCTTTATGAACCCATGATGAAGGAAATATGTTTAGCTAGGGTTTCAAGTTGAGAATGCAGTTCCAAGAAGGAAGTGTGAAGGATCTTTGAGAAAAGATTCATTTGGAAACAAATGCATTTTTCTAAAGACCAAGTGATGTAGAAAAGGCGTTCTCACACATGAAAGGGACAACTCAAGCAAATACGAGAGAAATATAAAGCGAAAAGTAAAGAAAACATATCACACACAAAGGGCACATGGGGATCTGGTTACGCGGGTCAGATATGCCTTTATTTATATATAGTAGGTAACCGCGGTAAGAGGTGAAAGATCATCAATCCCCAACCAAATCAATAAGAATGCACATAAGATAAAGTAAAATAAAAAATTGGGTCAACATGGAAGGAGGCCTAAATGCTCTTGATGCTTTGCATCATCCCTAATTTACCGAAAGTCAATCACAAACATGGAAGAATGATGACACACATAGAGGAAGGTTTACAACACAAACACCACGCCTATATCCACGCACCAACAGGGGTGATAAGGGTCATCCAGGTACATATAGCACAATCATTGGGGAAGCACATGTCACGACACACACACATATCTAATATAAAGATTAAGAAGAGGGTCTCCCCCTAACACTGGTCAACTAAGAGGTCATTAGCTTCCCACTCTAGATCCTCGAAGGAAGGAAGATGAGCCTGGAATGGTGCAATGTTAAGGGGAGGAGCTTCCAATCCTCTCACAACAAGGGCTAAAGCAGAGGGACCTACAAGGTCTCCATTGCTTAACTCTTGTGGGTCCAGGGTCAATGACCTAGCAAAGATCGCTGACAGGGTCAGGACTTCATCCACCGATTTAAACATGCTCTTAATACGAGTGGCATGTTTCACCTTGGATGATAAAGGAGTTTGCACCAGATGTTCATTGCTAGGCTCACTGAGAGACTCGAGAGCAGTGACAAATTCAAGAGAGGTTGGGACCGGTTCCATTACTAAGATAGAACAAGTCAGTTTGGGGCCACCTTTTAGAGAAGGTGGGCTCTTCTTACGTCCTCGATTGTTGGAGGGGCCACACTCTACCTTCTTCTTCATCGGGGGAGGTGAACTCCCCACATATGAAATAAGGAGTATCAAGGAAGAAGAGGAAAGAGCCACAATGAACATGAATAAAGTGTTCACCATGTCCATGAGCTTTAGGAAAGGCAAGACATCCAAGACAGAGGTCAACAAGAGCGGCTCCGTCGAAGGAGTGATGAACACTTGTACCCTTCTGGGCACATGTGCGCTCACAGTGGGAGCCATAGGAGTTTTTGAGATAGAAGGAGAGAAAGAGGAGGACACAATAGGAGACACAGTCTTCTCCTCCTCCTTCTTCTGCAAGGAGGCTTGCTTGGCCAGGAGAGCCTTTCGCTGATGCTTACACTCGCGCACAAGGCAGTTTCTATGTCTTCGCACCGGAAGTCAGAACTTGTGAAGAAGGGACAAAAGGATCCTACTTAGCCATGGGAGTGTCCTCCACGATTGTCTCCAGTGGAAGGGAAGACTCCTAAATGGGAGAAGGAGGGGCAGGTTCAGAAATGGTGGGAGGAGTTGACTTTACCACCTTAGAGGTGGATCCTTTCCTCTTCGGGGGAACATGAAGAGGCTGAGGGGCAAACTCTCTCCGCGAACCTTTCTTTCTTCCGTACAAAGAGTCCCAGGGATTTGTTAGGGAGATATGATATCCCGACCTTGGGATTTCTCCAAGGAGGCATCATTGGACTTAGTGGGTAGAACTCGAGCTTGTTCATCTAGTATTCTTCTCAAGAGGGGAGTAGAAGAATCAACTCGAGAAGGAGCAAGATTATCCTTTCCTTTTCAGGAGGAGGAGGCAGCTAATTGCTCTACCATGGGAAGGGTCAACTTTGGCTATCCCTTGTCCCCAATTTTGTACTTCACATAGTTTTTGTAATGTAGGTCCGTTCTCTATGGGAGTGGACCAATTGGAGTGGGCCAAAAGTGGTCCAACGAATATCCTCTATGAGACACCATAGGCTGATATCCAGTGTCATGTACTACATGCATGACACCTTCATGGGAGAACTTAAGGCACTTATGAATCACGAAGGCGATCCCATTCATAGAAGCTATCCAAGGTATGCCTAGCTTCACTTTGAATAGGTCCATCTTGGGGATGACATCGAAGACCGTGTCTACACTCCTAGGTCCAGCTAGGATGGACAATGCTATTGATCCATAGGGTTTAAGAGAGAGTCCATCATGCGTGCAAATGACATACTTTTTTTTATTGTATTCCTCCCTCTATAGGGAGTTTAAGAGTAACTTATCCTCCATGATGACATTCACTCTACTCGCGGGGTCGACTAGGACCCCTATCATAATGGCCTGTCACAATGTTGCCATTGAGGTGAGCAGGAATGTAGAGTGGAGAAGGTTTTCTATTTGCTGGAATGTCTTGTGAGGTAAATGTTACATCCAATGAGCCGATTGCAAGATGAGTAGAGGGAGTAACAATAACCATGTTAACATACGCCTCAGGGTGAGAAGTAGAATCTACGAGATTGATAATCATGTTGGTAGAATGTGACGGAAATGGGTCCGTGTATATTTACAACTCATTGTTAGCTTTCACCACTAATTTGTTCGTGTTTTATTTTCCTCCTTCAAGACGAATGCTACCCTCCTCGATGCGGTCTTGTATCTCATGACGCAGGCACATACAACATTTGGTATCATGTCCGTTAACTCAATGGTACTGACAATAAGTGTTTTCTGTTGGGAAATTTATGCCTCAACATTTTGGTTTCCCTTGAAGACTTGGCCATTTTCTTCATGTTACTAGCCTTTATCGCCATACCGCTGCATGTTTGACTTGGTGGCGCAGTTGAGTGGTTTACCGCTCTACCGTGGTGGTCTTCTTTATGCTTGGTGGTGGCACGGTGAGCGATGGCAGTCTGGAAGGTGGTTACCGCCATACCGCAGGGTTTGCTCAGAGGTGGCGAGGTAGCGTGATTGGCGACGCGTTGGCAGAGCAAGGCCTTACTGCTTTACCGCGAGGGTCACTTGTTGGTGGCATGGTAGCGTGATGACAGTGGTGGCCGAGTTTTGCGATTACCGCCCTATTGTGGGGCTTATTCTCTAAGCTGCAGTGGGCGCGATAAGCTACTAGCGGTTGAAGGGGGCGGTTTGGTATTGGTTACGGCCTTACCATGGGCGATGCTTAGTGAGACCGCAGTGGCCGTGGTGAGACCGTTGGCGGTCTGCCTGGCGATCACCGCCCTACTGCGGGGTGGCCTGGTGGCCTCCGTAGTAGTGTGGTTGATGGCGACGGTCAGGTTCGGCGGCTACCACCATACCGCGGTGGTCTGGTGATCTATGCACGGTGGCACGGTGGAGCCGTGGTGGTCAACAGAAATGCTTACTGCTTTACCACGTAGGCTTATCTGGTAAGTCGCGATGGAGCGGTTGATAGTGATGGTAGGATCTGGCGGTTACCGCCATACCGCGATGGGAAAGTCAAGCCCAGCGGTAGTGCGGTTGGAGGCTGAGGTCGAGTCGGTACTAGCTTACCGCCATACCGTGGTAGGAGCCTGAGCTCGAAGTGGTAGTGCGGGGAAGTCAAGGGTGAGCTTGGGTGGGCTCACCGCCATAGCGCTAGGTGACTTGGATAGGTTGGCGGTAGCGCGGTAGAACACAGAGGAGAGCTTGGGTGAGCTTGGAGCTCAGTCAACTGAGTTTGACCAAGTTGGACGAGAAGGCAAAGCAGGGAGCGAATGTAGATAAGGCACGTGGCAGGTTATCAATGATTGATTGGCCAAAGTCCTAAGTAGTGAATGCATTAACTGCAAGGCTCGGATTTGAATGGTTGATAGGATCCGATTGTGAAAAAGAATTGAATGCCTGGACCAATCGATGCGTGCTTGCAGGGCGACTTGGTCAGAGGCGATCAAATTTGTCTGTCAGAGGTAAGGTGCATATTAACTAGCATCTGATTGGTTGGTGAAGTGATGTATGACTTGTAACAGTCAAATACATTGTATAGAGTCATAGAAAGGTGGCGAAGTGTTAGAGCCATATGTGATGGCATTGAAACGGTTAACACTTGGTGTCACAGATTAGATGAGAAGTGAACCTGGTTTTCCTTGAGGCTGTGCTGGTCGAGAGGCTGGCTGAGAGAGTCTTTTGAGGAGATGAAGGGAATCTACATGGTATGTCTTTGGAGACATTGTAACCTTGTGGAGATTCTATTTTATTGCTGCCTATATTCTCCAGATGAACAAGATGTAATCTCCTGAAGAGCATAGCTCTGTTTTTTGTATTGTAACTATTTTGATTACTGAATAATACAAGTGAGCTGAGTGTTTTGGAGGGTGGGGTTTTTTTACCTGAAAGAGTTTTCCCCACGTATATCTTTGTCTCCTCATGTTTGTCTTTCATGTTGTCTAATTCATGTTCTTGAATCTATGCTTGTGTTGAATCTGTTTTTTGTTAAGTATTTACTTTTCTTAGATGATCAATGGGGGATCAACTGTGCCTGCTTCCTCTTTATGGCATAGTTGTTTGTGTCTTTGTTGTGATTTGAATGAAAATCACTAAGGCACCGCTGTCTTAGATGTGTTCCATGATGACAGATTGATCTCGTATCCCCAATATTTTCTTAATACCAGCTAGGGTATGGCTCTCTAACTGGTTTAGGAGGTGGGGGTAAGGATCCTTTCCTTCACCAACTTCTACAAGATGGAAGAATAAGATTATGATAGCTTCATAAACTTTCAATCGCGTCTGAGGCCGTTGTTATCCACAACAGCTACTACATTCACAACAATTTTACCTCTTCCCGAGACCGATATAACAGATCTTCCTTCAAAATGGGAGCGCGAGGGAGAACCCCCGAAATGAACCACCATTTGCTGGTACTCTCACAAATCCGCACACAAGTGTGAAAAATAAGGATACTTCATGAGGGAGAACTTTTCTTGCCAAGGCCTTTGTAAGTTCCCTATGAAGACCACAACGACTACTACATTCACAACATTTTTACCTCTTCCCAAGAGTGATACAATAGATCTTCCTTCAGAACAGGAGCACGAGGGAGGACCCCTGAACTGAACCACCATTTGCTGGTACTCTCGCAAAGCCACACACAAGTGTCCAAAAGAAGGATACTTCATGAGGGAAAACTTTTCTTGCCAAGGCCTTTGTAAGTTCCCTATGAAGACCACAACGACTACTACATTCGTAAAAATTTTACCTCTTCCCGAGACTGATACAATAGATCTTCCTTCGGAATAGGAGCACGAGGGAGGACCCCTGAACTGAACCACCATTTGATGGTACTCTCACAAAGCTGCACACAAGTGTGCAAAAGAAGGATACTTCATGAGGGTGAACTTTTCTTGCTAAGGCCGTTGTAAGTTCCCTATGAAGACCTTCTATACATATGAATCGGGTAATAGATACGAGATCTATGAGAAGAGTGCTTGGCATCATGCTATAAAGTCTATAATCTTCTCATTGTCCCGTTGTTTGCATCTAACAAGGTCTGAGAAGGTCATCTTCGGTTTGATATTGGCTTGGAACTGTCGCAAGAACTGGTTCACAAGTTGATTGAATGTGAAGATGGAATTATTAGGCAAAGAATAGTACCAATCCAGTGCTGTATCTTTGAGGGATCGAGGAAACAATTTAGCCATCAATGCATCATGATGGAAGAAATCTGTGCATAAGGTGTTAAAGGCGGACACATGTGTCTATGGGTCCCCTTTACCACCTTATTTCTGAAACTTCAGAATCTCCATCCCTTGCGAGAAATGAGTGTTTAGGATTGCAATCGACAATGAGTGGTGTCAAAAGAATGGTTGGAAGATAGGTTGAGCCGAGGCCTGGGAAATTTTTTCTAGCTGGTTCTGCATCTTCCCCATATTCTAAAGAAGGGTATTTAGGATAGGTTCATTAGAAGAAATAGGACCACCGGAACCACCGCCAGAGCCATTGCCATGACCACCGCCATAACCGCCACTAATGCCACCACCACCGGTATGAATTCCACCAAGGCCACCACCGTGACCATTTCTAGAGCCACCACTGATGCTGCTACCACCAGTGTGACTTCCGCCGAAGCCACCACCATGACTTCCATTGGCACCCCCTCCGCCAATGTTGCCTCCAGTTCTGAAGTTTCCACCGCTAAAGCCTCCACTTATCATCCCGCCAAATCCTCCACCACTGGAGGCGACATAAGGGGTGAAGTGGAAACCTAAAGGGTTATTGCTTACTTTACAGTATGCAAAACTTTAGATGTAGAAGGTATGTTGACTGAGGGGATTATGTCAGTCATATACACAGATATAGGAGGCATTAACATCTCCAGTTGCCTCTCGTGTTCCTTGAAGAGGCCACCTTGTATTAAGCAACCAAGGCTCAAGGGGGCAGATGCTTTGGCCAAACCGGTGAGACTAGCCAAGAGTTCCACACCTTTTTGGTCTTTATCCACCATGTATCTTATTTCACCGATCACATTAGCAGCCCTAGCCAACTTTGGGTTGCCTTCCAGGTGATTTTCCAATGCTCCCAACCCTTTGCCGAGACTAATGAAATAATCATAAGGGATATAGATGACCTCATGTTCTTCTACAGACGAGGAGGTTGGTGATGCAGGAGGAGTAGGGACATGATCGGTTTCGTCTAGAAATATAGGTTCACCTCGTGCTATGTGCTCCTGTGTAGACAGACGAATTGTAGACCCAGAGAAAAGGCCGACAGTGAGGCTAGAGGAGACCTTCATCTTGTCCATCAGAAGGTGTCGCAGACTTCTCCTAACAATATGCCCATAGGTCATAGATTAGGTCATGAAGCTCATAAACCTTCATAACACACCAGGGTACAACGACTAAGAGGTATATGAGAAGAAGTTCCAGATGTCGAAAAATGGGTAGACATTGGTTCATGTTGGGTTCACCAAAAATGTGAGAGAGGGGGACCACCCATTGCAAGGCCCATGGTCAAGAAAGGCCATGAGCGGAAAGGCTAACCCACCTTAGTTTAAAGGGAAGTTAGGATGATGAGGATGAGAATGATGAGGACTATACGTCCTTCGATCACTCTGCAATCCTGAATGTTGGAAGGAGACTAGATGAGTCGGCCTTTAGAGTCAGATTCATGTCTCAGGAAGCTTTCTATCTAAGGATGGAAGCGTGGTTCCAGGATGATAGTGTGATGTGCTGGTGTGTCACAGGTGCGCTGGCATCCGTACGACTAAAGAATCGAAAAGATGTAAATCTAACTCTGAAGGGAGATTGTCAGCCTAGTCTAGAGGTGTTTAAATTGAAATAATTTGATTAAGAAAAGGGAAATGCATATGCAAATACAATAAAAGAAATGTATTACCTCCAAGGTGACAAAGATGATCTCATGCAATGCTTTCCTCGCCAACTCATTCCAAGCTCTCTCCACCTGCACACAATAAAGGGATAAATTGTTGGGGTTGTATAGGGGCCTACCTCAGTCAGACCTTGTCTTGGTGTTCCACCTCCATGGACAACCAAGTTTGGAATAGTAGAAATAAATGATAATGGAAAGAAACTACAATATATGTAGCACAAAACACAACAAGCAGTACACACTTACTCAATCGAACGCAAAAGGAGAGATTGTAGGAGCTTATCACCTCTGTCCAAAGCACTCAAGGCTCATGGAGGAGTGAACGAGAGGGACTGAAGCCTCTATTTACACGATGTCTATCCTGTGCTAACCTTGTTGGAGTGATGGAGTAGTGGATTGCTTCAATGGAGTGAAAGAATGTTGCTACAAATTTTGTGAATGCTTGAAAAATGGAGGAAATGTGAAGGTATGGATTCAATATCTTGCCAAACTCTGTCCAAACTTGAGAATGGATGAGAGAGTGAAGATTATGAAGAGATGGATGAAAAACAACCATATTTGGGTTGACCAGTCAAAGAGGGACGTTACTCTTCGAATTCCAATCGAAGATGTAATTCCTCTGCAGTCTCCAGCCGCAAGAATTTGCCAGGGACATAAGCATGCCACACAGATGTCTACATGCCACATGAGCATCTTTGACAGAAATTCCCCCACCGACACACAAGACGTGCACGAAGTGGAATGCAAGCAACGGGCTTAAGTTGAATTAAGCCTCTGATTTTGATTTTCTAAAGTGTTAAGGGTCAAAAGGGAATTTGCATTAGGGGTGCAAATTCACGTTGATATAGCTAAAGTGATTATTTAATTTATTATTATTTGATTACTTTAGGTCTCATGCTATTCAAGTTTATTCCGTGTGTTATGTTAGATTAGATCCTTATAAGAATTTAATGTCCTCTAATTAAATCATAAGTGCATTTAATTTAACGTAACATATTTCATCACAATGTTGCATCTAAAAGAAACTATAATAAGTTTTGATTAGATCATATATAGCAAGTTAAATCATGGAAGCATTCATTAAGTAATCTTACAAAGGTTATTTAATTAATCACATTAACATTTAACATTCCAACACATATAATAATAAAACATGGTGTGCTCATAAATACATATCAAAGTTTGTGTACATATCATTAGATATACAATCCTACTGAAGCCTGTGGCTACTAGATCCCTTAGGACTTGGTGATCACATCTGTTTGATAGCAGTCTATTGGGAGACAGTGGTGTGCAATCGTGATCATGTTCCACTAAGTGTACCAAGAGAAAAATCTAAACCTTTTTGTAGTGCTCTTTAATCAATTTAATAACTAGGAACATGAATTCCTCTACTTAGGGATTGAACATCACAACCAGTAGCCATAATCTACTAAAGAACCTCATTTAATTATCAACCCGAGGATGTGAACTTGAAATGGGTCAGCACAATATATGCACTAATCACCTTTCCATACATGCATGATTTCTTAAGATGCTCTATATTGGAATTCTAATTACTGGAATTACTATACTGGATAACCTGCCTTGGAAATGAAAACTGAAAGATAAAAATATTCTGCATCTAGTGGCTGCAGGAACAGTTGTCAGCTCTGTGTTTCTGCTAGCTGCAGGAACAGTCACATTAACTTCTATAAAAGAAAGTGCAACTATCCTAACTTGCAGAATGAAAGTATAGGCAGTTCCCTAAGTGGGCCCCCTTAGGTAATGCCAAAAGTAGACAATAGATTAGGCGAAAATCTTAATAGAGTTTATTGATTCAAGGAAAACCAATACATAGCACACAATCTCTTGATTGTATTTCTAAAACTGAAAATGTGTTTACAACAGCAATCTTCCAGCCCTTTCTCTGAAGGAAAATGGGCTATTTATTGAAAACTAAATCTAACTACTAACTAACCTTCCCTTATAAATCAGGTCTTTATTACATTAAACTAACTTAGCAAAGCGGTGGATAGAAATGAAAGAACTAAGTCAAATCAGTTTATCAGTCTTAAAGTGCCATCATCCTAGATTTATGCGCCATCAAGACGCCTGAGCTAGATTTCTGAAACACCCCTCTTGCATGGCGGATGAGTTGAAACTGCCTCCCTATTTTTTTGCAGCTGAACCGGTCTTCATTGATTTGGTCTTCTACCCATGATTGGGAATTGAATTCCTTCCTCGAATCATGGTACCTGCAAAATATCCTGCCGGCTATTCCTGAGGTAGAGAGTTAGCTCAACATGTTCAACATTTAAGATGATTCATTACTTCATTTATACAACTATTCAAGCATTAATCTAAAGAAAACATTATTCCAGGCGTGGCTGCAGGAAGTTCAACAGTAGAGGCTATAGGAAAGGTTTGTCACCACACAAGGTTTATAAGGTATTCATCAAACTAACAAAATATTTGAAGTAATAATCATGGAAGACTTAGTGTAATATACTTATTATATTAAGCATAAAAAGTTTGTGTTTTATCCCATAATCAGCACCAAATGTTTGTTTTAGCATAATGAAAAAGCATAAAAGTGTGATCTAGATGTGCCAAAAACTTGGCTCATCATTCCCCTCAACGAACTATTTGCTGGACCCTTCAGCAAATCTAGCATTTCTTCTCCTAGCAAATTCTCTTAAATCAACATTCTGCTGCTGTCCACACTCTCCTTGTTGGAAACTCCAGAAGTGAGCTTGCATCACCTATAGCCTTTGCCATCTATTATCCTTAGAACTCTTGTTATATATGCTGTTGTCCCCCTACATAGATAGTAATGGCCATAGGAGAATAGGTGGTTGCATAACCAAGGGCAACCAATTCTCCCTTTTTTGTCCTGGCATTCCTCATTTATCTCTCTGCACTTCTGGTTGCTGCATACAAGGTATTGGGAGTGTGTGGTTCTGCTATTTTTAATTGAAATGGAAGATGTTCCCATCTTGTTTGAATGTGAAAGTTTGCAGCTCCAAGATCATTGTTTATTACTTGGGAATACTGAGAAAATACTTCTTGTCTCAAAGGCTCAATCAATGGCCTGGCTCTTTCATCTCTCCACAATTTCTTCCAATCAAAGTAGATACCCATTCCATTCTTTGATTCATTCCTCATGAATAATGGCATATTAACTTCATCATACTGATGACTATCAAATTGTTCCCCCCTGCTTATTTCATTGGTGATCCAGGAGATCAAGGCGCTGATATGATCACCTGGGTTTTTTTCAATCTCACACAACCAAAAATTCCTACAACCCAACTCTACAACACTTTTCTCCCCTCAATGGAAACTTTTAAACCCCTCTTCAAAAGATACAAAAAATATAGGAAAAGGAATTCAAACATTCAATCTTCTTTGAAGGAGAAAGTAATCATAGATGAGTAAAATATATTTAGGTTCATTATTGCAGGAGGTATGGTGTTCAGTTTATTAATTGGAGATTTTCAAATATTCAAAGCTCATTGCGAAATGACAGTGACAATGTATGTGACAAGGCCTTGAGGCGGCGGAAACAATGATGTGGCACAAAGATATAAAATGGAAAAATGTGCCTAATTGTGTGGAAAGACCGAAAGGGACGATATCCATATGGGAATGTAGTTTGCTTTAATTAATACCAAAATAAATGTAATAATTGAAACAACTAAGAAATCTTAAAGTGAAGTGGAACTCACCTAGATGGAACCGTCGTAATTACCTGATGTGACTTCACTTCTTCATTGAAAAATGTGATCCATAGAAACATGGATGGTATGGAGAATGATAGGTGGATGAGGTGGCAGAAAGAGTATGAGTGGATGGATTACAGATGGAGTGAGTGAATGGAATGGGGATCCGAGTGGATGACCCCCCCCCTTTATTATGACAACCTTATGCACTTTTATGCATGGCCTAGGGGATTGAGTTGTAACTCCATCCCTTTGGCTGTAGGATCAACTGTTTCCTGCACAAATTCGAACTGGCTCAAAAATTCTTCCCTGTCAATGGGCTTATAGTAGAGCTTTAGATGATGCCCATTGACTAATAGCTTAAATCAGACCTCATCAATGGTCCTCAATTGTACAACACCATTTGTGAATACTTCCTCTATCTCATATTGACCCAACCATCTAGTTTGCAGTTTTCCTTGATTGTCCTTATATCGTGAGTCATATAGCAGAGCCCAATCTCCTACTTTGAATTTCTTCTCTTTAATATACTTATCATGCCATTTTATTCGTTGGTTCTATATTATCTCAGTGTGGTGCAGGGCATTCTTTCAGAGCTCATCCAAGGCATTGAGTTGCATGACTCTTTCCTTTTGTGCAGTTGTTAAACCATGTCCATTTCCATTTCCAATGTTGTTCTAAGAGTCTTATTTTCAAACTCTATTGGCATCATAACTATTTTACCATACACCATTTCAAAGGGTGTATATCCTGTAGTAGTCTTCCATGTAGTTCGGTAGGCCCATATAGCTTCTGGTAACCTTGCAGCCCAGTCCTTTCTATGCAAATCCACAGTCTTAGTTAGAATTGCCTCTATATCTTTGTTGGTGATCTCCACTTGGCCATTAGCCTGTGGATGATAAGGAGTTGATTTCTTGTGCCTTATATTATATTCATTGACTAAGGCTGTAATCAGAGTAGAGGTAAACTGTGCCCCCTAATCTATCACTATTTCCCTAGGGACACCAAATCTGGTGAATATTTCCTCATAGAGGAATTCTGCTACCTTATTATCCCTAGCATGCTTCATAGGTCTAGCTTCTACCCACTTTGTTACATAATCTGTGCATACTAGGATATAAGACTTACCATTTGAAGGCGGATCAATTGGCCCTACAAAATCCAGTCCCCATTTGTCAAAGGAGGTAACAATCACTTGTGGAAATAGAGGCATCTCGTCTGATTTGGTTGGCCTTCCCATCCTTTGGCATCTGTCACATCTTTCGGTGTATTTGGCTGCATCTCTATGAAAAGTTGGCCAATAGTAGCCAGTATTTAAGATTTTCATTGCTATCCTTTTTGCAACAAAATGTCCACCACACGGCTCATCATGAATTGCATGTAGTATATCATGAGTATATTCCTCTCGTACACATCTCCTCATAACTTGATTTGGCCCTGTATAAAACATGCAATCTAAAATCTAGGAAAATTTAAAACTTTTCTCTACCAATAATCACTTTTCCTTAGGGGAGAATTGAGGAGGAGTTCTTCCTGCAACAAGATAATTTGCTATATCCGCATACCATGGTTGAATAACCTTGATTGCAAACAAATGCTCATCAGGAAAGGAATCCTCAATAAGTGTAGAGTCATCTTGTCTTTGAATTTTAGACAAGAAATCAACAACCACATTGACTTTACCTAGCTTGTCCACAATTGTAATGTCAAATTCCCGCATGAGCAAAAACCCTTGCTAGTCTTCCTGTTATTGAGTTTTTGTTCATAAGATACCTAATTGCTGCATGATCGGTGTGGACAAATATTTGATAGCCTATTATATAATGCCTGAATTTGTTGAGGGCATAAATGATTGCTAACATTTCTTTTTCTGTAATAGTGTAGTTGACCTCAGCTCCCTGCAAGTTCTTGCTGATGTAATACAGTGCATGTTTAGTTGAACCACCCTTTTGTCCTAAGACAACACCAATAGCATAATCTGATGCATTAGTATGAATATGGAATGGAAGTGACCAATCAGGTCCTTTCAACATAGGTGCTTGTGTAAGGGAAATTTTTAGATCAAGGAATGCTCTTTCACATTCCTCTATCTAGGAAAAATATGCATCTTTCTTCAACAAACTGTATAGAGGGGCTGCTGTTTGACTAAAATCTTTGATGAATCTTCTATAGTATCCAACATGTCCCAAAAAAATTCTCAGTTCCTTTTGTTTGGTAGGAAAGGGGAGATTAGAGATGACTTCAATCTTAGAAGGATCAACCTGCATCCCTGCAGCAGAAATATAGTGACCAAGCACTATTCCCTCTTGCATCATCATGAAGCACTTTTGATTATTTAGTGACAAGTTATGATCTTCACACCTCTATAGCACCTTCTTCAAGTTGTCCTGCGTTTCCTCAAATGTTGCACCATAAAAAGTAAAGTAATCCATGTATATCTCCATGCAGTCGTGTGAGATATTCGAGAAAATACTTATTACAGCTCTCTGGAAAGTTGTAGGTGCATTGCAGAGACCGAAAGGCAAAATGGAGTAGGCAAATGTCCCCCAACGACATGTAAAAGTAGTCTTTTCCTGATCCTCTGGAGCAATCTTGATTTGATTGTATCCACTGAAGCCATCAAGAAAAGAGAAATACTTTTTCCCTGATAAATTATCCAGTACTTGATCGATGAAGGGAAGAGGAAAGTAATCTTTCTTTGTTGCAGATTTGAGCTCCCTATAATCTACACACACTCTCCATTTTCCTCCTTTCTTAGGAACGATAACCAGTGGGGAGACCCATTGGCTATCCGAGATTGGGTAGATAAAGCCAGCATTCAACATCTTCTGCAATTCCTCTTTAACAATTTCTCTCAAGGCTGGGTTGATTCTCCTTTGGGGCTATCTAACAGGTTTGAAATCACTGTTGATGAAAATTCAGTGTGTACATAATTTTGGATCAAGTCCTTTCATGTCACTAGAATCCCAGGAAAAATCCGATTTATGGGTAGTACGCATTTTGACCATTGATTCCTGCTACTTGCTGGTAAGTTTATTGTTGATATTCAAGGTTTTTCCTGCAACTACTTCTACTTGGGAAGTCAATTCAAGCATGGATACTTCAAATAGAAAAGACATGTCTACTTCATGGGGCAATAATGTGTGCAAACAGTCAGTTGCTGTAGGATAATGAGCTGATGTGGGTGGAGGGAGAATGGTCTGTAAGGTGCATGGACTTTCTTCACAATGAGGGTGTTCAATACCATAATTATTCAGTAGGACATTGTATAGTATCTCTTCCTCCTCTTGTTGTGCAATGAAAGGCTCTCTGGTAATCATCATGAGACTAGTCACCGAGTTCACTTCCTCTTCTTCTCCCAAATCAGGCCAAATGACTTGTCCAGACTCA
Source organism: Sequoiadendron giganteum (assembly GCA_007115665.2). NCBI lineage: Eukaryota > Viridiplantae > Streptophyta > Pinopsida > Cupressales > Cupressaceae > Sequoiadendron > Sequoiadendron giganteum. The sequence goes on along the minus strand of CM021103.1, from coordinate 133,408,862 downwards.
AGTTGAGGCTGGGCTGGAGAATAGAGGGTAAGCTTCTTTGTGTTATACCCATCAAATATTGTCATGTTACCAGTCCTACATCTTATATAAGCATCTGCAGTGGCTAACCATGACCTTCCTAGAATTATAGGATAACCTCCTAATGATGCTTTTGGAGACAAAATCATAAAATTAGCAGGATATTCCCATGAATCTAGGGTGACAACTAAGTCTTCCACTACTCCATCAGGTTTGACAATTGAACTATCAACAAGTTGCAATACTGTAGGTGTAGGTCTTAGGTCAGAAATACTCAACTTTAGTACAAGGTCTTTGGTCATGACATTGATAGTAGCTCTAAGATCTACTAAGCATTCTTAATTTGAACCCCATTAATATTAATTTCAACAACAGGGCTGCTAGGGTCTGAATATTTTGGGATGGTAAGCTTCCCTAGCACCAAATCAGAGAGTTGGCCTAAAACATGAACAGTCTGAGGGTCTTTCTTCTTCCTACCCAACTTCTTTAGACATGCTTCTTTGATGGCCTTGCTGTAAATAGGTACTTTCTTAATTGCTTGAAACAAAGGAATTTTTACACATATGTGCTTTAGTTGGTCAAGAATGTCAAAGGTAGGATCTTCTTGCTTTTTCACAATTTCACCTTCCAACCTTTGTGGGAAAGGAGGTGACGGTGTATTGGATACCTTAGGTAATGATGGAGTCTATATTGGCTCATTGGGTTAGACTAGGCCATTGGCATCTTCTACTTGCTCAATCTCCTCAGATGGAAATTCTGAGATTATAAGAGGAGATGGTGTGGGAAACACAGTTCCTGAACATAAGTTGATATTATTCAGGTTGAGAGCATAGGTAGGCTGATGATTAGGATCAACAAAATAAAATTGTTGCTCTTGCTACTGCTGAGGTTGATTATTTGGATTGCTGTGGGCATCATTGCTCATGATTGAGAATATTTTTTGTTACGAGCTTTCAGGCGTTGGAATCCTTTGGCTATATATACTGCTTCTTTCAACCAAAGTCTAGTTCAGAATACTAGTAGAAGAATTAGGAAGACACAAAGTGTCTTATTTTGTTAGATAATTGTAAAGACTCACAGACTGTGCCCTTGTAATTCGACCACTTTGTTTCTTAACTATTTGAAAACATTATACTGTGCTGTTACTGAATAGCTTGTTTGAAACTTCAATGATTTGAATAGAATGCTGATTTAAGACCATGTCTTTGACTCTTCTTTTCAGTAAATTTCTATGCAAATTATTTTATGTTATGAAATGAATTATTCAGGTCTTTCTCTTTGATGATTTTTATTTCTCAACATAGCAGATATCTGAACGAGCCCTTAAATCACATCCAAAATACAGATTTATTGTGCCTTACATATAAATCTTGGCACATCGCCCTAGTTAGATCTTTTATTTTTATATTTTCTTCCTTTTCCCATTCAAAACCCTAGTTATAGAAGAAGCCAAATTCTTTAAAAATTCAGAGGTCACTTAGTTTAGTGCAATAGGCCCCCCCTTTTAACTGAGTTTCCCATAAGGTTGTTACCTTGTCATTTTTTGGCATCAATAGTACCATACTATCCATCTCTCAAAAAACAAATCAACCAAGGTCATAATACAAATGAGCTAGGATATAGCGCCCCCAGGCGTATATTGTCTGGTGCTCTGCCATTCCTCGTATTAGATGTACTAGTCCTCCATCTAGGTGTGCTACTCACCCATTCGGGATGAGCACTAGTGCAAATATTAGTATCATAACCCATCTCACAAGTGGGGCTCATGAGTATAGAAGCATTGCTAAGTCTATTTGTGCCCTCACTCTCTCATCATTTACTGGTTCATCCAAGTAGTACTACATGTCATATTCATCTCTTGGAATGTTTGCACTGCTCGGAAGCATACTCACTCACCCCAAATGAGAACTCAGAGTATGCGGTTTACATCTTCTAGTGTGATCGTCATCTCACCAATCGGTAAATGAAACATGCATGCATCAACATCCCAATTCTTTGCTAGTGCCATCAACATCGCATCATGGTACTATATAGGAGCAAATTTTCACCCCTAATGCAAATTCCCCTTTCACCCTTTTCCACTTTAGAAAACCAAAATCGAAGGCAAAATTCCACATAAGACCACTGCCTTCGTTCCACTTGGCATCCTTTTTGTGTGTTGGTAGAGGGATAACTGTTGGAGATGCTTGCATAGCACAAAGATATCCACGTGACATGTAGATGTCTACACAACGTGCTTACGTCCCTGACATATTCCCACATTCAGAGCCTATAGAGGCATTACACTTCCCATTGGGAGTCGATTTGTATCGCCCGCTTCGACTGACCAACCTGAATATGGTCATTTTCCTTCCTCTTTCCTTCAAATACACCTCTTCTTCATTCATTTCGGATCTCTTCATTCTCCAACTCTCCCTGAGCCCTCTCTTAGATCTTCATCAACTCCTCTATAAGCTCCAAGTAGATTCTCCACCATCTCAAGCAACACTTTACATTTCACAACAACATCAACACTCCATCACTTCAGTAGAGCAAGTGTGGAACGAAACACCACGATAGCAGAGGCTTGAGTTCCTCTCATTCTCTCCCCAACTAGACTTGTGCGCTTTTGGTGGAGGTGGTAAGATTTCACTTCTCTCCTCTATTATTTGGTTGAATAGCATAACACTGTTTTGTAGTGATTTTATGTACTTCACTTCATTTCCTACTTTTCTCTCTATCTATTTGGCTATTCGTGGAGGTGGGAACACCAAAACGGGGGTTTAACTGAGGCAAACCCCTATACAGCCCCAACACACACACACACACACACTCTCTCTCTCTCTCTTGTGTGCAAGTATTGAAGACGTTCACAAGCTAGAAGCTTCATCACTTGCATGGTCATAAGTGTTTCCTTTCCCTTCTTCTCCTTGTCCTTATCTACTTCACTTCTATTTCAACTTCATCGCTTTCTATCATTTCCTTACAATCTAGAAGTTCTCAATAATCAGGTTGCTAGTAATCACTTAGCTATTTTTTGAGATAAATCTGCTTTCTGGTTCGTACAAGACACCAGCGCGCTGTGCTATCGTCCGTGTTATGTGCTGACGTCCTTTGGTTGAGGGCTTGTCGGTTTATCCAGAGAATCTCTAAGACCTGCTCTTTCTGATTCTAGAACTCTTGTCGTTTTTCTGTGAAGTACTTTAGGGTGGTTCACCCCATGAGGCTCTTTGATTGAAGAGAACTCATGAGTAGCGAATCCACCTTCTCTACATTTTGGTGAACTCAGTGTGAAGTACAATGTTCTTTGAAAAACTAGGAATTTATTTACCCCTACTTGGTGGGATTATAGCTTTTGACTTGGTGCTCGGATTTTAGAACCGTTTGCACCATTGGAAAGGTCTCCTAGAGAACTAGTTCAATCCCTAAAATACTAGTTCCCTTTGATAGGAGAATTTTAGAGAACTGATGCAAGTTCCGACCCCAAATTCCGCTCCAAAGACCTTTGAAAATGCAAATTACTAGAACATAGAAAATATCAAAAAAATCATAGTGAATTTAATATCTTCTTTTATTAGTTCTACATCCAATTTTATTCAAAATGTTAATGATATTCCATTTCATGCATGTGATAGTGACTTGGCTTTGCCCATGTCACTTTGTATCTTTGATCCTTCTCATGAGAGTCCTCTTCCTTTGGAAGATATCTTGTTGCAAGAAGATGAAATCATTGGTACCTTTCTAAATATTACTCCACCTTCTATTCATTCCAATGCACTCTCCTCTAGATATGATGCATTTGTGAATGATGAACCTTTTATTCATTCCAATGCACTCTCCTTTAGAGATGATGCATTTGTGAATGAAAAATCTCCTACTCATTCCAATGCACACTCTTCTAGGGATGTTGCTTTTGTGAATGATGAATTTCTTATCTATTCTAATGCACTCTCCTCTAGAGTTGATGCATTAATAGATAATGAATCTCCTTCCAAATTTGATCCTATTTGGATTGATGTTGAGAATATGTATTCAAATAATTGTTCTACTAGTTGTGATGATTCTATAAATGTAATCTATGTATCTGTTGCCCCTCAAAGGCCTAAGAGACCGGTCATTTATGTGACTCCAGCTAGTCCTTCTCTTGAAAGGGTTTATTCTATTGATGGTGTTCCATTTGATAGTTACTCTCCTAATCTTTCTAAGGCTCCCTCTTATAGAGTAGTAGCCCATACCTATGATACTAGAATGAATAAATGACAGCCTTCCTCAAGCACCTAAAACTATGACTAAAGCACCTCGTGATTACGATCTTGTTGAGCAACTGTGCATTACTCCAGCTAAGATCTCACTGTGGGACTTGCTTCAGTCTACTTCAATTTATCAAGGTATGCTTCAAGAAGCCTTGCAAAATTTCATCTTGCCTTCTTCTGCTAGGCTAATAGATGCTGATGCATTAATAGCACATACTCATGTGGATTCACTGAATATTACATTCTATCCGTAGGAGCTCCCACCTCAGGAAGTACAGAAGCAAGAAGATCCTCTAATGATTATAGTTAACATTAATAGAACTAGTATTATACATACTGTCGTTGACGCTGGTTCAACGCTCAATGTGTGTAGCATTGATATTTTTCCTAAGATTAACATTGATCCATCTTCTCTTAATGATTCTTCTATTGACATTCATGGTTTTGTTAATGTTGGGAGACAAGCTCTAGGTACAATAGTATTACCTTTGCAGCTTGGACCCATTACCATACCTACCCTTGTATATGTTATGTTAGAGAAGTTACCTTATAACCTTCTTCTTGAAAGACCATGGATTCATGCTATGCGTGCAGTCCCGTCTACCTTACATAAATCAATTAAGTTCATTTGCAATAATAAAGTAGTCACAGTTAAGGCTAACCCTGAGGATATGCACCTATATGAGATGGCAAATGTCGGTCAAGCTTTAGTTGTGCCTACTCTTATTACTTCAGTATCTTCCAATGTGTTGATGTTTACTCCAACAATACCTACTACAAAGGGTACTCTTGAAATAAATGTCCCTGAGGAAGACCCTTCTGAAGCAGGAAACCTTAAGTCTATTCTTTCTACCTCTTCTCAAAGGAATGCATGTCTTGGTGATGATTAGGGTCCTTCAGACTTTATAGATTCCTTCATTCAAGAATATAAAGTTGACCCGATCCACTTAGGCCCTTCAATAACATCATTCACACCTATTATCAAAGATGATCAATCTTTTGCATCGTGAGATAATGTGAATGTGAATTGTAATGTTCTTGAGGAGGACGATTAAACCTCTACTAAAGAAGATAATATTGGAAGTCCTATCAAGAAGGATGATGATGGTCCCGTAGAAGAGCATGTCCCCCCTTGCTGGAATAATTCTCTCTATGTAGATCCCCCCTCTTCTCATGATTTATAAACATGTTATGGCCTTGGCTTTAAGCTTGTCTCTAAGGATGGTTATGAGTGTAAAGGTTGTGGGCACAATGAACAAGGCATTCAAGTCCCTGTGGAATTCGTGCCTCGCAAGCGTAATCTAGGACTTGGTTGCTCGAATAAAAAATCTAAGCATAAACCACACTTGAACGTTGACGTGATGTTCGCTCAACCTCGTTCTCATAGATTGGTCTATCCTCCTTTATATTTTGTCTTCATATATGCTTTTGATGAGAAGTCAAACCTTTCTCCCCAAGAGAAAGGGTTGCTTCTTGATCCTCATCCTTTATCTAAGCAAGAGTGTATTTTGTTGCAGCTTCTAAAAGCCCGCTTAATTACTCTTCCTCCTCCTACACGTAAGAAATTTTATAAGCATGATCATGAAAAACATTATTTCTATGCATACCATCGAGTGCCTAGCCATTCCACTAGTGAATGTAAGGCCTTGACGGATAAAATACAACAACTTCATGATTCAGGGTCCATCACTCTTTGATTTGTTGATGCACCTGCCTCTTCTTCACATAACAAGTGATATCGAGGTTTCCATCTATCCTGTTCTAAGTATCTTGCATGGTTCCTCTCCCTTGTATGTTGGGGGTAGTGATAACTTGTTTTGAAGATGTGCGTCCTTCTAACATATCCCCTCTTCTTCACTATGTCTTTCAAATGTAGCATCCCTTGAGTGGACCTTCTTCCTTTTAAAGGGTTCCCAAGGGACCCCTTTGAAATATTTTCTCTCAAATGAATTCCATGGTGTCTAGCTTAGGGGAAGCCCGACTAGACTCACTTCACATCTTGGCATATAGCTTGGGGGTAGCCCGACTAGACCCGCTTCACATCTCTATGTCTAGCTTGGGGGCAGCCTGACTAGACTTTACTTTTCAAATAGTGCATCCCTTGAGTGGACCCTCCTTCCTTTTGAAGGGTTCCCGAGGGAGCCCTTTGAAAGTCTTACAAATTAGCGATGGTTTATGTGATTGTCCATTCCTTGGCCTGCGCGGCTACATCCTGGCATGTTTTATCTATGGGTGGGCATGTCATCTTCTCTGAATTTGTGGAGTCCCCTTTTCTTGGTTTCCTTCATGTGAGAGTTCTTGGAGGATACCTTCCTTGCAGGTCTATGGGTCTATGAGGTTCTTTCTTAGTTTCCTTCATGTGAGAGTTCTTGGAGGATACCTTCCTTGCAAGTCTACAGGTCTGTGAGGCACTTTCTTGGTTTCCTTCATGTGAGAGTTCTTGGAGGATACCTTCCTTACAGGTCTACGGATCTGTGAGGTGCTTTATTGGTTTCCTTCATGTGGGAGTTCTTGGAGGATACCTTCCTTGCAGGTCTGACGGTTTGTGAGGCACTTTCTTGGTTTCCTTCATGTGAGAGTTCTTGGAGGATACCTTCCTTGTAGGTCTACGGGTCTATGAGGTGCTTTATTGGTTTCCTTCATGTGAGAGTTCTTGGAGGATACCTTCCTTGCAGGTCTGTAAGGTGCTTTCTTTCTTCAGCTTCATAGTTCCACAAAGTTATGAAGTCCTTTTCTTGTTCTACACTCTCGAGTTCGCCAGATCGTGTTCTGCTTCCTCGACAATTTAGGTATACATCTCTAACCCTATGTCTTCTTTGATCTACTTTATTGAAGCACTCATCAATATTCGTGCTTGCTAAAGTGGGGGAAAAATATATAGGAACGAATTTTCACCCCTAACAAAAATTCCCCTTTCACCCTTTCCACTTTAGAAAATTGAACTTGAAGGTGAAATTCCACCTAAGCTTGCTGCCTTCATTCCACTTGGTGTCCTTTTTGTGTGTTAGTAGAGGAATAACTTTTAGAGATCACACAATGTAGAGATGTCCGTGTGTCACACAAACCTCTGCATGGCGTGCTTACGTCCTTGGCAAATTCCCACATCCGGATCCTATAGATGCATTACACTTCCCATTGAGAGTCAATTTGTAATGCCCTCTTCGGCCGACCAACCTGAAAATGGTCATTTTCCTTCCTCTTTCCATCAAATACACCTCTTCTTCATTTATTTTGGATCTCTTCATTCTCCAAATCTCCTTGAGCCCTCTCTTAGCTCTTCATCAGCTCCTCTACAAGCTCCTCACAAGCTCCAAGCAGCTTCTCCACCATCTCAAGCAACACTTTACACTTCACAACAACAACATCAACACTCCATCACTTCAGTAGAGCAAGTGTGGAACAAAACACCATGAAAATAGAGGCTTGAGTTCCTCTCATTTTCTCCCCAACTAGCCTTGAGTACCTTTGGAAGAGGTGGTAAGCTTTCACTCCTCTCTATTATTTGGTTGAGTAGCATAAGACTGTTTTGTAGTGATTTTGTGTACTTTACTTAATTTCATACTTTTCTCTCTACCTATCTGGCTATCCATGGAGGTGGGAACACCAAAACAAGGGTTTGACTAAGGCAAAATGCTAAACAGCCCCAACACTTTCTCTCTCTCTCTCTCTCTCTCTTGTGTGCAGGTATTGAAGATGTTCACAAGCTGGAAGCTTCATCACTCACATGGTCATAAGTGTTTCCTTTCTCTTCTTCTACTTGTCCTTATCTACTTCACTTCTATTTCAGCTTTATCGCTTTCTATCATTTCCTTACAATCTAGAAGTTCTCAGTAATTGGGTTGCTAGTAGTCACTTAGTTTTTTTTTGAGATAAACCTACTTTCTAGCCCGTATGAGACGCCATCGCGCTTCTGGGACACCAACGCACCGCATTGTCATCTTTGTTTTGCGTTGACGTCCTTTGGTCGAGGGCTTGTCGGTTTGTCTAGAGAATCTCTATGACCTGCTCTTTCTAATTCTAGAACTCTCGCCATTGTTCTTTGAGGTAGTTTAGGGTAGTTCACCCTGTGAGGCTCTTTGATTGAAGAGAACTCATGAGTAGCGAATCCCCCTTCTCTACACGTACCTCATGGGAGGCATGAGGTACGCCCAGTAAAATCCTACAGTCTATAATAACTTTGTATCCTCCATTGAAAGGGTGGGGGCTAAATCTCTCAACATACTGATCTGTCTGCCTCTAAGACGTTGATGCGAACGGCTGGGTACCTAACAAAAATATAACAATATATCCTATAAGCAATCTAATCTCCTCATTTTTTCACATCAACAATCATAAAAGTGTACTAAATATTCTCTAGTGTGCTTTCTAAAAGTCCCTAGATACTTTAGAACCCTTTTTGGACACTTCGCGAAGAAACAAGACACTTTGCGAAAAAGTGGGACACTGTGAACAAAAGGGACACTTTGCAAAAAAATGGGACACTTCACAAAAAAGGGGATGCTTTGCAATTTTTTTTCCAAGGTCCTAAATTATCCTAGAAATAGATAAAAATTATCAAATTACTACGTAAGGATAAAGCAAAGGTCGAAGATTCGACTTACCTCATGATGACGTTCATTGTGTGCAACCTCATCTCGCAACACGTCCAGTCTTGCAGGCCTATAATCCCATCTACTCAACATATTTCACTATTCCTCAATCGCTATCAAGCCACAAAAGGTAAATGGAAAAATGGTAAGAATATACTTCACTTTTTCACTCTTATGTAAGTTGAAATTAGGGTTTTAACTACATCAGGGTTAAAAAGTGTTTTTCAATAAAATCAACATAATGGGTGCTACAAAGCTCCATATTCAATGTCATTTGTTGTGTTGGAATTATAATTCTGCTCCCAACATCATCAAGAATCTATCATTATGTGGCATGGTACTTGGAAATTACCTATGATATGAGTTATCTTGTTCGACGTGGCTAGATTGCTACCTTGATTCCACCTCCATAAAGCAAGCAAAATCAAGGGGGGCATACATCTACCCTCTAATATGATCTCTAGAAGGATGTTTTCGAAGAGGATTGTGTTTGGACAACTAACATATTTGTGTTGTAGGATACGATTCTTAACATTGTAGTTTTGTAGCTAACTACAATGGGGCTTCATTCTCTCACGTCATTATGGAACTCATATGTGTATCCTTTTTAGAATCCTTTAGCTTACATATGCACATAAAGTCATATGGGCGCTAAAGTGGGGGCTAAATGTAGTGTAGAAAATGATGCAATCTTGAAGAAAGAGACAATTTCACACTTAGTTTGGACCCATTTTGGCACCCTTGCATTAATTATCCTTCAAAATAATCATTTATAGGCCCTAAGACCCATTATTTTAGAATTCTGAGGCCCATTCCACTTAAAAATCATTTAAAATCTATCAAAATATTGAAAGATTCAAAAACCTACCTCAAAGGCTTAAGGTGGCACTCATTTGCTACCTTGGGCGAATGAGTCCCCTTAGGTGGGACCCATTCACCCAAGGTGGGAAATGAGTCCCCTTAGGTGGGACCCATTCACCCAAGGTGGCAAATGAGTCCCCTTAGGTGGGATCCATTCACCCAAGGTGGCGAATGAGTCCCTTTTGGGGCCTTATTCAATTTTGAGCAAGAATTCATCTATTTAATTCAGGTTTTTGGTGAATGTCAGCCTTTGGGATCTAAATAATGGTCAATCAGGTGTTGATGCCTATAAAAGAAAGCTTCTAAGTCATTTTTATCAATATTTTAAGCACTTTGAGCAAGCATTGTTTAACATCAAGAATCAAGAGTCTTCAAGGAAGTTCTCACAAGAGCATTCAAGTTTCAAGGGAAAGTAAAGTTGAAGCTTTGGAGCAACATTAAAGTGTTCTTGTAGGTCTTCAAGCTCACTTGAGATCAAGATCAAGTATTGTCAAGGGTTGATAATGGATGCCTATGGTGAATCATGATGGATTCTAGGTTGGGGAGATGCAACTAGCCATCAAGCCAATCCTAAAGACATGTTTCCTAAGTGATTCCATACTCCATTATCACTCTACATTCAACCTAAGGGTGATCCCACAATAGTGATTTACAATTTTTCGCCAAACTAGACACTAAAATTATTATTTTTAACTAAATCTTCACATTCAGGCGCCTATAGTGGCTAAACCGTGAGGAATTTGAAGATGATGCAAACTAGAGTCTCGTCACATTTTGTCTGTGGATTCTAAAAATATTTTTTTCAAAATTTTTGGAATCAGATTGCACTTCTTTTTCCATCTCCCACAAAAACTGGTTTTTTTTCAGAAATCAACATTTTAAAAAAGTGACGCACACCATATAACACAACTTTTTTCCATGAAGGATAAAATTCTAATTCTTTCGAATTTAGATTTGTAACTCCGATATCTAGTGCTTCCACTTGGTAGATAGTTTTTTATTGAATATTTTTTCTTTAATCAAGTTTTGAACTCAAACCAATTACAATTTAGACATAGCGCGACTGCATAACGCGTAAATTTTTTTTGCATATATTAAAATTCATTTTTTTTGTTGGATCAAGGACTTCAATATCTAGTGCACTCATATTTTTCAATTTTTTTTTATAATCTTCTATTTTTCCACATGTGTAGAACATAGACCTTCATTTTTGATGAAAAACCTATGTTTAATAAAACTAAAAAAACAAATACATAATAAAACCAAAACATATTAAAATTATATTCGTTGTATAGCTCGTTTCGAGGACTACCTAATTCTAGTTGGGTTTGTGAAGATTCCTCCATTTTCATCCTGAACCTGAGCTTCGAAGTGCCAAAATTTAGGTTTTTTTTGTGTCTCAGGGGGGGATGAGGAATAAGGGGGGTTTGTACGAACTCCTAGGGGTTCGAGTGAACCACCCTTCCATAAGGGATTTTATTATGTTTTTGGGCGGGAAAGAATTAAAAGGTTTCGCTCAAACCTTGGTTTGTACGAACCCCTAAAATAAAGTTTTTTTCCATGTACATTTTTTGTGAGTTTTCCTTCCTCACTTGAATTGTAAACCACTACTGTGGCTTCACCCCTAAGGAAGGTACAAGCATCACTAGGGTTCATTTGGGATGACTGGATAGTATCACAAGTGAATCATTCATATGTTCATTTCTATTATTGCATCATATTCTCTCATGTTAGAATAGGATTGCATCATGTTTCAAATTTCCTAATCTTAGACACACTTAAGTCTAGGGTTTCCATGCACATTTCATTATCTTTTCTAAGGTTTAATCACCAAACTTGGGGTTTGACCAAGGTAGACCCCCCATTACCAAATCAAGCCAAATTGTGTTTTGTAGGTGAATTTTATAGGTTTGGACCCGAAACTCTCAAGTTGGAATAGAAGAGCAGGTGTTAAGGAGCAGATTAGAGTTTTCAAGTCTCAAAAAAGTCAAACTAGACTAATTTTCCAAGTGTGGTGAATGAGTCCCACTGCTGTTGTTTGTTAGATCAAGCTACAGATCCAAACACCCTTTTTCCCGAAACAAGCTCCCGCACAAAAATCTAGATCTAGGACTAATTCACCCAGGTTGGCGAATGAGTACCAATTGGTCAAAAAGTCAACATTTCCAAAATTTCAGAGCTGTTTCCAATCTTTTGGAGGTTTCCAGGTGCACATTTCTAGTTTAGAAACTTTCTGTTACATTTCATTTGCATTTTAAGTAATCTTTTAGGTCATTTTGTATATCATCGTGTTTTCAAATTTTTTGTCTTTTCCAAGTTTACACTTGGTGGTGAAGCCCTCATTTGACATCATTCCATCCCCTACAACACACCTTTTCTAGATTTCAATCACCTTTGCATTGGAATCTCAAGGGTTTGCTCTTGAGTGAAGAGTTGGATTTTGTGGCCCTAGGTCTTAAACCCTAGCGATCAAGCCCTCACAAAATTCACCTTTTCAGTAGTGGAGAGGTGTTTTATTGCATAAAGAATAAAATTATTGAGAACTCTAACTTGAAAGTCTTTGGTTTCTCAAAAACCGTGCCTAATTATAGAGACATCAGAGTCAAGTAGCTTTGGGGTCTTAACCAAGATCCGACTAAGATTAAATGGTCCAATATCCTCAGTAGGAAGCTGACTCTTTGGAGGCCTCCTCCTGTGGACTGGGTTATACTAAATTTTGATAGTTGCTCTAAAGGAAATCCAAGAATTGCTATTGTTGGAAATCTGATAAGAGACCATGAAGGGAGATGTATTGGACATGCTACCAGTGTGGAATTGAAGGCTATTATTGCTTATAAAGGTATTAAGAGGCTAAGAGAACTTGGTTTTGATAAAGTAATCATTGAGGGAGATTCTAAATTGATTGTTTACTATCTTAGTGGCCTAGTCGAGCCTCCTTGGATAATCAAAACCTTATCCAGGACTCAAAGCGCATGTTTAATTTTATGGAAGTTTTATTTGTGTCTCACATCTTTAGAGAAGGTTACGCTTCTGTAGATACGATCTCCAATGTGGGGCTCTCTAATCCCCAATGGTAGTTTTGGAAGTTTGAACATATTTGAATTCAAATTAAAGAGTGGCTTGCTAAGGACCAGTCGAGAGGGGTCTGATCTAATTGATGATGATGCTTCTTGTCCCTTAGTTGAAGGGTTGCTACTCAATTTGGGGGTTGGGCCAGTCGTCTCCAACCCCTTTTTGAATTTGAATTTGAATTGTGTTGATGAGATGGTGACATGTATTAAAACTGAAGGTCTAGCTCAGATGGTGATGTGTGTCAAAATTGAAGGAGAGGTGGTGAACAGAGTAGACCCGATGATGTCATATCACTTTTATAATTTAACCATATGTTTCTATATGGTTTGGTAGGGAATTAATCATCAAATGACTGGACAAGTTGCTTTTGTCATAAGTATAAAGGTGTTCTCATTGATGTCAAATGGTTAACTAGTTTTCATTTGGTTGGTGTTGTCATTGATGTCAAGATAATTGGTTATTGGCTGTATATGTTGAGGATATTAAGAAAATTGTGATAGAGAAAGTTTGCAAGTATTTTGTGTGTGCTTCAAGATATGCTCCAGGATGTGCTGCTATGCTTTTGTGGTTCAAAAATATTGTTCATGATTTTTGGTAGTTGATATATCCAAAATTTTGGTTGCTAGATCATTGTACAGTGTGAGATATCTTCACCAATTGTGAACTATGCATTTCGGTGTGTTTGGATAAGGTAAGAGAGAAAAGTAATTGCTCCAGATTTCTCCATATTTTGGTTTTAGGACTTGTGATTTTGAGAGTAAGCTGATAAGGTCATGTTCAAGTGAATTTCATTATCCAGAGAATTTGGATTGAGTTAAGGATGCGTGTGCTTAATTATTTATGTGTTTTACACTGGTGTTGATCGGCCATGTGTTAAACACTACTTAAATTTTTTATGAATGCATGTTGAAGAGTATTGGGACTTATTTAGGTCCTCATTAACTATGTATTTAGGTCTCCCTCATTCTAATTCCACCGTAGAATGTTTTGGCATTGACCTAATTTGAATTTGTAAATACAAATAGTGTGTGGTTGACCTTGGATGAGTTTCAAGGTTGAAGATGGTATAAATATAAGTTGAGATGTTGATGACAGATAAGATAGATGAAAAAAGATAGATGTGAGATAGATGTGAAATAGTGTGTGATGCGAGTTTGAGCAGATTAGTGCAAAATTTAACTATTGAGTTTTTAGAGGCAGTGAGCTGAAGGTCTACTCTATCATTCAAGCATGTTTGCAAGTGTGTGAGCGAATTGTGGTGAAATCTCTTTTGTATTGAGATAGTTTTCTCTCTATAAAAATCCTCTTCTATCTTTGTAATTTTGTGGAAGTGAGCCTTCCAGGCAGTGAGCCCTTATTGGATAGTGAGCCCTTCAAGTAGTGAGTCTTGTTTTGTACAGTAAGTCTTGTTTTGGACTACAAGTAAGTCCTGTCTTGGCAGTGAGCCTCTGTATTTAGTTTTGGAATTATTTATATTGTGAGCTAATCCTCATCGTGGTTTTTCCTTGATTGGGTTTTCCATGTAAATTTGATGTTATTGCATGTGTATGGTTTTACTTCTTTCAGTTTTTGCTTCTAAACTTAATGGTTAATCACACTAGAAAAGTAAAGTATTTGTCAAATGGTTATTGATCTTACTTTTGGTGAAAGTTTTAAAGGTTAAGATTGCTAAAACTGATTCACCCCCTCTCAGTTGTCTTGTTCAACAAATTTAAGGAAAAGTTTCCAATGATCTGAGATAAAACTAAGAATAATGAAAAGGTAATTATCATTTGGACTTATTTTTTTACTTTTATTTCCCTTAAAGGTATCTATTTAACCCAAGCTGAGTGTATAATGAAGGGAATCTAATTGACAAGATCGTGAATCATACTTCTCTTGATACTAAGGATTTGGGGCTTATTTAATAATGACATTAAGGTTACAAAGCTCTTTTTTAAAGAGCCCTCACTTATTTCATATGCCTTCGAAAATCAGCTGTCACTTCAGTAAATGTTTGTGTTGTAAATGAATTTTATCATCCATTATTGTTAATTGTAGTTTCTATATTCACATGGATTATGGGTGCTAGAACATGATTTCCCAAATCTAGCAAAAGATTTATCAAGTTCATATCTCTAAAATGAATTTAGTTAAAGGCCTCTCTTTCTTGGAGTTTAGCAACTTTAGGAAAAATTTTCCTTTGCTAAATTTTAGGGAAGCCTACATTATTTTGAGAATTGTTTAATTTTTACCCATTGCTACTATTGTTGTTTTTGGTAATTTTTTTTTCTCTATCCTCTATTACATTATTACTATGGGGACCCCAAGAAGTGATCTAAGCCACTTTCTTATCTTCCATTTTTCCAAAATGTGGAGCTCTGGAGGCTCTTTGAAGATGCTGGAATGACACATTTTTCATGGCCATGAGAGGATTTAATGATGATATCACTGCTAAGTTCTATAATTCATGCAGGGGAGATAGAGTTCAAATTAGAAGCATTGGGTTTGAGGTGTCTCCAAGGCTGATTGTTGTTGCGACTAGCTTATAGTATAGTGGTCTAAGAGTGGCTAAAATCAACAACAACAACCTGCCAAAGGTTTACTGACAATTTCCTTGAAGGGGATGAGAAGCTCGAGCAATGCCACAATGGCTATGATAGGGAATGACTCCTGGCCCCTTACAGGGTGGCTTGTGTGCACATGATGAAATATTTTACCCTAGAGGGTAGGTACAAAACAATTCATAGGTATCATGTCCCCTTTCTTTGTCATATAAGGAGAAATGAAAAGATTAAAATTATTTTTTTGTTATCTTCTCTTAAGCAATGTAAGGCTAAAGGGGCTTCACCCCCCTTCACCAGGGCCCGATTCAGTGCCTCTACCATTATGCCTTATCCATAACTCCCCTTTTGTCCCCATCCTTGGGAAATGACCCAAATGTTAATGTTGCCCAAGAAAACCAATCAGACCCCCACCCTCTTCCTCTTCCTAGCAATTCTCATGGTGAGGGAATTCCTTCAGCTAAACCTCCTAGAAAACCCCTAGCTATTCCATTAGTTATGAAACAATCTTCCATAAAAGGTCTCCTTATCAAAGGGGATCCTACTATCTCAAACGTAAAAGGTAAGGAGAGTATCTCAAATCCTCCTGGTAATCCCTCGGGAGCTAAGAGGAAATGTCATGATAGTGCGGAACCTAAAATAGATAGAAAAGTTACCATTGAGATAAGAGATAAGGAAGAACAAGGAAAAACAGATTAATCTAGCAGTGGGAAGGGTGAAAGATAATCGGCTAGGCTGGCGTTCCAAGTGACCAAAGGAAAATAACTAAATTATGAAGAACCTAGAGAAGAACCTAAAGGAGTGGCTCTGATGCCTATAAATATTAGAAAAAAGGAATTGTCAATGGTATAGGGTGAATAACTCCTGAATAATTTCGTTGGAAGTGATGAAGATGAAGAGATGGAGGGTGCTAACCAAGTGGTGGTCTAGGATTTAGAGGAAAATGAAGATGATGGCCCAGATAAGAAAATTGCTAAAGAAATTGAGGACGTCGTCATGAATGTTATAGAAGAGGTAGATGGATAGGTCATGTGGAGGACATGGAAGAGGATATGTAGGCTAAAGATAGGCCCTTGGAATTTTATCTCACTCAATTATGAGAGTTGCAAGATAAAGTAAAAAAAAATGATAGCGCATTTAATAAGCTAATGTTTATTGCTCTCGGTATCATGTAGAGGGCTATTTTTGGCACTGCGAATGGTTTGAACAAAGTTAGGAAAGGCTGTAGAAAGATGAACACCTCTCAGGCCGAGGAGATGCAACTAGAAGACATAACTACTATTGCAATGGAATAGTGCAATGAGGAGATGGAGCAGTTGATTGAGGAATGGGACTTAATCTGCAATCCCATAAAGTAATGTGTGTCAGATTCTGTGTCTCCTGTTTCTAGAAGTTGTGCCATGGTACTTTATGGGCCTGAATTCCCTCTTATTAATGTTTTTTTAGGCTCTATTTTTGGTCTTTAGTTATATGGTTGGATTTTGGCTTCTACTATTTCGTTCTGGTTAGGGTTGCTATTTTGTTGTGAGGTTTTGGTCCATTTTTTTGACCCTATTGTTTTGTGGTGGTAGTTTTGTTGGCCAGCTAGTCTATTCATCATTCTGTGTTCAGGTTTAGGGGCCCTTTCCCCTACTTTTTTTATCAAAAAAAATTACATTATTATTGCAATATTTTCTAGCATATCAATATTTGATATGTCAAAATCTAACACATAGCTCCAAGGTCTTGATCTTGCATGAAATGGCTTGATTGGATGTTGATATTGATGCTTGAAATTTGACTTGAATGCTTGAAACCTATATCACCATGTTAGCTCCAAATACATGCATGAATGAAGATAACTTTGACATGATGCTTGAGATCTGAGTGCTGCAACAAATGATTGAGAAATCCGCTCGTGAGCACCTTTGATAATAATATTTGCTATAATTTTTCTCTCATGAAAATTCTAGGATTTGAATTGATAAATAGATCTTGTAGTTATAGGTAATTTTCTAATTTTCAAAAAATTAAACATCAAAGGCTAACAATTGTAAATTAAATTTGAATAATGAAAATGCTGCCAAAAACATATTAAAAATTGGGGTCCTAAACTTAAGGGGGACCGATTCTCCCTTGGGCGAATAGGTCCTAGGCCCCAAACCTATGACACACCAATTTCAAGGCAATTTAATTATTTCTTGCAATTGTTTAGTACAAGTTTCCTTTCCGAAAAATGAGATTAATTAGGCTTTTAAATGTATAATTGGGGAAATTAGAGGCTTAAATAAGTATAATTAATTAAGGGAACCAAACATAGTGTGAAAATGTAAATGAGTATATTTTCTAACACTATAGAAGTTAAAGAAAAGAAACCAAAAAGTATAAATATTGACGTTGATGTGCAAATTTTCAAAATATATCAAAAGGATTATCTATTTTATTTTTAAGTATTAGAGATGAAATTCTCTTACACAAAGAAAGTTCAATTTCAGCTTCTAAATCTTGGATTTTACTAGAAATTATTCATGAAGGAACAATGATTTGAAATTTTATTAAATTATTATTATTTTTACAAAGCCTATGAACACATACCAAAAAGTAACAAAACACTTTGGTAAAATAAAAAATATGTTTCAATTAGATGGTTTCAAATGTTGTATAATAAAATAAAATAAAATAATTTCATTGTACAAAAAAACATCCACAAATGGTTTAATAATTTTAATTCTATTGTAAACTCTAAATATCCAAATAAAGATGATCTCCTTGATTTATTAATATTATATTCTCTTCTTATTCAAGAAAATGTAATGTCAAACATTGATTCCAAAGAAAAATAATAAAAATGCATGCTAAGTTATCAAGAAAATAAAGTATTTTTAACAAATAATAAATATTTTTTCATAGGATCCATATTTAAATTTCCTAACCAAGGTACACTAGGGAACATAAGATGAACTATCCATTTAAAAAAATATAATAAATAAAAATCTAAATTGGATACAAATAAAAATAAATAAAAAATATCCAAAAAATGGTTGGTAGAGGGGGTGGTAAATATGTAATAATTCTCAAGGATAATGAATGACTAATGGAATTGGATTGGTACTTTGAAATGGTGGCTTCTTTTAAGATAATAAATTTTGGATGGTAGTAGTATAGTTAAGGTTTGTTAGACCTTTTTTTTTGCATTTGGTTTTCTAGGTGGTTAGTTGTTTAGGTGTAAATTGATATTTATTTTAGGGGCTTGGTGTGGAACGTGTCATTTTTCAGTAGAGAAGGATATACATGCTGATGTGAAAAAGAAGGGGCCAATAGAGGAAGAAAAAAGTATCTAGTGAGGAGATGGATAATTTCTTTATCCTATTCAAGAAGTGAGACATTAAGGATTGCGATATTAGGCATTTGGTGCATCATATATAGGAGTTGGAAAAGGATCTTGATGGGGCTCCATTTGTTAGTTTCAATCTATCATGGAAAATTTAACGACATACCTAGAGAATCCATGAGAGAAGGAAATTGTTTAAAATAGCTCAAACACTTAGCTATGTCTCCTTTCTATCAAATATTTTTCATTGTGTCCTCCTCCATAATAATATTGAACATAAAATTCATTAGGTAAAGGGGTACTTAAACTATGTCTCAAATCATTCACATGTGATGAAGAGTTGATTAAATTTTTAGTAAAATCTATTGGAACCTATCACAAAAGGTGTTAGGGTTTCCATCCCAATTGAGAGAATCCAATCCTTCTTTGAATTTTGTCTTGAGGATGAGTTCATGGAAGATTTGGTGGTATCCCCTCCTTGTAAGGGCGCTTCCTTTGAAACTTTAAATGAAATTAATTATAGTATTAAGATGCTTTGTGATAGTTTGATTCTTTTCTAATATACCTTAATCCCATTTGGATTTCTCCTTTTAGCTATTGAGCTAAGGGTTATTATTTTCTTAAGTTGGTCCATTAAACATTGGTTTGGTTGATATTTTATGCCACTTTATGAAATTCATAAATACTAGTTTTTACATTAGGTTTGTGGTTGGCGGTCTACATTGGTTCCATGTTACTTTATTTCTCAATTAATACATATTCACTATTTTAACTAGTTATGCTCTTGCATTGATGTCTCTTTGGCTCCTTGGTTTATGTGGAATTTTAGACCTAGTTGTCTTTTGTCACTAACATCTATAAGATAACTACTTCCTCCCTCAATCGATCCTTAGATCCCAATAAGTATATTAATAAAACTTATAAATAAAAATACTTCACTTTACATTGTTTTATCTACATTATCAAATAATGAATGGATTTTAGATAGTGAATCATCTAATCACATAATATATATGTATGATAATTTATTTAATATTAGAACATGTAAAAATATATGCCTAGGAGATAGTTTCATTATAGAATCCAAAAGTGACATGAAAATTTCAAATACTTATGAATCTATTGGAGACGCCTTACTTTTTCCAAAATTAAGGATTTTTTATTTATCTTGTTCTCAATTTGCTAAATAAAAATTCAAAGTTCTTCTTAGAGATAGTTGAATGTATATCAAAGATCAAATTAAATTTATTATTGCCAAAGGTATTCAAAAAATGATGTCTTTATCTTTAATAAATTTTTAAAAGAAACTTGCTTAACTGAAACACATTTTTGGCATGAAAGATTAGAAAACACACATATCAAAATTTTAAATGTAATGTCTCATCATAGTTTAGTTATTGGATTACTTGAATTTGAAAAAAAATGAAAACCTATAAAGATTGCCTCCTAGCTTAAAAAAATACTCCACTTTTCAACAAAAGTCATAATCAAATTTCATGTAAACCCTTTGAATTATTTCATAAATATTTACTAAAAACTTTTCAAAGTTCACTTTTTAATAAATAATATATATATATATATTTCTCCATTTTTTTTTCAAATATTTTTATCATTTTAAAAATCATCAAAAATCCCATAAAAGAGACCCATATTAAAATTTCCTAACCAACCTGTGCACTAGGGCACATAAGATGAATTATTCATTTTAGAAAATATAATAAAACAAAATCTAAATTCGAGATAAAAATAAAAATAATACAAAATATCCAACAAATGGTTGGTAGAGGGTGTGGTTTATGTAATTATTGTCAAGGATAATGAATGACTAATGGAATTAGATTGGTACTTTGAAATGGTGGGTTCTTTTAAGATAATAAATTATGGATGGTAGTAGTATAGTTAAGGCTTATTAGACTTTTTTTTTTGCATTTGATTTTCTAGGTGGTTAGTTGTCTAGGTGTAAAATGATATTTATTTTTAGGGGATTGGTGTGGAAGGTGTCATTTTTTAGTAGAGAAGGATATACATGTTGATGTGAAAGAGAACGAGGCCAATATAGGAAGAATAAATTATCCAGTGACGAGATGGATAATTTATTTATCCTATTCAAGAAGTGAGACATTAAGGATTGTGATATTAGACATTTGGTGCATCATACAATTTATTTGGAAAAGGATCTTGATTGGGCTCTTTTTTTTAGTTTGAATCTACCATGGAAAAATTTAATGACAGACCTAGGGCATGCATGAGAGAAGGAACTTGTTTAAAATAGCTCAAACACTTAGCTATGTCTCATTTCTTGATCAAATATGTTTCATTGTTTCCTCCTCCATAATAATATTGAACATAAAATTCATTAGATAAAGTGGTACTTCAACTATGTCTCAAATCATTCACATGTGATGAAGAGTTGATTAAATTTTTAGTAAAAGCTATTGGAACCTCTCACAAAAGCTGTTAGGTTTTCCATCCCAATTGAGAGAATCCCATCCTTCTTTGAATTTTGTCTTAAAGGATGATTTCATGGAAGAGTTGGTGGTATCCCCTCATTGTAAGGGTGCTTCCTTTGAAACTTATAATAAAATTAATTGTAGTAATAAGAGGCTTTGTGATAGTTTGATTCTTTTCTAATATACCTTAATCTCATTTGGATTTCTCCTTTTACCTATTGGGCTAAGGGTTATTAGTTTCTTAAGTTGGTCCATTCTGATATTTTATGTCACTTTATTGAATTCCCAAATACTAGTTTTTGCATTAGGTTTGTGGTTGGGGGTCTACACTAGTTCCATGTTACTTTATTTCTCAATTAATACATATTCACTATTTTAAATAGTTATGCTCTTGCATTGATGTCTCTTTGGCTCCTTGGTTTATGTGGAATTTTAGACCTAGTTGTCTTTTGTCACCAACATCTGGGAGATAACTACTTCCTTTCTCGATCGATTCTTGGATCTCAATAAGTATATTAACAAAAATTATAAATAAAAATACTTCACTTTACATTGTTTAATCTATAATATCAAATAATGAATGGATTTTAGACAATGAATCATCTAATCACATAATGTATATGTATGATAATTTATTTAATATTAGAACATGTAAAAATATATACCTAGGAGATAATTTTATCATAGAATCCAAAAGTGACATGAAAATTTTAAATATTTATGATTTATGAGTCTATTTGAGATGGCCCACTTTTTCCAAAATAAGGATTTTTTATTTTTTTTACCTTGTTCTTATCTTACTAAATAAAAATTCAAAGTTCTTCTTAGATATATTTGAATGTATATCAAAAGATCAAATTAAATTTATTATTGCCAAAGGTATTAAAAAATGGTGTGTTTATCTTTAATAACTTTTCAAAAGAAACTTGCTTTTAACTGAAACATATTTTTGGCATGAAAGATTAGGACACATACATATAAAAAGTTTAAATGTAATGTCTCATCATAGTTTAGTTAGTGGATTACTTGAACTTGAAAAAAAATGAAAACCTATAAAGATTGCCTCCTAGCTTAAAAAAATACTCCACTTTTCAACAAAATTCATAATCAAATTTCATGTAAACCCTTTGAATTATTTCATAATGATTTACTAAAAACTTTTCAAGTTCATTTTTTGAATAGGTCTATCTATGCTCTTACAATTATCAATGATTATTCTAGAAATGATTGGTGGTATTATATTCAAAAATAAAATGATTGTCTTTCTAAATTTAAAGAATTTAAATCCATACTTAAAAATTAGAACAATCATAAAGTAAAAAATAATGGGACTAATAATGGATATATATATATAATTTTATAATTTTTGTGCTTTATATGGGATATTAAGAGAATTAACTAACCCTTGTTCTCCCCAATAAAATTGTGTAGCTGAAATGAAAATTGAATAATCATTCTAATAGTTATATCCATAATATATTTGACATATATACCTATATTTCGATGGGATGAAGCCATGCACACAACTATATATATATTATAATTGAGTTCCTAGATATTCCTTGCATTATCCAACTCCCTTAGGAAAATGGTCAAATAAATAACATAATATCTCTCATCATAGATCTTTGGGATTCCTACATCCGTTTACATCCCTAAACAAAAAGGAAAAAAATTGATTCCACACATTCTTAACTATTTATTTATTAGATTATTAATTATTTATAAATAGTAGTTTTGAATGGGTGTGACAACAACCCTTTTAGTACATTTCAAAGATGTATGCATTTAAATTTCTATTTTATATTAATCTAAAATAAGTGCAATAAAGATTTAAATTTTTTATTTTATTTTTATGAAGTCCATTTATGTACATTCATCATAATTATGTCCTGACCACTTATGAGATATTCCAAAATAACCTGGCTATTTAAAAAAAAAAACCAATCTCAATACACACGTCTATACAAAATAATAAATAAGTACACCGCAAAAGAAGAGAGTTTAAACTTCAAATAGGGACAAAAACCAATTAATTTTTATTTTTTTAAATTTTGAAACAATACAAAAGTTTACCCTTATTATAGGATGTACCTCTTATATTGCATGTTAGAGTAATCAACACACATTCTTCTTACTTGTATATTAGAGAACACAGACAGGCATATTCACTTTCTTCTTCGGATGCTAGGTTGAACCGGCACAAAATCGGTAGCAGTGAAAATTAGAAAAATAAGGTGCATGGTGAGTTTGAAGGAATAGGTTAAGCGATCAACAGGAGGGAAGATCTTTGGGCGGAGGAAGAAGAGATTGAGATCTGCCTCCATTTCCATTTAAAACGATCCATGCCATCTTCAATCCCCAGCTGGTATGCAGCTCGAGATGACAATGCATAAACCATACTCCTGCAATTACATACATTCGGTTGGATAATATTCATGTGAAACAAGAACAATATTATTAAACTAAATGAGCGATTGAAGCTAGCATTAAGCGATGATAGTAATACCTGGATTATCAGCTAGGAATCGGAGAGCCACCCAACCTCCACTGGGAACTCCAATTGTGTTTCTCTCGGGAGGATCCACCAGATTAAAGTTAGAGGGGTCAGTGCTTGAATTGTAGTTTCCCACACCTTGACCCACTACGAAGAAGTTGAAGCCGTGCAAATGCAGAGGATGGCTCTCGAAGGTCACAATGCTGGTGTCCTGCAGAACTAGTTGTATGCTAGTATTGAAGGGAACCACTTCGACTCTGGTATCGTTGAGGGGTTGTGTGTTGTTAGGAGGCGTGCCCGTGTAGTTGAAAGGAAATGGCGGATTGTCAGGGAAAGTGGTATTGTAAACTCCATTGGACTGGCCAAAGTAGTATGCTTGAAGAAGAGCAGTGGTAGGAAGAGTGAAGGATATGTTGTTAATGGAAGCTGTAAATTTGGTGTTATTGGGTCCTTGACATGTTTGTCCTTGGGGACACGGATTCAACCCCAACCCCACTGTGAATAGGAACTGTCTATCCACCTTCTGAGGAACAGCTGCTGCTGGAAATTTCGGATTGCCCAAGCTTCTCATCTTTTGGCTAAAATTGGCAGCAAAGGAGGTATCATTCGGGGCTGGAAGCACTGGTTTCATCATAGGAAGAGAGGATGAGGACGAATTAACTGCTGTCCCGTTGGAAACATACTCCAAAATTCCAGCACTGGTTGAGTTATCAAAAGCTGCTGTTCCCGTAGCGAAAGGGCTTGCATACACGAGGAATGTGGCATTGGGTGGCTGAGATTTAGCTGTCAAGAGGACGTTGGTAGTCTGGCCAGGTGTGATAAGAACAACATTGGCTTGAAAAGGCTTAACATACACAGCGTCCGCTTCTACCACAGTCAATGTATGGTTGGCGATACCGAAAAACAATTCACCATTAAGCGCAGCATTGACTAGACGAAGTAGGTAAGTTTTCCCAGGGATCACTTTGAGCCTGAATGTATCTGCATGACACAGGAGACTTTTGTTACATTTAAGAAACCGAGAAAATAAAGACCAGTACTCTGTTTATGATTTATTCATTTTATTTATCCATCCTCACCGTTGGTAGAGCAGTTATACATAAGTCCAGGGAGTCCATTCATGGTATACGCATCTGACACATTAGCTTGCGCCCCGGTTTGCATTGATTGATTGATAACAGCCTCAGTGTCTGCATTCCACCACTCCCCTGAAATTCGCAACGCAACAACAGTATTTTCATTTTAAATTTAAAACTAGCGCACAACGGTAAGACATTATCAGCGAGTGCTGAAAGACGTACCAAAAACAATAGGCACTTCCTGATATGGCTGAGGGAATGGGTAAGAAGCATTCTTTTTGGGATAGATGATAATGGGACCATGCACGGTTGCTCGCAACCATGAGATGTGGGCATGCCACCACAGTGTTCCTCTCTGCCTTTTGATAATAAAGTTGTACACGTAACTTTGCCCGGTTTGAATTGGACACTGAGTGACATAAGCGGGACCATCCGCCCACCCAGATCTAAGCTGCCGAATTCCATGCCTGAGCAATTCATAGGAATTCATTAGGTGCATCCACTAAAGCAATACATGAGAGAGAGAGGAGCATCAGCAAATATAATATTATATTTATTATGTAAATAACTGGGTTGCAGGAGCAGAAGAGATACCAATGTATGCTGATATTGTTTTTAACAAAATTTGTTACTTTGATAACCACGCGATCTCCTTCTCGAGCAACTATTGGAGGCCCTGGATATTGCCCGTTGACAGTAACGAGAGCTTTCGTAGTACACAGACGAGTTACATTCTTCATTTGGATCTGTAGATATTTAGAGCAAAAAATAGAATTAAATAAATGAACGCTTTCGTGTACAATAAAACATTCAATTCATTTCATAGAAACATATAACCCACGTTGAAATTGTAGTGCCGTGTAATCACGGTATGTTTCCCCAAAACAATTTGAACAGTGAAACACAATGCCAAAAGTGGCAACAGGAGTCGGCCATAAAAAGTCTGCATTGCAAGAATCATACAGTACTGCCTTCAGAGTCTGATCTGAACTTAAATAGGCCAAATAAGTATTTGCCAAATTGTTTCTGACCTGAGATGTGAAAACCTATTTCTCTCTGTGTGTATATATAGATACAAAGATTAAATCAGCTGTGAGGTCCTTTCGCTTTTGTTGGGTAGGTCGGTATGCAATACTAATATCTTAAAACGTTTATAAATCCATAAGGAATTTGTTGTTACCATCTGTATTTATCTATTTCAATTTCTTGACTTTTGTTTATTCACTTGTACTCTTCGTATTGTTTGTTTGTTATGAAGATAAGTTGGTAATTTCTATCTCGAGTGGCAACCAAGTAAAGCATGCGCCCCTTAAATCCATGTAAATTAAATCCGTGTAAATAAAACCCATGTTGGTATACCAACTGGTGCTCATATATTTGTTATTGGACATTTTCCAGTTAGGGCGCTCACATCCATTCATTCAGACTGGTCAAAATAAAGTCATGCTTGACTTTGAACAGTAGTTTACTCCATGAAAATGTTGAGAAATGAAAGATAAGCCGAAAGATTAAGGAGTCTTGACTTGCAACCTGCATTTGTTGGCAAAATGATCACAAAAGAGGTGAATGCTTCAACTTGTTTGTGTTTATGGAGAGGGTTTATATTTGTCTGAGATTTAGAGACCGATGTTAATACATCTTGTGGTTAAGTCATTTGTATCTTGGTACACTAAATAATACTGAGTCTGGTTAGATGCTTAGCTTTTGGATTCAATTATGTGTATTTTGACACAAAAATACACACAGTTGAATCCAAAAGCTAAGCATCTAACTACATGGACTGTGGAAAACTCATACCAACTAATACCGAGTCTCTTTATTATAGGTACATTCAGGTACACTAAACAATACTGAACCATAAAAATATAATTGTGACTTAGCATATTTTTTAAGACACGAAAGTGTATATATGTTAGGGGAAAAGTTCAAGTATCTGAACATGTTCCAAAAGTTGTAATAGTATTTGTTTATATCATGTTCAATATTTTTAACTATATTGGACCAATAGCTGTGACTTTAAAGTTAGCGTTGATGATGACTATCTATAATTAAATGAAATTTATTCATTAGATCTAAAATGCAACAAATCATGTGATGCTACATCAGCACACCAATAAGACATGATGTAGATGCACAAGTATTGGTCTCACTTTCTTTTTGGGCATTTTTGGACACTTTGACAAAAAGCATGTTGATGTGGCATCATATTTGATGATGTGGCCTTGAAACCTTAGTTATAAGCAAGGGACTTGCCAAGTAAGCTGCTGTAAAAAAATTGGGAGTGTTTTAAAAAAATTATGTAGAATTCTAAGAAGTGTGAAGTTAAGGTGCTCAACTACACAATCCTCTCTCCTAGTAGGTCTCGATTATTTGAAGCTTTTTTACTACTAACTAATAAAAATGATTAACGCTTCCTTGTAGTTAAATTATTATGATTTTATTATTTTTAGTATGTTCATCTTTTTATAATATTTTAGATTTTAAATAATTTGAATGTAAGTTTTGTTAATGTGAATAAAATTAATTGTACAATTTTTTTTAATTATAGTATTTTAATTATCATTGTTTTTTATTTAAATAGATTTACTATATTAATATAAATTTGACATAATGTGAATAAAATTAATTGCAAAAGTTTTTTTAATTATCATTTTTTTTCATTTTTTCAATTTAAATAGATTTAATATATTAATACAAATTTGACATAATTATGTTAATAATTATTAATTTTAACTTAGTGGGATATTCTAGCTTAATGGATAAAAAATATTTAACAATTTATATTATATAATGTACTATTAGACAATTATTCTTAAAATAAATGTATTAATTGTTTTGTAAATGTTAATACTTAATGCAAATTTGACATTATATGACACATTAATTTGAGTTTTGTGGGACAAAATGGTTGATTTTTTTTTGTATTAAATATATTGGAAACAACATTTACAGATTATAGTCTGGGTGTTATATCATATCCACAATCTATCCCTTGTTACATCATATCAACAACCTTGTTAGTGGGCATTACTAGCCCCTATTACAATATCTTAAACATGTATCATTCTATACAAAGTTACTATAGCACTTTTAAAAAATTCCTATTACAAAACAAAAAACATGTAATCTCAAAACTGTCTATCAACATTGCCCCAAACTGTAGAGGTCATCATATTATGTTACCACACCTACAAACTTTATCCTTTTTTGCATTATTTAGGGTCATCAGTACTTTTCTTATTCTTGTTTAGCCATATCACCTTTGCTCTATGCCTTATCGGATATGTTACTTGGCCCCTCCTTAAGATAATCCTGGAACACTTGCAAAGCTCTTAGAATATACAACAACCCCAAGGTGCCCCTCTTGCCAAGTGTGACCATACTTGGCCTCAAGGATGCCAATATTTATCTTCGTTCTCTAGGAATCTCCAAAACTTCTCTTTTGAAAGCTCCATTGTCATATATACTTGCATAAATCTAGAATTATTGGTCATTAAGTGGCTATAAGTGGCTTTTCAAGTCAATTCTCAAATCCCAATGTTAAACCTTGGACAAGGGGTGAAAACTACCAAGCTTCAATACAATAGAGGCAAAAGGAATTTGTTGGGTCATCATTGACACTTCAACATGAAATATAGGGGAGTGAATTGGACTAGCCCTAATAATACTAGCCATAAATAATGGATACTAAGTGATGTGTGCATTGACATAATGTTGTTGCTAATGTATTAAATATCATACATGGGAAGTATGTTAACAAGAATGAAATTTAAAGGAATCAACAAGAGCTTGTTGAAAGTAATAGAGCATGTGACTTAATTTTATGCAAAATGAGGAACCTTACCAAGAATTAACACTATACAAATTCCTTTTGTAATGTAATCCAATAATTCTAATTGATCTCTTCTTTTTTCTTGACAACTAATTTGTGCTACAATAAATGATTTTATGGGTTCACATTTTATCAACAAGTGGTATCAAAGCCTTTATTTTTGCAACTACCATATTAGGACTTGGTGTTTATTTTTGCAACATCAATGGAGAAGGTTTTTAATGCAAGGTTCAAGTGGACAAGTTCATGAAAAGAACAAATTTGAGCAATGAAAACCTAAGATGTGTGATTTGTTGGTGCAACAAGGACTACACAAGGAATTGATAGGTAAGTCAAACAAAATTATCAATATGACTAATAAAGATTGTTAAGATTAGAATACAAGAGCTCTTAGCATAATATGGTTGTGTTTAGAAAACAATTTTATTTTCAATATTTTTGGAGAGTTAACAATAGCAGGAATATGGAGTAGAATGGAGAGTCTTTAAATGAAAAAATCCTTGACAAACTAAATCTACTTGAAGAGGTTGTTATATAGTTTGAAAATGAAGGAATGTACCAAAATTGTTGATCATTTAATTTTTTTCAATACTCTTATGTTCCAATTAACTATTATGGGTGTAAGAATCAAAGAGGAAGACAAGGAAAACAATTATTATATTCATTGCCTAAATAATAGAAACACTTAGTCACTTTTATTAACTTTAGCACAACATACATTCTTGATTTTGATTTTGTTGTGGGAGTCTTTTTGTCTAAGGAGGTGCAAGGGAAATTAGGAGCTACATCCAAATCTAAGTCAAAACGTAGAAAGAGTAAGGAAATTTTTGGTACTATAATAAATTAGGGCATCTCAAGAAAGATTGTTAGAAGAAAAAAGAGGCCAATGATAGGTCCACAAAGGAAGCTAATCCAATTGAGATGGGTCTAGGTATAGTTGATGAAGTAATATCTATTTGTAATAGTTTGCAATATCATGAGGAATGGATATTAGATTTTTTTTCTTCACATCAGATGTGTCCACATAGGAGTCAATTTTCTTCTTACCAAACTATTGACAATAGTGTTACATTCTAATGGGAAACAATGTTTCTTGTAAGACTATTGGGATTGGGAGTATTAAGATTAAAATAATTGATGGTATTGTAAGGAAATTGATAGAGGTAAGACATATATCAAAACTTTAAAAGAATTTAGATTCTAAAGGTTACAAATTTACAAGTCAAGGTGGAGTATTAAGGGTGTCCAAGGGTATTTTGGTGATCATGAAGGCTACATAGATTGGAAACCTTTACAATCTAGAAGGGAGTATTGAGATAAGTGAAGCATTCTAGTGGTATGTAAGGAACTAAATGAATCTACTCATTTATGGAATCAACAACTAATCCATATTAGAAAGAGAGGGCTAAAGGTATTGATAAACCATAATTTACTTCCAAATTTAAAATCTCTAAATCAAAATTTCTACAAGTATCATGTCTTTGGGGATCAATGTAGATAGAATTTTAAAATACATAGTCATACAAGGGTATTCTAGACTATATTCATTCGGATGTTTGGGGGGCATCCTTTATAGTTATTTTGGAGGATCTTCATACTTTGTGATATTTATAGATGAATACTTTAGAAAGGTTTGGGTCTATATTCTTAAAAGAAAAGTCGATGTGTAGTATTTTAAGAAATTTAGAGTCTTGGTTGAAAAGAGCACTAGCAAGTCAATAAAAAATTTAAGAACAAATAATGAGGATAAGTTAACATCTTTGGAATTTAAAAATATTGTAAAGAATTTTTCATTGAAAGGCATAAAAACACAATTTACACTCAACAAAATGGTGTTTTTGAATGCATGAAGATGACTCTTTTATAAAAATCAAGAAGCATGCTCAGTAATGTCAAGGTATAGCAAGAGTTGTGAGTAGAAGTAGTCACTACATCTTGCTATTTGGTAAATTTATCGCCATTAGTTACAATAGACTATAAGGTTCCTGACGAGGTATACACAAATCATTCTTGCGATTACTCAAATATAAAAGAAAATGGTTGTGTGCATATGCTCAAATTTATAAAGATCAACGTTCCAAGTTGGACCCCAAATCAAAGAAGTATATTTTCTTGGTTATGGTGATGGAGTTAAGGGAAATAAATTATGGGATCTTATTTCCTATAAAATCATCATTAATAGAGATATATTTAATAAATCTCTTCTCATAAACTTATACATAGCATAAGTTGAATGAAAATATAAAAAA
The DNA here is from genome assembly GCA_007115665.2 of Sequoiadendron giganteum. Classification (NCBI taxonomy): domain Eukaryota; kingdom Viridiplantae; phylum Streptophyta; class Pinopsida; order Cupressales; family Cupressaceae; genus Sequoiadendron; species Sequoiadendron giganteum. The sequence goes on along the minus strand of CM021103.1, from coordinate 133,378,130 downwards.
GTACCATAATATCAACAAATTAAATTGGAAATTCATCCACCTATAGAAAATAGAGAGTGGGAAGAAGCTTCTAAAGATGAAGATGACACAAAAAATATATAATAAAATGTGGAAATAGCACAACCAACTCTAAGGATATCTACATGAGTCAAAAATTCTCCTAAGAGATATGGTGATTATAGTTTATCTATTACTTATTTTTCTAATGATGAGGAACCTACTTGTTATCTAAAAGCGGTGGATGATATTGAAAGAAATGGAAAATAGAAATAAAAGAAGAAATGGGTGCCTTAGAGAAGAATAAAAATGGGACCTGATAGAACTCCCGAAGGACAAGAAAGTTGTTGGTTACAACTGGGTCTGCAAATTAAAGAAGGGTGTTAATAAAAAAATTTCACAAGTTGTTAATCTTGATTTTGTTAAGGTAATTTTAGCACTAGTTTCCTTAATTGGTCTCAAGTTAGAGCAACTAGATGTTAAAACAACATTTTTATATGGAGATTTGGATGAGAAGATACATGTGGAACAACCATAAGGTTTTGTTTAGGATCACACAATATTTTTCTTTGCAAACTCAAGAATTCATTATATAACCTAAAGCAATCACCCAAGAAATGGTACAATAATTTTGATTCCTTCATGGCGAGCTAAAATTTTACAAGTCCAATGAGTATGACCATTATATTTATTTCAAAAAATTTAAAAAGGGTTTATTCATTATCTTGGTGTTATATGTTGACAATATTCTTGTAGCAAGAAAAAGCATGGTTGAGATTAGTAGCTTAAAGACTCAAACAACTAGGACATTTGATATGAAGGATCTAGGATCAACAAAATAAATTTTGGGCATGGAAATACATAGAGACATGGAACATGGTAAGATTTTTTATCACCATAGAAGTATGTGTAGAAGATCCTCATAAGATTCAATATGAAGAATGTGAGATTAATAAATATCCTTTTAGCTTCCCATTTTAAGCTTTCTTCAAGATTATGTTCTAGCAATAAAGAATAAAAGGATTATAAATCGTGTGTACCATATGCTAATTTAGTAGGAATTTTAATGTATGTATGTGATGATATATGTATAAGAGCGTTGTTAAGAGATATATGGAAAATTTAAGTTGAGAGAATTAGATAGTAGTGAAATGGGTACTTTGATATCTTGGAGGCACAAGTGATTATTGTATCACCTACAATGGTTGCAATGATTCAACTTACAGCTATGTTGATTCAAATTTCGAAGGTGATTAGAAGAAAAGGAGATCTACTTCAAGTTATCTTTACTCATGCAGGAGGACCTATTTTTTAGATGTCAAAGCTTCAAGGAAAAAATGTTTTATCTTATACCGAGGTAGGGTATATGGTTATCTCACAATATGAAGAGAGATAATTTGGTTAAAGGGCCTATTGGGTGAGTTTGAAAAAGTGGAGAAAAAGGTAAATGTATTTCATAATAGTCAAAGTGTTATCTAGGTATGTGCAGGATCATCATGGAAAAAATAGGTCCTTAAGTGGCAATGAAAATTTAGAAAATCAGAGTTGGGCAACTTGACATAAAAATTTGAATAAGTTATCTAAATTATTTCAAAAATATGTAAGAATAGAATCTGTGGAAAATTGAATGTAGTTTCTAAACTACTAGGTTAATTTTTGTAAAAAAAAAAATCTATTTGGTGAAAATTTGAAATTTGAATGCAGTAGTACTAAAATTTCAGGGAAAAAATAAAAAGTAGGTGTCTGTCTGACCACCCTAACCATAATAAAATCATAATATTTTTTTATAAAATTTTAGATATAAGTAGAGGACTCATGTTCGGATGTGATGCATATTTTTTTGTAAATTTTTTTCAAATAAATAATTAATTATGAATTTTTTATTACAACTTTTTAAAAATATAAAAACTCGTATGTCTGACCACCTTAACTTGGTCAAAACTTAATGGAATTCAATTTTTTGTTTTTTAATCCTATAGTATGCGAAGCATAGAATGTGACACATGTTTTGGATTCAAAAAATGTGATACCGTTTGAAAGTTATAGATGTTTTTCTATCAGACTATCAATCAGGACTTTAGTCATAATTCTAATAAAAAATAAATAATAATTATTTATTAGATTCTAAAGAAAATATAATTTATATTGATAGAAAGCTGAGAAACTCCTTTACAAACCCTTTTCGTTTTATCAATTTTAGGTAAAATAAAAGTCGTCAGCCACATGGGCGAAGTCTGGAAAAACAAGGTAAGTTGTTAAACACGTTTTACATGTTGACTTTTAGGATTGGCAGGTCCGAACCAAATCCCAAGCCTAATACCAAGGCATTAAATTTCGTGTCAGAATATCGGATATCGGATTTGAAGTCGATATATGATATCTTTTAGATCAGTTTTAAAACAATTTATACAATCTTTAATATATTATTTAAAAATGCAATTAAGTTTATAATTTAATATATATAATATCCAATAAAGTTTATAATGTAATATATTTAATATACAATTATGTATTTAATATATAATATATTATTAAATTTATAATATTTAAATATTTTAGTTAATCTATAAATATTTTAATATTTTAGTTAATCCATAAATATTTAAATATATATATATATATATTACCAATTTATAAAATATTTAAATATTATCTCTTTCCCTCTCACTCTCTCCACCTCTATCTATCTCAAGTCTCTCACTCAATCACTCCTCTCTCTCTCTCTCTCTCTCTCTCTCTCTC